>OX155894.1:17179249-17701749 GCA_944588485.1 Phosphuga atrata | reverse complement strand
TTATAAAAATGCTAATGATGAATAAATATGGTTGTTTTGTGGTCTTTCGATAAAATTAATCCACGCTCTATGCAAGTGTATCTGTTTACGCGCTCTCTACCACCGACAAGTCAAAAAAGTGCCATAAAAATGGCTCAAGCTTTAAATAATGACGAAATGGCAACAAAAATTCTCAGTTTCTCTTTCTCATCAAACTGTAAGCTGACGTGTAAACGAGATCAGTATACATGTCACTAATAAATGGCAAAACCTAATCAATAATTGTTGCTATTTTTCCGTGGCATTGGACGAAAGTACAGACATTTCCGACACAAGTTAAATGCTTATTTTTATAAGAACCTTATTTAAAAACTATGATTATTCAGAAGAACTTTTAAAATTACCATCATTACACGGTATATTTATAACGAATTAAAATGTGCAATAGCTCCGTATGGCAAGTTTTGACAAGATTTTGGCAAGATTTGACAAGTGCACCGCTATTGTAACTGGCGGCGCCAGAGCTATGACGGGCAAAAATATTTGGCTCGCAGGACTTACAAAAAGAAGGAATAAATTGTCGAATGTTCCATTGTATTGTGCATCAGTAGGCATTATGTAGTCTTTCACTAAAACTAAAAGACGTAATGGGCGACAAGGTTTGCAAAATAACAAATTTAATTCGTGGCGGAAATCGTTCTCTTATATATCGAAAATTCAAATTTTTTTTGGAAGAAATGCAAGTTGAGTATGGTGATTTCCTTTTACATAGTAATATTCGCTGGTTAAGTGCGGGAAAATGTCTGAAAACATTTTTTACACTTACGAAAAGAAATTAATCATTTTTTAGCAGAAGTTGGCATCGATGAAGATTTCACAGCAAATTTAGGTGACAAAAATTTTCTTTGTTCACTTGCTTTCCTAATAGACATTACAAATTATTTAAATATTTTGAATAAATGCTTGCAAGGAAAATATCAAGATGTGTGTTGTTTTCATAAACATGTAACAGGATTCAGAAATAAATTAGAATTGCGGAAGTAAAATTTGCAGGAAAATAATTTATTTCATTTTGAATGTTCCAAAGAGATGTATGAAGAAATTAAGGCCTGTAATATAGAAGTGAATTTTGATATTTTTTTACCTAAATTAGATATGCTTATTGAAGATAGTAATAGAAGATTCTCTCAATTTGATGATTTAAAGCCGAGTATTAATTTATTCAGTGATCCATTTAATATCGATATTACCTCCGTTGAACCTAAATATCAAATGGAATTATGCGATCTTCCCATTCATTGAAACAAAAACCCATTCATTGAATCTAGTGGAGCAACTGGAATACAATTGTTTAAACATTTGGATAAAGAAAAATATCCAAGAATAAGAGATTTTGGACTTGGACAAATCATTTCTATGTTCGTAAGTATATATATCTGCGAGCGTGCATTCTCTGACATGAAATATATAAAATCAAAATTTAGAAACAGCTTGAAAGACTCCATTCTTGAAAATATAATTAGAGTTGCCACAATTCACAAAAAAAGAAATACATTCATAATGGTTACAAACCTTTTTATTTAGTACTTATTTGTAGTTTTAGTTAGATTTAAATGTGAATGATGTGACGTTTAATGATTGTTTGGAAATCACGGAGTACTATATTTAAAAATAGTATCAACGTGCAGCTCTCAACGAATCGTAAACCAAACAAGCAAGGGTTATTTTAAATTATTAAATAACATTAATCGCGAATTGTTACATATGTGTGTGGTATGATGTATTTATGATGTATAATCCACGAACTGTACAACATTGGGTATTTACAATAGTGGTCGTAGATAAAAATATAATCTTTATTGTCGAAGAAATGTTATTATCTTTGACTTTATTTTTTTCGTATAAATAAAATAAAGTAAACTAAACAAAAATAAACTTTTAACTTGACATGAACTGACTTTTCATTTACCTATCCTTAACAAAGGTTTTTACTGATTAAATATATATATATATATATATATATATATATATATATATATATATATATATATATATATATATATATATATATATATATATATATATATATATATATATATATATATATATATATATATATATATATATATATATGTATATATATATATATATATATATATATATATACAGGGTGGTGTTAAATGTTAAATTTAATTCAATTAAACTTTTTATAATCGTCGTTTGACTTGTAAACGAAAGCAAACGAAACAAGTGAGAATCGCAATTTAAAAAAAGGCAGAAAAACAAGAGCGCTTATGAAAATGTGTATTTTTTAAAATAAAACCGACTTGTTTAACTACCTGTCGTAAAATTATTAAGATTCTCTTGTTTGTAACCCATGTAACAAGGTTATCTTAACATTGAAATCGGTTTTTTTCGAAAATTTTCTAATGTAACATATCAAAATTTTTACACCAACATTTAGACAATTAAAAGGTCTATTCAAATCGAGAATAAAAAATGGGGATTGCCATTTAAAAATAATGTCGATGACATCAAAGCACTAATACCACTGACGTCACGAATTTTTTTTTATGTCATAACTTTGTATTTTGGATAATAAAATTGACGGGTCCGAGCGATTATCACAAAAACAGTAAATATAGAAATTATTGGTTTGATTCCAAACTTTAACACCACACACCACATATATATATATATATATATATATATATATATATATATATATATATATATATATATATATATATATATATATGTATATATACATAATTAGGTAAGATGACACAATGCTTACATCTGTTAAACTATACGTGCCACAAGTACGTAGATGAAGTTTACATGTCGGCTCACATACAGTGCCACCACTAAAAACCTTAGTGACCGCCCGCTTGCGTTGTTTGGATGTGGTGTACAATGTTTTGATTTCGTCACCCAAAAAATTTTTGTAATGAAAGTGTTCCTGCCCATAAATTTGTATCAGGTAATATTTTTGTTGTATTGGCTGCTTTTTTATGAAATGCGATTAATATGGGTTAGGAATATGGAGGAATAATTTAAGTAACTTCAAAGCTTTAGGTCACAAAAGGCGTCAAATATTATTTACCCCGTATGGTAAGATGACATAGTAACCGTGGGCTTGAGTTGACATGGTATGTCAACTTACCCTGAAGTTCTAGACGTGTAAGAATACCTTAAAATCCTGTTCTATTGACCCGCCAGAGAATTAGATATCGAAAATCGCCAGAGCATTAGAACTTGAAAGCAAGTGAAGCGTGCTATCATTCGGGATGACTTCGATGATGTATGCCTTTATTGCAACGAATTATATAGCAAATCGAAGCAAGAAGAGCATTGGGTATGTTGCCAGTTATGTAAGCGAGGGTGCAAGCAAGAACTAAGCTGTTCAAATGTGAATTGTGCACCGATAATTAGGTATGTCAACTTAGACAGACGTATGTCAACTTACCCACTTGGGCATGATTGATGTTTTATTATTTGTTTTTAATTTCAATTCTGAGATAGCATTTTACATATAAATTAACTTCCATAACTCGAATTTTCCTTAACTCGATTTTTTCCATAATTCGTAGTAACAATTTGTACAATGGTAAAATTTTACATACAAAATAATCTCTATAACTCCAATTTTTTAACCGCCTCGTATTGTCCAAAATGTATGATGCCGGATATTGACTATCATAAACCGTCGATAGTGTAATCCTCGGGCAGGTTACCAAACATTTTATTTTTCATACTTTATAAAATCACCGAAAACTCGAATAATGCAAAAGTATTATTCTCTCGAGAATCGGTAATCCAAAAAGAGACGATATAACCGAAGATCACCCACAATATGCTATATATTAATGAAATTAAAATCGACGAAGTAAAAAGACGAATTGTAACGCGCATTATCTACTTTGGAGAATTTTGTAGATAGAAATTTTTCAATGGAAAACAATTAAAAATCCGACATTATAATTAAAATTATTTTACATTAATTATAATTATATAACATCATATTAATAATGTATACATATTTCTTTTTTGTTTATAAATATATACATATGTACATATGTATTTACTTTGAATAAATTGTGTATAGTGCATTTTACACATTTTGTAGTTATGTATTTCTATAACTCAAATTCTTTAAATTTTTTCCAATTCCAATTTTTTCATGAACTATTGTAATTCGACTTAGGGAAGTTCGACCAGTCAAACTTCCACAACTCGAATTTCTATAACTCCAATTTTTCTATAACTCGAACTTTTTTAGAAATTCATACGTTTAGATAGCATTTTACATATAAATTAACTTCCATAACTCGCATTTTCCTTAACTCGAATTTTTCCATAACTCGTAGTAAAAATGTATACAATGGTAAAATTTTACATAGAAAATAATCTCTATAATTCCAATTTTTTAATTGCTGCACACTTTCCAAAATTTAAGGTGTCGGATATTGCTTATCATAAACCGTATCCTATTATAGTAAAGGTGCTATATATTAATGAAATTTTAGAGTTTAAACTCATTCTTTATTCTTACCACCGTTACAATTGCAAATATGAGTGGTCACAGAAGAAAACTCAATACGATGTCGTTATCGGACAAAGTGAGGTTGATAAGTGAAGCTGACAAAGGTATTAAAAAGTGATTGCTGAAGACTCCAAGTACACTTTCTTCAATTTTAAGAAACTGTGAAGAAATTCTGAACAAAGCCGAAAATGGTGCAACTAATGATACAAACGTTTGAAAAAGTATAGGTACCTACGAAAACATTGACAAAGCCACTTTGAAATGGTTCAAAATTGCGCGGGATAAAAATGGGCCAATGCCTGGACCACTTATTAGAGAAAAGGCAATTTATTTTGCTGAGAGTCTGGGACACCTGATTTCATCGATTTTGTAGGTTGGCTATATATGTTTAATGTATTTCTTTAACTCGAATTTTCTATAACACAATTTTTTTTTCGTGAACTATGATAATTCGACTTAGGGAAGATCGACTGTAATTATAAATGGTAAATAAATATTTATCTTATTAGTTGTACCATTTTTGAAAGGATTTTTAAAAAGTAATACTCTTTAATTTTATTTATTTATAATTTATTTATTCTATAAATTTATTTATTTTTATACTTAAAACCGAGTTTTAACCGGTTTTTTACTTTACGAAAAACTGTTTTTTGAAATTTCATCGGTGTTTTGGATGCCCTAGTTAAGCCCTATTAATGAAAAAATCAGACATAATTTTATCGAAATAGAATCGGAAATTAAAGAACACAGATAAATCATTTCACAAGATGATCGCAAGAAAAGATGTACAGAAAATCGAAAGGATTTTTTTTTAGATAATGTACTCTACATTATATGCAGATGATTTAGTAGCAGAACTGAACAGATGTGGGCAAATCTATGAAAATGTTATAGGTAATTTTTAGTTTTTTCGTGTTTGACTTGTGTGTAGAGAAAAAGAAAAAATGCGTTAATAATTTATTAGAAATGTATAAAGATGACATCGATTCAAGTAATTTTAAAGATGAGTTGGAACAGTTTATAATATTTTTGGTAAATTGTTTTTCTGTGCCCGGGTGCCTCAAGGGACCTAAATCCGCCACTGCGAAAAACTTAAATAATAAGTTATTGTTAAATAATTATAAACATTATCCTTATATATCTTAAGATCTTATCCTTTTTATTATATTGTAGTTTATTCTTGAGAAAAGGAATAATTATATATATATATATATATATATATATATATATATATATATATATATATATATATATATATATATATATTATATTCCTTTTCCCAAGAATAAACTACAATATTATCGTTATAATATATTTGTATAACATAACTATAGATTTCCTCTGCACAAATTTCCTCTGCTTCGAACTACGTTACAATAAGCATTTTATAATCAACATGGAACGTTTAAAATTTTCCATAGTCTCAGCGACCGCCGCAGCTGCAAGATAACCACCTTTATAACGACAAACCCCAACGAAGCCCTCGCGGCCAAGTATTACGACCCCGATTACTTGGACACCGTGGACGACAGCGTCCTCGCCCAAATGATGGATTACATAACGCTACTGCTGAAGAAAAAAACCGCCGAAAAGAAATACACCGTCGAATATTCCACTGAAACCGCCGCCGAAGATTCCACCGAAACCGCCGCCGAAGATTCCACCGAAACCGCCGCCGAAGATTCCACCGAAAGCGGAAGGACGGGCTCACGCCCAAAACCGCCATTGAACAAAGGATCCCATACTTAAAATTTTGTCTCAGATCTTGTCTGTTAGACCAGGTTCGTTGGCGTAAAAGGTAGCACTCCACAATGCGTCTTGGGGTGGTGTGCATTTATGCTCCGTGAAACAGTCACGGTGAAAATCATTGGGTTTGGGGTCGCCAGTTTTGATTTTCCTAGCATTGCACGCAGCGATGATCTCGACGTGTGGCTCGCAAGTTATGGGTCAATCTCGTATCCTAGCTTTGCGGGTGTATCTGTCGGCGGACCTGGGCGAGTTTCTTGTTGCTCGCCCGAAAATGTACAACAAAAATAATTATTTTGAGGTATCTAGGTTCAAAATGTGAGCACTTCCGGGGGTACATATTCGATCCGACCGTTTAACATATATAAGGTGACCAGGTTTTTTAAACATGAAAGCAATATACATTTAAGATATGGGGACTTTTGAATTGAAAGTTAACGTTCGCTGTTTACCTAGTTTTGGAACAAAAATGGTCACTTTTTAATGAAGCATTAGCTTCTACGCGTGAATTATAAACTATACAGAACCCTTCCGTAATTAAAAAAATCTAATTTATAATGGCCACTTACTTTTACCTATTTCCAGATAAATAATCTGGCGAAACGCGAAAGCAATACATTCATTTGAATGATATTTTTTTTTTAATAATGTATCATTTTCTTTTGAAAGATTACAAAACCCTTCACAAGTATACTGGAGATTCACCTTCACTGAAATCACTGCTGATAAGGTTTCTACGTTTAATCTTGATTTGTCATTGCTCCAGAAATCATTGATGATTGAAAATACTAGTTCAACTGTCGCATTAGTACCCTGCAAACACATTGTAAATTCAATAAGTAATTCCAAGTTTTTTGTATGAATATTCTCATCTTTAAAATATTTGTATATTTCTGTCCAACGCAAACTAAATTCTGTTCTATTTTTCTTCCATTCATCTATTTTTTCCGTGGAACAATACACGTTTCGTGTTCGATAACATCTCGATCGATAACAATTTTGTAGTTTTCTTTCACATTATTGAACCATCTTCAAAATCTCCTCCCAGCTTATATAATTTAATCTACTAATGGTCGTTGTAAATGCCCTTTATTGTACAGTTCGTGGACTATGCAAATAGATCATAACACACAGGTACGTAACAGTCTGCGATTAATGATAAGGTAATTGGTAATTAATGATAAGGTAAATTATTAAACGATAATTGATTTTTTACATATTCAAAGGAACTATAAAAATATTTAATTTCTTTAAGAAATTTCGCCTTGCTTTACTGTACTTCGGTTACTTCGTTACCTTTAATGTAACAAATCCACTATTGTATCTAGTCCATCTACTCTAAATAATTTAATAAAGTTTTCACATCGGAAGCTGACACTTTAGAGTTTTCATTTTTTTTAATAGTGATATGAAATACAACAGCATGACTATGAATGAAATGCAATGTAACTTTAGATAACGCGTTTTCGTTTTTTTTTTTAGTTTGGTTGTAAACTCAAAAGGTACGAGCGCAAAGGCTCAAACATTTTGATTACGCATTCAACAGCAGGTGTTAACACAAGCCATCTCGTTGTGGAATATCCCAACATTTTCTTGCTTCCTCGCAAAAACCTTTAAGACTGGTGACTCTCACTGTATATCTGTGAAAGTATAGATAAAACTGAAGGATTATGGATACAACATCAATACTCATTTGACTAGAAGCAGTCATAATTGCAATGGATAAAATAAGTTGCGTTGCAGCCAATTCTAATGGTATTCTTATTTAATAATTGCTTTTATTTTTTAAGCGCATTATTTTCTCCTTTCCTTTTGAGCCCTCCAAAATTAGTATTTATAGCGGTTAACTCACGGTTAGGCCTCACTTGCGGTTTTTTTCCGCGACTCATTTTAATAATGAACTGTGTGCATCTCGAGCGGTTTCGCGGTAGTGTGGCCTAGGCCTTATGCGAAGAACACTGAATAAACGCTAATGTTCTATTGCTGTCACCAGAGTTGCCAGATAGAGCGTTTTTCCACAATTTGGGCGATCTTAGAACATGTTTAGAACTAAATTTGTATTTTGCGATTTTCCACAATTTGGGCTATTTTGAAAGATATTAATGAATAGGATGGTTTCGACCGTTACTACGTGGTAATTCATACTTATACTGAACTAATAAATTCACTATGTTTTAACAACAAATGTTTTAATAACATAGTGAATTTATCAATTCAGTGTTCTTGAAATTATTTATATGCATGAATTTTATCTTAATTTTCATTTCATCTTTTCAAAGTATGTGTATCATCATCTAGTAGAGCATATACATGTCGTAGTCATGTAGCAAAATCTAACGGCAGCAACAGAGGCGGATTTAAGGGCTGGCGTAGCGGGCGCGCGCCCGCCCCCCTAGCTCTAAGGGGCCCAGAAAAAAAAAACTTTACACTTTTTTCTAATGACAACAAGTTGGGTTTCATATGTGCAATTTCAAGTACGTCTTTGAAATAATCACTGATCTAAAAAGGCGGCCTAAATTTAATATTTTCTTTTCATTGGTAGTTGGAAAATTAAATGACTATCTATCATGAATCTATCAGAAGCAAAAAAAAGACAAATTAAAAAATAAGCGAGCAAGCTGGCAACCAACAGAAAGGAGCATGGGACAAATTTACAACTGGCCCTGGTTACCATCAGGCCATCACAATTCGAGCAATAATGAATATAAAGAACAAGGAGCTTCCACCAGTCAACGAAAAGAGTTAGTTGAAGTTGATCAAGGTATAGAAAGCAACAATGATGACCAAAATGAAGAACCAGTCAATAGTCAATCAGGTGAAAACTAGTAGAAAAAAATTTAGAAGATAGTCTATTAGAAAATATTGAAACGAAAACGGAAAATATGCCATTCGTTAGTTACATTAAAAGATATTGCTGTCTGACCTAACGTTTTATATAATGAAATGGTTGAATTTCAAATAAAACAAAAAATATAATATATAAACACGGTGATCGCATTTACTACAGAGGCTTGTGTAAAGATCATTTTTGCAGAAAAAAATCGAATGGTGAAAGACGTGGGGAATTTTTTCCGAAACATCCAAATCAATTTATTATTACCCATCCAAAATGTTTTCGGGCTTAAAGTCAAGGATAATTACAAGATTCCAAAATTGGAAGCATATTGAATAACTTTGTCCGAGCATGAAATGTCAAACGAACACGTCGCTTAAATGTGTACAGTATATAAGCGCTCTTCTTCATTAAATCGCATCGATGTTGAAAGAGGTTCTGCGAAGAATTGAATCCTCAATAAAATTCCTCACAAAGTTGGGCTGCTTTTAGAGGCCATAATGAGAGTGCAACATCTTTGAGAAAAGGCAATTATTTGACTAGTTTAGAGTACTTGAGCGAATATGACGATTTTTTAAAGTTGCACTTACAAAAGTATGGTAATTAACGGACATGTATCAGACGCGTGACGAACTTTTGAAAATAAATGCGGATTCTCTTATGTCACACATTGTGGAGGAAATAGAATGCGCAAAATATTATAGTATCATTTTAGATTTTGCACCCGATGTTGTGCATGTGGATCAACTTAACTTCGCAGTGCGCTATTTATCAGAAAATGGGGATATTAAGGAAAGATTTTTAAACTTCTTCCGTATAGAAATACATGATGCGGAGTATTTAGAAGATTTTCATCTACAGATTAGTTTTATCTACTTTGCAAAATTTACCAGTAGATATAAAATATTATAATATTTTATCAATAGTTTTATTTCTCTGCATCGCCGATTCGATGGAACATTTTATGCAATAAATTAGTTAAAGGTTGTTGTTGAGTCGCGGTGGTTGTTTGTCTTTGTACAAACGTTTGCGTGATTAAATCTAAGGCGGTTAATTCATGGTTGCCAATAGATTCGATCGTTGCCAATAGATTTAAATGGTTGGGCGAAATAAACTTGTTCGCCTCGATAAACATGTATTTAATATTTAATTTTATTTTAAGCACTTGTGACGACGTGCACTGTCGGAGTTTTGAATCTTCTTGGTATGTTTGTGGCAAGAGGGTTACACTTGAACTGGATGTGATTAAATATTGTTAAAAACGGGAAAACTCAATCCCACCTCCCAAACTCCCAATTGCCTGCCTCCACTGAACCAAGAAGAATTCTAACCCGAAGTGCACGTGGTAATTTCTATGGCTAATCTTACAACTACCCAAAATTTAAAATACTTATACTAAGAACCCTTAATTTAAACATTGCATTGTATTTTCAATGGTTTACGACCACCAAGCATCCAAGAACCATTAGCGAATGTTTACGATCGCTACGATCGAAGCGTATTTACAAAGGATTAGTGATTACAAATGGTCTTTCAGATGCATAGCGGCCATAATCAGCTCTAAACGCATTCAACAAATATCCACTACCCTACCGACCAGATGTTGGGAATCTACTGGTCGGTTTAAGATAATCTTATTGTAATTATTATTTACCTATTTTTAGAAACACACGAGAACAAAGAAAAATGGTTTCAAGACCAAATAAAAATAAAATTGTTGGGTCTTAACAGGTGTTATACATTAAAGAAAGTGTTAGATACAAGGTGATCTACCAGTGCTGATGCAGTTTTAGCGTTAAAATGTGGCTACAAAAAGACCTCATGCAAGTGAGGCCGCTTGTATTAGCTTACTTAAGTCACAAAACAAAAACCGCGGCGGTTTAGCCGTAGTGCGGCCTGGGCCTAATACGGTTTAGGCCTAAATATCATTTCGTTTCGGAATAATGTCGATAAATCTATCGTAATTGCATATGCTACTCCCATAAACTACTCTAGCACTAAGTTCATATTTGTTACTATTATACTAATAAATAAAATTAATGTAGAGAGTATCTCTGGTAGAGTATCTAAGGCCGAAGCCGCACTACGGTTTTTTAGTAGAAATGTACAAAGATGACAAGTAATTTTAAAGATGAGTTGCAACAGTTTTTAATATTTTTAGATGAAGAAGACAAGCAATCAATTAATAATATATACCAAAAGGCATTAGATATGAAAGCAGCTTTCCCAGATATAGAAATTAATTTAAAAATTTTGTTAACCATGCCAATTTCAAATGCATCATTTTCTTGTTTAAAAAGAGTTAATAATTATCTAAGAAATTCCATGTCAGAGGAAAGACTTAAATAATATGGCTATTTTATACATAGAGAGCGATTTACTGAAAATTATTGATTGTGATGAGATAGTTAATACGTTTGCAAAACGAAAAGGAAGGAAAAAAATTATTTAAATATATTCACATTTGGAATTTTTCTTTCAAGTACAATTCAATGATTTTCTCGTTCATATTTCTGATTCTTCCTCTGATACACATACTATTATTAATTATAATTTTACACACCTACATATGTTTAACTATCAGTTCAAAACTTTGTGATTATTATTATGCTATTAATTATATTACACATATATTATATTCAAATATTATTGAAAATAAAACAATAATATTTTTTATTTATTTAATAATATAGTTAACACGTATTTTTATTTTCCTTGTCTCTCTCGTTTTATTGGGTGGGTATTGGGCGAGTAGGGGGGTATATTAAAGTGACCACATTTTCATTGAGACAAATGGGATGAAATTAGAATTATAATTTAGTGATGACAACAGACCAATAATTCAAAAAAATATATATTTTATTTACTCACACACCAAAATGAACACATAAATACATTATTGTATGTGAAGGATGCCATTATTATAATAGTGTGTAAAAGTATCCAAATCGTGCTTAAAAGTCCATTGTAAATCAAATGGAGTTTTATTATTAAACGATTTCTGTTTGTTGTTACTATGGCAACAACTTGCAGTGAAAATTAATTTTCTGACGTGCACTCGTAACGTAGTATGTAACGTATCTTTTTACCAATAACGCCTCATCAAAAAAGATCATTTTCGCAAATATTATTTTCCGGAAAATGGTTACTAATATATTCACAAGATTTTTCCACATATTCCTCTAAAATATCCTTTTTTTAATGTCAACAAGGTACCATTAAACAACCGGATTTTCTGAAAGAAGTCAAAATTTTTTATAATAACTGCTTGGAATATTTTGAAGAATAGACAGTTCAATTCGAGGATATTAAAAAAAATTCTTTTGGTGACACTAAAAAAAGGATATTTTATGGGAATATGTGGATAATTTTTTTTTATATATTACAGTACATTTAAAATAAAAAATGCAAATATTTTATAAAAAGCGGGACATTATAAAAAATCGGCGGAACGCGGGACAGTCCTCCAAAAAGCGGGACTGTTCCGCCAAAATCGGGACGTGTGGTCACCTTAGGGTATATGGAGTTAATATTTTTTTCTGCGTCCTGGGCCTCAACTGACCTAAATCCGCCACTGCGAAAAACTTTTAAATAATTATGAACATAATCTTTATAATAGATATTTATATAACATAACATAGATGTCGCTCAAATTTCCTCTCTTTAGAACTACGTTACAATAAGCATTTTATAATCAACATGGAACGTTTTATATTTTAAGCACGGAAAGGAACCTGGAGGTCGTAGTGAAGGGAGTTCCATGCGGCCTGACGGAGGAGTAAATCTAAGGGAACGACAACAGATACCCGGCCATAAAAGTGACAAGGATGAAAGGGAGAGAAGCCACGCCAATCCAAATGGTCCTGATAGAAATTGGGAAGGAATACAAATCCATGTACCAAATGGATCGATTCTGCGGATTGAACGTGAAAATGGAACCGCTGAAAACACGAGGAGAAACCGTACAATGTCACGGATGCCAGCTGTTCGGCCACGTGCAGAGGCACTGCAGCGCCGAATACAGATGCATGAAATGCGGACAGAACCACAGCACGCACCTGTGCGAGAAACCGCTAACACTGCCGCCGAAATGCGCAAACTGCGGAGGTGAACACACATCAATCTGGAGAAACTGCCCTGCGAGACCGGAAATAGCTAGACAAGCAGAACAACGACAACAGGAAACGAGACCAAAACCCCCACCGAGACAAACACCCCAAACACCGACAACTAGCCAAATACCGAAACCGGTAAGAAAAAACAACAACCCCAACCCGGAGACAAGGCCGTCAACAAGCGGAAACAAAAGGAATAGCAACGAAATAATCAGAGCAGAACTGACGGAAATGATGCTCGATTTTGCCGAAATGGGACACAGAAAAGTTCACCCGAAGAATCACAACCATCATGCTCAAACTCAACAATGACCACTAGAAGAACTAGAGACAATCTGAAACTTATATTCTGGAATGCAAACGGAATACAAAACAAGAAACAGGAACTGGTAGCACACCTAAACGAACACAGCGTCGACGTGGCACTGATCAACGAGACGCATCTCAGACGTTGCAACCAACTGAACATAGCAAACTACCAAGTCTACAGAAAAGACAGAGGCGAGAAAGCCGGAGGAGGAGTCGCCATCATCATCAAAAGGAACATAAAACACCACGAACTGCCGGAAGTAGAAACAACCACCGACACGGAAACGGTAGGAGTAGAAGTACAGACAACCGACGGACCCGCAGCCCTGTACGCACTGTACTCTCCGCCACAGAAACAAATAAACGCCGACGACATGGACAAAATATTCGACAGAAATATAGGTACCATAGCCGCAGAAGACTACAAAGCTAAACACTCGCAATGGAATTGCAGAGTGACAAACACAAAGGGCGGACAATTACTAAGGTACACGGAAAACCGGAAGCTACAAGTAATTGCACCGAGCGAACCGACACACTTTCCAGGAGTTCAGCGAATGCCGGATATTTTGGATATAGCCGTCATGAAAAACGTCACAGCAAACGTGGAAATAGTCTGTATCACAGACTTGAGCTCAGATCACAACCCAGTGCACATAAATCTCCAAGCGAAAACGGCCAGGAAAACAATCGAGAAAATTACCATAAATTGGAATAAATTCAAAGATAATCTGACGAACGTCACTTGTACAGAAATTACAAGCCCCCCCGTGCCTAGAAGAAGCAGCACGGACGATAGAAAACAAAATAAAAGCAGCACTCGAGGCCGCCACAAGGAAACGGACAGCCAACACGACAACAACCCTCCCACAGGAAATCAGAAATCTACTAAAAGAAAAGCGCAAAGCTAACAAGGTATTCCAACGGACGCTGGCACCGACGGACAAGAACGTCTTAAACAGACTGACAAACCAACTGAAAGCGGCACTGCGCGAACATCATAACGCCGAATGGGAAGACAAACTAGAACGCATCAACGAAACAATAGAGGAACCGTGGAAATTAGCCAAGAATCTTAGAAACAAGGAGAGGAGAACAATTTCCCCACTGAAAACAACAAACGACACTGTAGCAAGCACGGACAAGGAGAAAACGGAGGAATTCGCAAAGTCGCTTGCACAGCAGTTTAAACCGAACGCCGACACACACCCACTCCGCAAAAGGCAAGAAATACGCGAAACCGTACTGAGAGTACTAAATAGTAGCGTAGAAAACACGGAAATAGAGGAAACAACACCGGAAGAAATAAAAGGTATAATTAAAAACCTAAAAACCAAGAAAGCACCAGGCTGCGATAACATCAACAACGCCGCGCTAAAAAACCTAACACCGAACGCAATAGACAGAACAACCGAAATCATAAACGCCGCACTGAAACTTGGAGTGTTTCCGACCCAATGGAAACACGCAACAACGATCCTAATCCCGAAACCTCACCTCCAGTTACAGACCAATAAGTCTGCTGACAGGTCTCAGTAAAATCACAGAAAAAGTAATACACAAAAGACTGACAGAAATAACTGAAGACAAACGTATTCTACCCGACGAACAATACGGCTTCAGAACAGAGTACTCTACCACCTATCAGACGACAAGAATAACCGAAGCAATAATCGACGCTTTCAACAAAGGGTTAGCCACGGGAGCCGTCTTTCTGGACGTCTCTAAGGCTTTCGACAAGGTATGGCACCTAGGTTTAATATACAAACTGCACCAATTTAAAATCCCAACAGCAATGATCAGACTAGTGACGTCCTTTATCTGTAACAGAACATTCCAAGTCAAAATAAACGACAGCATCTCCACAACTCAGACAATGACAGCCGGTGTCCCACAAGGATCTGTCCTGGGCCCCCTTCTTTACAGCATCTACACCGCAGACATCCCAAAACTAAACGACACAGAAATTGCACTATACGCAGACGACACAGCAATTTTCACAAGAGGATACTCGACCGAGGCCATAACAAAACGGCTCCAAAATCACCTGGAAAGGATTAACGACTGGTGTAACACCTGGAGGATCAAACTAAACGCAGAAAAAACGCAGGCAATTATCTTCACGAAGAAAAAATTTAAGCACGAACCCAGTAGCTGCTTGAGAATTAACAACACAGACATAAAATGGGAAAACCGAATCAAATATCTAGGCGTAATCCTAGACAAAGCTCTTACATTTTCAGAACACATCGATCAGACAGCGAAAAAAGCAAAACAAATTAAAGGCTACCTCTACCCGCTCTTAAACAGGAAAAGCAAGCCGAACATAAGGAACAAACTACAAATCTACAAGTCCATAGTACGGCCGACAATGACGTACTCATCGACGTGCTGGATACAATCCAAAGAATGGAAAATCTACAAACTCCAAATCATCTAGAACAAAACTCTGAGAGAAATAACAGATTCGCCATGGTACATGACCAATGAGCAGCTGCACAGCGATCTAAACATGGAGACAATCAAGCAACACATAGAAAAACTAGCAACGAAAAGCTTCGAACGCATGAAAACGCATGACAACTCAACAATCAACAACGCAGCAAACTACAACATCAACGTCAAATGGAAACATCCAAAACCTCGACAATATAGGTAATCACTGATCTTTCTTTTTCACAGGAAAGCCCACATCTCCGAACCCAGCGGAGCACCCAGGAACAAAAACAGGCAGGAACAACACGGACAAACCAGAGAGACACAGCACCCACCACGAGGACGAGCAAGGAACCACCACGAGAACGAAGGACGAACCAGGAACCGCCAGGAGGGCGAACCAGGAACCAACACCAGGACGAACCAAGGACCAACAGCGAGAAGAAGAAGAAGAAGAAAAAAAAAACAGAACAAAAAAAACAGAACAAAAAAAAAAGAACCAAAAAAAAAAAAGAAAGAAAAGAAAACCGTTTATGAGTGGAACACAACAGAAGAACAAACAAACAAACAAGCAAACCGACACAAAAAAAAAAAAAAACAGAAACAAACAGCAAGACGACGGAACAGCTGAGCGGAAGGCTCAATGACCGTCAAGAAGCAAAGGACACATGATGATTTATATTTTATTATTTTATTCCGCCTTCCTGGATTCTATCAGCGAAGACGGGTTGGACAGGCTGCTCAACCACCTCCTGAACAGGAAGAGGAACACCGAAGCCGAACAACCCCAGGACACCGCCGCGACCAGAAGATCCGCCGCCGAGAGGACCAACGACGCCGCCCCAAGGAGAGCCACCGAAGCCGCCCCAAGGAGAGCCACCGAAGCCGCCCCGAGGAGAGCCACCGAAGCCGCCCCGAGGAGAGCCGCCGAGGCCGCCCCGAGGAGAGCCGTCGAAGCCGCCCCGAGGAGGAAACCTACACCAATGGACACAGATAGCTCCACCGAAGCCGTCCCCAAGCGTAAAACCGACCCGGAGGACGAGGAAACGTTGAAGTTTCCCAAGAAAACTGCCAAACTAGAGAGAGCGAGTACGTCAGGATCACAGGTAAGTATGAACATGCTTAGATACAGAGGACAGTGACAACGAAGACGATATAGAAACTGAGACCGAAAACCCCACCGAAGAAAAGAACAACACCCCAATCATCCTACGGAACAAAGAAAAATGGACCAGACTCAGCAAAAAACTGGACAGCAAACACATAAAATTCACTAGGGCCACGTCGACAAGAGACGGAATAAGGATCCAACCACAAACGATAACGGATTATCGAGAAATGTACAGCCTAATGAAAGAAGAAAACTACGAGTTCCATACTCACCAATTGAGCTCCGAGAAGAACCTCAAGGTGGTGATCAAGGGAGTCCCCACCGAAGTCGAGGAAGAAGAGATACTCAACGACCTAGCCGAAAAAGGTTACCCGGCAATCAAGGTGACAAGAATGAAGGGAAGGAACGCGACCCCCATCCAAATGGTATTAGTGGAAATACCAAAACAGTACAAATCCATCTACCAAATGGAGAGAATACAATACCTCAGCGTAAGAATAGAGCCGCTCAAGCCTAGAGGAGACACAGTACAATGCCATAGATGTCAACTCTATGGACACGTGCAGAGAAACTGCAACGCGGAATATAGGTGCATGAAATGTGCTGGAAAACACAGCACGCACCTATGTGAGAAACCAGCAACACTTCCACCCAAATGCGCAAACTGCGGAGGCGAACACGTCTCAATATGGAGGAACTGCCCCGCCAAACCAACGTTCTGTTTGTTGGGTCGCAGAGACGACACGGTTGTCTTGTCGTCTCTGTCGCAGAGATGACAAGACAACGGCCAACTCCCAGGACAAACCCGAACAGTTACAGACAAGCTGCAGCTAGGGAAAACACGACATACCGGGACACAGCACAAGCAACCACCAGCGAAAATAGACAAAACACCGAAAGGAAAACACCGATGACAAAGAAAACAATAGACAAAGTAACGGACGAACTAGAGAAACTGCTAAAGAAATACGCCTCTGTACAAACAGACGACGACGAACTGGAAAATTACTCAAAAACCATCACAAACATCGTCAAAAAACATCAAAAATGACTAGAAAACGGCAAGTAGACGAACTAAAGATTGTTTTCTGGAACGCAAACGGAATCGAAAGTAAGAAACTAGAACTGGTAGCACACATGACGGAACACAACATAGACGTGGCGCTAATCAACGAGACGCACCTGCGACGCTGCAATCGCCTGAACATACCGAACTACCAAACCTACAGGAAAGACAGGGGCCAACAAGCCGCAGGCGGAGTTGCCATAATAATCAAGAGGAATTTGAAACACCACGAATTGCCCGAAGTTGACACGACGGATAACACAGAAACGATAGGAATGGAAATAATGACCGCAGACGGTCCACTGGCCTTTTATTCACTATACTCGCCACCAAAGAAAGAAATGAGCACTCCAGACTTGGATAAAATATTTAGAAATAATACGGCAACGATAGCCGCAGGAGACTTTAACGCAAAACACACACAGTGGAACTGCAGAAAACAAATCAAAAAGGAAGAGAACTAAAACGTTACACAGAAAACCGCCTACTAACAGTTCTAGCCCTAAACGAGCCAACACATTTCACAGGTAATAACAGACACCCGCCGGACATATTGCACATAGCGGTAATGAAAAACGTCACAGCAAACATCGACATAGTCTGTATTGAAGACTTGAGCTCCGATCACAACCCCGTGCATATGAACGTCCAAACGAAAAGTGCGAGAAGAACGTGCGAGAAAACATTAACAAACTGGGAAAAGTTCAAAGAGAACCTAGATATTACCCGCACAGATATTACAGACCCATTAAGCCTAGAACAGGCGGCGCAAACATTCGAGAACGAAATGAAGGAGGCGCTCCATACCGCCACAAGAAAACTAACCTTCAACAAAACAACTACACATCCACAGGAAATAATGAACCTAATACGCGCAAAACGGAAAGCAAACAAGACGTACCAACGTACATTAGCACCGACAGACAAAACGATCTTGAACTGACTGACAAAACAACTAAAACTGGCGCTACAAGAACAACACAACGCAGACTGGGTAAACAAACTAGAACGAATAAACGAAACCAAAGGCGAGCCGTGGTACTTAGCCAAGACTCTAAAACAACAGAACCGCAACACAATACCACCTATCAAAAAGAACGACGGCAGCACAGCAACCGCTGACATTGACAAGTCAGAGACTTTCGCAAACGCCCTCGAAGAACAATTCACACCAAATATCCCAAACGCAATCCACAACTCTCAAGGAATCTACGAAACGGTAAGGAGGATTCTAAACAGCGAAGAAAACTGCGACATAAGAGAATCAACGCCAGAGGAAATAGCCGAGATAATAAAAAACCTTAAAAACAGGAAAGCACCCGGTTGTGGTAATATTAACAATGTGACTATCAAGAACCTAACGCCGCCAGCTATAGACAGAATGAATCAAATCGTAAACGCATCGCTCAAACTCAGAACGTTTCCGACCCAATGGAAACACGCCACAGCAATACTGATTTCCAAACCCAACAAACCCAGGAACAAAACATCAAGCTACAGGCCAATAAGCCTACTAACAAGAAAAATAACGGAGAAAATAATACACAATCGACTGACAGACATACTTGACGAGAAACAAATAATCCCGGACGAACAGTACGGATTCAGACAAGAACATTCGACAACGTACCAGACAACTAGAATAACCGAAGTGATAATTGACGCTTTCAACAGAGGATACGCCATGGGAGCGGTACTCCTGGACGTCTCAAAGGCCTTCGACAAGATGTGGCACGAAGGCTTAATATATAAAATGAATAAATTCAAAATCCCGATGGGGATGATAAAGCTACTAGCTTCGTACCTCGGCAACAGAACGTTCCAGGTGAAATTAAATGACACGATGTCGACGACACGTCCAGTGGGAGCGGGTGTCCTCCAAGGATCCATACTGGGGCCCCTGCTCTACAACATCTACACCGCTGACATACCAAAAATGGAAAACACAAAAATTGCACTATACGCAGACGACACTGCTATATTTACCAGAGGAATCCTGGCGAGTACCATCACCGAGAGACTACAAAACCACCTAGATGACATAAATCGCTGGTGTAACACGTGGAAAATACAACTTAACGCTGAGAAAACTCAAGCCATCATGTTCACAAGAAGAAAATTCAAACACATCCCAACAAAACGCCTCAAGATTAATAATACAAGTATAAAATGGGAAAATCAGGTAAAATATCTAGGTATTATACTGGATAAAAGACTAACCTTCGCAAGACATATGGATTACATTGTGAAGAAAACCAAACAAATTAATGGCTATCTTTATCCCCTCATCAACAGGAAAAGCAAACTCAACATGGAAAATAAGATGAAACTGTACAAGACAGTAATACGACCAATAATGACATACTCGGCGACGTGCTGGAAGCAAGCTGACAAACACACAAAATACCGACTACAAATTATACAAAACAAAATACTGGGACAAATCACAGACTCGCGATGGTACATAACCAACGAACAAATACATAAAGACCTCGAAATGGAGACAATCACAGAGCACATAGCAAGACTTACACAAAAAACATTTGACAACATGCGACAACATGACAATATAACAATACAACAAACTGCAAACTACAATACGAACGTCAAATGGAAATTCCCAAAACTGCAACAAACCACATTCAGACAATAAATAACACTGTTTTCTACCTACAGGGCACCCAAAGCAACCCCAGAGAAACAAAAGGACCACACCGACAACACAGCAAATGAGACAACACAGAAGAAACAAAGAAGGAAGCCAAAGGACCACAGCAGCACCAGCCTTGGACCAGAGGCCACAGCAGGATCAACCCGAGGCCCAGAAGCCACAACAGAAGAAACCAGGAGAGAAAAAAAAACTGAAAAGAGCCGTTGTTTTAACGTTTCTCGCTAAAAACCGAACCAAAAGACAAACAGACTAAAAAAAACCCGAACCAAAACAAAAGACGGCGGAAGGACGGGCTCACGGCCCACAACCGCCACAAAACAAAGGATCTCATGCTTTATATTTTGTCTGTTAGACCAGGTTCGTTGACGTAAAAGATAGCACTCCACGATAGCGTATTGGGCTGGTATGCATTTATGCTCCGTGAAAACTGTCACGGTTAAAATCATTGGGTTTGGTGGTGCCCGTTTTGATTTTATTAGCATTGCATACAGCCGTGAACTCGACGTGTGGCTAGAAAGTTATGGGTCAATCTCGTATCCTAAATTTGCGGGTGTATCTGTCGGCGGACCTGGGCGAGTTTATCCGGCTCGCCCGAAAATATACAACAAAAATAAGTATTGTCAGGTAGGTCCAAAATATCTGTAAAAATTGTATGAAAGATTTTTTCGTAAATCTTTTGTTTCTACAAGAAAACCTCAAAAAACTAAAACCACAACAAACTTCCTCATCAATTGTCTATAAAAATTGTTTCAAGCATTTTTTCGAAATTCTTTTGTTTCTACAAGAAAACTTCAAAAAACTGAAACCCTAAAAACTTCCTCGGACACCATAACGTTTTTTGAAAATAATTCGTAATAATAAACGGTCGCGAATTTCAAAAAATATTTAAAACAAAACTTGCAGAGAATTCAATTGTCTATAAAATAGTTTGTACATTTTTTTGAAATTCTTTTGTTTCTCCTAGAAAACCTTGAAAAACTAAACCCCAACTAACTTCTTCGACTTCCACTTGGTTTTTTCAAAATAACTCGAAATCCGTCGGGTATTTAAAAAAAAAATTGAAACAAAACTTTCAGAGAATTAAATTGTCTATAAAAATTATTTGAAGCATTTTTTCGAAATTCTTTTGTTTCTACAGGAACACCTCAAAAAACTGAAACCCTAAAAACTTCTTCGACCGCCATCCTGTTTTTTCAAAATAACTCGAAAACCGTCGCGAATTTCAAAAAACATTTTGAACAAAATTCTGCAAGTTTTCAGAATTTTAGAATTCATTTGTCTATACAAATTGTTTGAAACATTTTTTCGAAATTCTTTTGGTTCTACAAGAAAACGTCGAAAAACTAAAACCCCAACAAACTTCCATCTTGTTTTTTCAAAATAAGTCAAAAACCGTCGCATATTTCAAATAAATATTTGAAACAAAAGTTGCAGAGAATTCAATTGTCTATAAAAATTGTTTGAAGCATTTTTGGGATTTTTTTTGTTTATACACGAAAACCTCGAAAAACTGAAACCCTAAAAACTTCCTCGATTGTCATCTTGTTTTTTCAAAATAACTCGAGAGCCGTCGCGAATTTCAAAAAATATTTTAAACAAAACTTGCAGAGAATTCAATTGTCTATAAAAATTGTTTGATGCATTTTTTTCGAAATTCTTTTGTTTCTAGAAGAAAACCTCAAAAAACTGAAACCCTAAAAACTTCCTCAACCACAATCTCGTTTTTGAAAATAATTCGAGAACCGTCGCGAATTTCAAAAAACATTTTAGCGGGGTTACCACCGATACAGCTCCTAGCCAAAGAAAAAAATATGCTTTCCAATTCACAACTGAATATTAAATTTAGCATGCAAACTCATTGGTTTATCAATTTTTAATATATTTAGCCTTACAAACAGAAAATTCCACGAAAACTTCAAACTATTTGCAATTTCTTAAGTGACCTAAATTTTTGCTCGCCAGTGTATATCATATGATAAATTTGACTAAAATGAAATTTTATTTCATCAACAAGTTTAAAAGTGTAACTTCTCATAGAATACTTGATAGCATACTCTTCTTCTTCTTCTTTCGAATCGGCCTACTTTGGACCACGCTTGTTCAACTGTTGGGCTTTGACCGTTGCCCAGTATTGTCGCATCTTCTGCCGGTGTAACTCCTTTCTCTCTTCTGTCCAGGGGGTACCTTTCCTACGGGGTTTTTCCTTCAGTGTACGTCTCACAGACTGTCTGTTTTGGACATCTGTTATTCCCAGTTCTTTAATATCATTCTCGGTTTCTGTCAACCAAGTGGTACGAACCTTCCTGTTTTGCCAGAAGGTGAACAGACGGTTGATTAGTCGGTTTGTAGGCAATCTTGCAACGTGGCCATAGAAAGCTACCCTTCTTTTCCTTGCACAGTCAGAGAGCATCTCAATATGTTCGTAGAGCTCAGAGTTATGCCGCCTTCGGAATTTTCCATCTTCCTTTACCGGGCCTAGGATCTTCATGAGGATTCTCTTCTCTCTGATTTCCAATTTGTTCACTAGACCTCTTCAGTTCAAGGAAAGACACTCCATGGCATACCGGGTTTCTGTTTTGTTGTGATGTGTAGTGCTTAAGTTTCAGGTTGCGTGATTTCAGGCATTTCTTATTGTAAGTGTTCTTAGTCAGTCGATAGGCTAGTTCTAACTTATTGACTCTCTTGGATAACGATGCTGTTTCTGATAAGTTGGGTTCATTCCATTCGCCGAGATACTTAAATTTCTCAGTGCTCTTAATGTTTCCCTGTTCTAGTAACATCTCTCTGTTTGCTTCTCTGATGTTTGTGAAGAATTCTGTTTTCTCCAGCGACACTTGAAGACCCACTTTGGCAGCCTGTTTTCTGAGACACTTTACCTGCATTGTTGCCATCTCCAGAGAATCAGCAAACAGTGCCATGTCATATGCAAAGGCCAGGCAATCTACAACCAGTCTATCGTTCTTACGTCCCAGGTAGATACCACTCTGAGCACCCAAATTGTTTAGTTCCTTGTGCCATTCTCTCATAACCTTTTCAAGGACACAGTTGAAGAGAAGTGGGGAAAGTCCATCTCATTGTCTCACTCCAGTTTTTATTTCGAAGCTTTCTGAAATCTCGCCTCTAAATTTAACCTTGGAATGGGTGTTGGTCAAAGTTTCTAGGATGAGTCTGCGGGTTTTGTCGTTGACTATCCAACTGATTTTCTGCCATTGTAACGCCTTCGAGAGAATCTTGTATGTTACCGGGACGAGAGAAATTGCACGGTAGTTGTTTAGATCAGTAAAATCTCCCTTTTTGTTAAGCGGATAAATCAGAGCAGATTTCCAGTCGGATGATAATTTCTCTGTGGATGGTAAGGTGGAAAGGTGCTGGAAACAATGCCGTGCGAATGCACGGCATTGTTTCCAGCACCTTTCCACAGTTCAGCAACGATAGAGTCCTCTCCAGCTGCCTTATTATTCTTAAGAAGTTGAATGATCTGGTCAACTGCTTCCAATGCAGGGGGAAACGAGTCCGGGTTTGGTGTGATTTGTTTATAGTAGAAATCTTCGCTGGGTGGGTGACAGTTGAGTAGATTTTTAAAGTACTGAACCAAAAGGTGGCAGTTGTCCTTGTCGTTATAAGCCATTATGCCTTGTGAGTTTCTGAAGTGGATGCTTGGCGGAGCGTATTTTCTCAGTGCCTGCTTGAAGGTTCCAAAGAAATCTCTGGAATTATTCTTAGCAAAGCTCTGGCGATGTGACAGTTTCGATCGAATAGATTAGCACATACAACAGGCAAAACTTGTTCTTGTCTAAACAGAAAGACTGCCGCCGAATAGCGCTTTAGGTTCTATATAGCGCAATCGGAAGGGATGTTTTATTCCGGTTTAATTCCAACCAGATATACCCAAAATTTCTTTTCTTTATTAGTATAATAGTAATAAATATGAATTTAGTGCCAGATTAGTTAGCATATGCAATTACGATAGATTTATCGACACTATTCTGAAATAAAATATTTATTAAAAAATGTTGTTTGCTTTCGTGTTTGAAAGTATAAACATGATAGACAAAATTACTAGATTACAAGATTTTTCTGAGGCTGCGGCCTCAAAATTGGTCGTGGGAAAAAAACCGCAAGTGAAGCCGCTTGTTGAAGCTTACTTGACTCACAAAATCACAAGATTAAAAACTGGGGCGGTGTAGCCTTAGTGCGACCTAGGCCTCACTTGCGGTTTTTTTCCCACGACCAATTTTAATAGCGAACTGTGTGCCTCTTGAGCGGTTTCACGGTTATAGCGGTTACCGCTCGCGGGAATAAACCGTAGTGCGGCCTCGGCCTTATGCGAAGAACACGCTAATGTTCTATTTATGTCATCAGCGTTGCCAGTTTGGGCGTTTTTCCACAATTTGGGCTATTTTAGAACATGCTTGTTATTTTTTACATGGGTTATTTTGAAAGTCCATGATATTAATGAATAGGATGATTGCGACCGTTACTACGTGGTAATTCACACTTACACTGAACTGATAAATTCACTATGTTTTAACAACAAGTGTGGTTATAACATAGTGAATTTATCAATTCATTGTTCTTGAAATTATTTATATGCATGAATTTTGTCTCAATTTTCTTTTCTTCTTTTCAAAGTTTGTGTAATGTATGTGTAAAGTAAGTAACGTGAGTCCCAAAAGTCTTGGAATCCACTTTTGCCATGAATTTGAAATAGGTCATTTCTTGTTTCAGACACATAAAATTAAACAAATTATTAAATGTAATTTTTAAGTAGCTGTCAGTGGGCTTGAGGTTATGTCGCATTATTTTTAGTGTTAAGTTCAACAATTTCATTAGTTATAAAAAATAAAACGCCTTCTCATAAATTTAACACTGATTTATTTTATAGTGTTGTGAATTATAAAATTAACAAAGAAGAACACAAATTACAACAAATGCTGAATGTATTGTCCATTTTCACGAATACACAAATTAATTCGCCGTTTTATGTTATTTCTACCAGTCTTACTTAATTTATGTGATTTAAAAATATTTACAAAAGAGCAGAAAACTTTTATTGTTGGAAGTTATTTTCGTAATGGTAGACGCCTGGAAAATGGTGAATGCGAATACAGTATCGTGCATTGAAAAATTTAGGCAACGTTTTCCTATGACTGTATTTAATAGGAATCAGTTTAGAATGCAGGTCTTACGATCAGTTGTTTGCTTTCGAAGTACTGATAACATTAACAAGAAACAAAGAAGTGGAAGACCTCGTATTAATAATGAGAATATTATAAACATCAGAAATGCAGTCCAACACGAACCTACCACTTCAATTAAGAGACTAGTACAACAGTTGAATTTAAGTCGTACTACCACTCACAGGATTATTGGTCAAGATCTTCACATGGAACCATATAAGTTGCAAATGTACCAAGAACTTTTACCACTCGATTATAATAAAAAAGTGGCCTACTGTCGGTGGTTCAATGAAAATATGAACAACGAAGTGTTGAATTTAACATTTTTCACTGATGAAGCCTGGTTTCATCTAAACGGATACATTAATTCCCAAAACATGCGCATGTGGAGTGTTGTCAACCCACATTTTTTAGATAGACCCCACTGCATCCAATCAAAGTTAGTGTCTGGTTAGCAATATCAACATGCAGAATTATCGGTCCAATATTTTTTCTATGGTAATTTAAACACTGCCAGTTATAGAGCCACTATTTTGCAAAGAAATTCATGATGATGAACTCCACAATGGCTTCTCCCAACAAGATTCTGCTAGACCGGACATTGCCTGTGAAACATTAAATTATCTTAAGGAATTCTTCGACAACAGGCTAATAAGCAAAGACCGATTTCCACAACGTTCTTGTGATCTAACTCCTCTGAACTTTTTTCTTTTTCCACATTTAAAAAATTCAGTATTCAGCAGTCCAGTGCATACAGTAGAACAGTGCTCCGCAACCTTTTATCTTCCACGGCACACTAATGTATTTTCAAAAATTCCGCGGCACACCACAAGCAAAGGCTTTAAAAATACAGCAAATACAGTAATACCTCGACCTACGCTACCCCGACTTACGCGAACTCGGAGTTACGCGATTTCAAATCTCGTCGATTCGTCTTTTGTTTGAGCGTCACACAACTTTTGATTATCGATTATAGACTTACTGCCCCCACACTATTGGGAACTGACATAGTGGCGTGGCTGAAAATACATGTGTTAAAACGTAACTGTATTATATTTCAACTACACACTGAATTTTAGAAAATGACTCCAACGAAGAACTCATTTCTTCCACAAAACGAGTAATAAAGAAATTATTAGCATGCTATGAGGAAATTTTGCGGGAGAAAAAAAATATTTGAGTCAAACTACTTTGTTAGATTTTATGAAGCCTTCTATATCAAAATAACTTCGGTAGGCAATTCCATATTTCTATAATCTAAGATTTTATTAAACATGTTTTGTCTAAATTATTATTTTCTTTCGCTTCAGGCCCCAATTAAAAATAATTTATAGGTATTTATTTGAGAAATTATAACCCGACTTACGCGAATTCGAGTTATCCGGTTAGCGCTCAGTCCAACCTATCGCGTAAGTTCGGGGTATTATTGAATTAAATAACAATAATAGGTGGTACGTATATGTTTTTATTAGATAATAATATAAAATTAAAATTTATAAGTAACCCCCGGACAAATTTAAAATCACCGCTCATCAGCTTTCAAACAAACAAAAAACGCATCAAATTCGGTCCATTCCTTTAGCAGCTATGCACAGCCAGACACACAGATACACAGACAGACACGTCAAACTTATAAATACAATAGGGTTAAAAATACAATAATATGTATATACAATTTGAATTTTACACCAACACAAAAACACATAAATTTTTATTATAGATCACACATGTAAAAAAATGTCTTTTCATTTAACTATGAAGTTTGTTGTTTTTTACTTTTGCCTAATTAATCTATGGTAAGTGATCCATACTTACTCTGAATTGAAAAATTCGCTATGTTTTTACCATAATTAATTTGTAAAAATATTATATGACTTGTGAACACAGTTATATAACACTGAATTGGAAAATTCACTATGTTTCTACCACAATTAATATATAGAAATATTATATAACTTTTTTTTTTTTTTTATTAGCCCTTAATTCGTCCATCTTTGGATATAGGCCTCCCCTAGATTCTTCCAACCTTCTCTGTTTTGCGCTGCCCTTTTCCAGTGTAGCCCTCCCGTTTTGTTGAGGTCGTCAGCCCACCTCATCTGGGGCCGACCTCTTCCTCTTTTCCCTATAGTAATGGTCTCCAATTCTGGATGGCGACATTCCACCTTTGGTCTTGCAATCTGGCGTTATGTCCTGCGAATCTCCATTTTAGTCTGGCTGCATGTTCTGTGACATCTGCCACTTTAGTTGTTTTCCTAATCCACACGTTTGGTCTTTTGTCCCTAAGCTTGATTCCGAGCATTTTCCTCTCCATGGCTCTTTGTGTCTTTGCTATCCTGTCTACGTTTTCTCTAGTTAGTGTCCAAGTTTGTGATCCATACGTCATGATAGGGAGTATGCACTGGTCAAATACTTTTGTTTTTAGATATTGGGGTATTTTGGAGTTTGATAGTACCCACCTTAGTTTTGCGAAGCCTGCCCATGCTAGTCTAATTCTGCGGCTAATTTCGGCTGTTTGGTTTTCTTTGCTGCTCTTACTGTTTGACCAAGGTATATTCCTCAACCATTTTAAGTTCGACGTTGTTTAGATTTACTCTTCTTGTGTCAGTGGTGTTTGTCATTGTCTGTGTCTTGCCAAGATTCATTTTCTTATTATATAATATTTTTACAAATCAATTATGGTAAAAACATAGTGAATTTTGCAATTCAGAGTAGTCAATGCTAATTTATACAGTATTTAAACATAATAACTAATTTATTAATGTGATATTTGTGCTTGTTTTGATGAACATATACGTCGTATATTTGGCTCTATATTAGAAAGTGCTACTCGGAGTTCATGGTCAAGACCTTTTAAACACGATCGTTTTTCATTTTAAATTTGAACCAATGTAGAAAAACTTTGTTCACATAAGCATGTCGTAGAAAAAGGTAGCAAAATTGCAATAGCCTTTGCAGAAATTTGAGGATACTCATTCTGAACGGAAATCCAGAAATCAGCCAATTTCATTTCACTGAAGTTGAGTTTCAGCGTCCCATCGTTCCTCAATTCTATAAATTCCTCTCGAATTTGAAGGGAAAGTGCTTCTGTTGAATTTTCTGCATCTGCTATAAAAGGATTTCTAATCCAATTATATTGCTCCGCATTAACTGCGAAAAAATAATGATTAAATTTGTCTTGCAACAAATTTAAATGTTGTTGAGTCCGATCCAGAATTATCTTTTTGTTTTCAATCATTAACTTGTGAGTCCTTTGGAACGTTTCTAATGATCCTTTTGTATCTCTTTCTGCCAAAGTTCAAGCTTATTTTTAAAGCCCACTAACTTGTCGGACACGTCAGATTATTTTCGGTTCGACCTTGTATTCTTTCATTCAGTTCGTTCAGGTGCTCAAAGATATCAGCCATGTACGCCAGTTTGGACATCCAGTAATTATCATCAAAAAGTTGATAAAGTTCGGGCATATCTTGTTTTAACAAAAACTCGCAAACCTCGTTGCGAAGCTCAAACAATCTAGCCAAAACTTTTCCACGGGATAGCCAACGTACCTCGGTGTAAAACAATAAGGATTCATAATCCGATCCCATTTCTTCACATATTATTTTAAAAATTCGCGAACTTAAAGCTCTTGTTTTAATAATGTTTATGATAGTAATGCATTGATTCATCGTTTTCAATAGTTCCGTTGGCAAGTTTTGGGCATTAATGCTTCGCGATGTATGCAACAGTGTGTAATTTCTATATTTGGATTTTGCCGTTTTACGCACGAAATAAAACCTTTTTTCTTGCCCATCATTGCTGCAGCACCATCCGTGCAAATACTAATACAATTACTCCATGACATATCATAGGTTTTAAAAAAATCATCTGTTACTTTGAAAATTTCCTCGCCCGTAGTTCGCTCTGGAAGCTCTTTGCAAAATAAATAGTTTTCTATTATGATGCCCTCGTCAACGAAACGTACAATAGCTATGAGTTGTGCTCGGTTCTTAATATCCGTCGATTCATCAATTTGTAGTGCAAACTTCTGGGCCGTTTTTAGTTTTGCAATTAGTATTCCTAAAATATCGTTCGACATATCGTTGATACGTTTTTTAACAGTATCAGATGACAACGGTACTTTTTTTAATTCATTAACTTCTCTAGGCCCAACCATGAATTTAAAAATTTCTAAGCATGCTGGTTTAATGATTGTCTCACCAATAGTATGTGGTTTTTTCTTACGTGCAATTAATCTTGCAACATGGTAACTAGCTTCTAAGCCGTTATCAGAAACTGTGACTAACGATAACAGTGATTGCTTTTGTTTTCGCCTTTGATCCAACAGTCCAAGAAAAAATGGTTTGTCCTTCTTAACGTAACTAGGATGGTTTGAATTTAAATGGCGAAGCAGTTTACTGGGTACCATTGCTTCGTTAGATAGCATTACTCCGCAAATGATGCATTCTGGTTTGGGTGGCGTTTCTTTATCACAACACGAAAATCCATATCGAATGTAGTCTCCGTTATACTTTCTTTCCCACATCTTCTGTTTTTTTTACAGCACCACTTGTGCTTGGTTCATTTTGGTTTGTCTGTGAATCTTTTTAAAAATTTGTCCATATTTTTTAGAGGTATAACAACAAAATGACCTAAAAATGTGGTATTTGATGGGAGTTCTTCTCGTTCGGATGCAGACTGGCTAACATGACCATCAGTTCGGTAGATAGAACAAAATACGTCGAGACTCAGACACAAAGTGCCGATGCTCGAGCCACGCCCTCCGTAATTTGGCCCAGGTGCAACAGCGAAATATGGGTTTATACTATAGTTTCCGAACTCGATTCGATTTTATTATACGTCGATCTCTTAAAGCCCAATTTCTGTCAGCCAGATCGATCTTAAAATCGCCACGAAATGAAGAGATCGAAAATCGATCACTACTAGTAGATTTATAACGATTTTCTATATTTTAATATTTCTAACCTACGACAGAATTTTGTTAAGTCGAGAACGATTTATTCGATTCGTGTTTCTGAAATCTTTAGAAGATTGGGATAATAATTAATATTAGCTCAAAGCTATGCTTAAATAAAAAATAACATATTGGCGAACCACTCAGTTGGAACGACTTAAATGTTTTATTATCGATACGCAAGATTATAAATTTGACTTACCCGAAATAAATGCACTAGTGCCGATTATTTAATAAGAAAAGGCTTAGAAAAGCATAACAGCAAGCTGCTTTACTAATGTAATAATAATATCACATTAAACGACGTACATCTCTACGCATAAGTACGCAAACACTTACAGCACTATATGTACAATGTACATTTGTTGTTTAACTAAGTACATGTTTTTGTTTTGTATATAATTTCGACTCTGAGAAATTACATATTGGCATTTTTACATATTAATTATTCTTGAGAAAACCGCGGCACAGCTAAAATAACCTCGCGGCACAGTAGTGTGCCGCGGCACAGCGGTTGCGGAGCACTGCAGTAGAAGATCTGCGAAACAATGTAATAAGAAAATGTGAAGAGATAGACAACACAGTATTACAAAATGTGTTCGATAAGATAAAACGGCGAATTAATTTGTGTATTCGTGAAAATGGACAATACATTGAAATCTGTTGTAGTGTTTGTTCTTCTTTGTTAATTTTATAATTCACAACACTGAAAATAAATCTGTGTTAAATTTATGAGAAGGCGTTTTATTTATAGCTAATGAAATTGTTGAACTTAACACTAAAAACACAATGCGACATAACCTCAAGATCACTAACAGCTACTTAAAAATGACATTTTATAATTTTAGTCTGGAATTAACAAATGACCTACGTCTTCAAATTCATGGCAAGAGTGGATTCCAAGACTTTTCGGACTCACGTTGTGTTACACCCCTTCCGAGTGCGCGATATTGAATATAAAGCGCTATTCGGCGACAGTCTTTCTATTTAGACAAGAACGTTTTGTCTGTTGTATTTGCTAATCGGTCCGATCGAAACTGTCCCAATCGCCAGTGTTTACATTTTGGACCTACCTCACAATAATTATTTTTGTTATACATTTTCGGGCGAGCCAGATAAACTCAACTCGCCCAGGTCCGCCGACAGATACACCCGCAAATTTAGGATACGAGATTGACCCATAACTTGCGAGCCACACGTCGAGTTTACGGCTGCATACGAATGCTATTAAAATCAAAACGGGCACCGCCAAACCCAATGATTTTACCCTGACAGTTTCACGGAGCATAAGTGCAAGCCAACACAAGACGCTATCGTAGAGTGCTATCTTTTATGTCGACGAACCTGGTCTGACAGACAAAATATTAAACGTTCCATGTTGATTATAAAATGCTTATTGTAACGTAGTTCTAAAGAGAGGAACTTTGAGCGACATCTATGTAGAGTAGAGGATATATATATATATATATATATATATATATATATTATGCCGTTATATATATATATATATATATATATATATATATATATATATATATATATATATGCCGTAGTCATATAGCGAAATCCGTCAGATTGTGTAAAACCGAGTGTTTGGATAATCTGACGGCAGTTAGTAGCAGCCTGAAAGCAAGCGCTGATCGTGCCAGCAGTGTAAAATTATCTTACTTTTTCAAAAATATCGTACATTTTCAAATATTAAAAAAAAAACGTTTCTTAGAAAAAAATAAAAAAAATAAATAAATTCATGATATTATGAACAGATATTGTTGCACTTAACATCAAATTTTATGTATTATTCGCGAAAATTCTACTTTTGGATTGACGAAATATACATTTTTTTTATAATCTCCATAATCTAATAATAGAAAATTCCAAATACACGGATCGTAACTCTTTATAATTGCATGTCAACTATTAAGATATACCAACTATTAATTATATGAATTTGTTTTGAAAGTAAAAAATAAACCAAGGACGACTACGAATAAAGACTGACATTAAATGATTCCATTTTTATTTCTGACTGTAACAAAATTAAAACAAATATTACATACAAATATAAAATCTGTTAAATTTTGTATAAGTAATTTAAATATTTTTTTTGGTAGTCATATTAAAGGGATTCATAGACTTACTAAACTTCATCTACCAAATATCATTTGGTTTAAAGTTTGGTTTCAAGTTTAAACTCAAATATCATTTGGCATCAGAACATTATCGAACTCATTAACATCATCATCATTATTAAGTTTGAGAATACTTCCGCTAGAATTTTCTATCATCCTCTCCTTTTTTTAGGGTTCCGTACCGAAAACGGAACCCTTATAGGATCGCTTTGTTGTCCATCTGTCTGTCTGTCCGTCTGTCTGTCTGTCAAGACCATTTTTCTCAAGAACGCGTAGAGGTAACAAGTTGAAATTTGTATCAAATAATCGGGTCTGTGGTCTCTTTCAGCTGTGAAAAAATCAAACTTGTAAGTGAACGCGATCAAAAGATACGACCGTTTATGTCGCATATTTTGCGATTTCACAAGGGAATCAAAACCTATAGGGTACTTCCCGTTGACCTAGAATCATGAAATTTGGCAAGAAGCGGTGTCTTACAGCACATCTAAAGGGAAAAATCTGAAAGCCGTAAATATGTAGTTTAATTACAAGAAAAATGCGAATTTACTATTAGAAACTTTTGAAAATACACTAATGTGTTGCGTGGTATTGTCAGGCACCAGAAGCATATGGGTTGCATATAGTTAGGTCCTCCTAATGATACCTTACTTACAAGTTTGTACGGAACCCTCGGTGCGCGAGTCACAACTCGCACTTGGCCGGTTTTATTGTACATTAAAGCGTTTGTCATACGACTATATTGTGCCTCATTTGGTTCAAACGTAGTGCAATCACCCTTATTGCTTTTATTCTTTTGCTTTGCTAAAATTATACCGTTGACTGTGGACGTAACCAGTATTTGTTTCTTGATTTAGTTTTTATCAAATTAATCTGGCTAAATATGCGCTTCCTGTCTGCATTAGAACGAAGAAGAGAAATAACGTCCAGAACGAACTTCGGGAGATTTTTAGGTCCCTGGTCTTTTACACCACAGTTCATTAATTTTGACCAAAAATCATCGACATCTTCTTTAATATCAAAATAACCAGAAAATTCTCTTTAATATCAATATGACATGGAAAAAATAGAAATAATGCTACAAACTATAATAAAACAAATGGAGCAGAACACAAACCAATAAAAAACAGGAAATAAGAGAAATGAAAATAGAATTTGAAAGAAAGGAAGAAGCATGGGGAAGGGAAAAAAGGGATCTAATAACTAGAATTGAGACGCTAGAAAACAGAGCGGAAATAGAAGAAAAACAACCTAGTAATAAAAGAACTAAAAACGGCCTACAAAACGGAAGACGATATGGGAAAATTATTCTCAGAGCAACAGCCAGCGGCGCTTTTAGGCATAGGCGCACAAGGCGCGCGCCTAGGGCCTCCGATTTTAGGGGGCCACAAATTGCCAACTAAGCAATGTCAAACCAACTTTTGGCGGTTGACGACGGCAAAATTTGACAAAGTGTGCTGAATAAATTGGCACTTTGCGGTGATTAATGGTGAAAAAAATATTCAGAAAAAAAACTAAGGTATCATTGCATTGTTGTTATTTTTAATGTAATTTTAGAAAACGACGAGAGTAGCGAGGAGTTTTCTAATGGACAAGAAATAAACTTAAGTTAAAAAATTTTAAACGTTTAAAGAATAAACGTTTTTAATGATAGTTCCATTGATGGACAGAATTTAAATTAAATATGTGTATATATCGTTTATTACCATTAATTTATTAAATTTGTGTATTCGTGATTTCCACACATCACATAACCTCAAAACTATCTCGTCGAAAATTTGACACTGACCGCTCTGAAGTTCAGTGCCAACCTTGAAAAAATTAACTGATAACAGTACTCGGCGAGCCATAACAGCAAGCATATGAGCGCTGTTATGAGTCCATTACAGATGCAAAAAAGAAAAACTGTCAGAACAATTCGCGATTGAAATGTTTACGTTTCATTGATTAATTTATTAAAAGTCATGCTTGAAATTTATCAAATTATTACTTTTTTTATAAATCTAATTGTATGTAAATTATGAATTTATATTGTTTGTAAAACTTTGTACGATACACGTATCGAAAAATACTCTTACGTACCTAATTGTTATTTTTTAATGTGGTTTTACTATAATCTCGCATATTTTGAGAATTGGGACTTCCTAGACTAGGGCCACATAGTCACCTTGCGCCTAGGGCCACAAGTAATGTAAACGCGCCCCTGGGAGTATCTAGAAAATTTCCATCTACAGATAAGTTTTATCTACTTAAAATATTACAAAATTTGCCAGTAGATATAAAATATTATTATATTTTATCTATAATATTTCTCTGCATCACCGATTCGATGGAACATGTTATGCAATAAATTAGTTGTTGGTGTTGTTGAGTTGCGGTGGTTGTTTGTCTTTAGACAAACGTTCGCGTGATTAAATCTAAGGCGGTTAATTCAGGGTTGCCAATATATTCGATCGGCACTGGAATTTAACTGGTTGGGCGAAATAAACTTTTATTTAATATTTAATTCTATTGCACTTGTATACGATAAGCATATACTATAAGCAATTGTGACGACGTGCACTGTCGGAGTTTTGAATCTTCTTGGTATGTTTGTGGCAAGAGGGTTACAATTGAAGTGGGTGTGTTTAAATATTGTTAAAAACAGGAAAACTCAATCCCACCTCCCAATTGCCTGCCCCCACTGAACCAAGTAGAATTCTAACCCGAAGTGCACGTGGTAATTTCTATGGATAATCTTACAACTACCCAAAATTTAAAATACTTATACTACGAACCCTTAATTTAAACATTGCATTGTATTTTACGACCACCAAGCATCCAAAAACCATTAGCGATCGTAAACATCCGCCGAAGCGTATTTACAAAGGATTCGTGATTAGAAATTGTCTTTCAGATGCGTAGCGGCCATAAACAGCTCTAACCGCATTCAACAAATATCCACTACTCTACCGACCAGATGTTGGGAATCTACTGGTCGGCTACTGGTCTGGTTAAGATAATCTAAATGTAATCATTATTTACCTGGTTTTAGAAACACACGAGAACAAAGAAAAATGGTTTCAAGACCAAATAAAAATAAAATTGTTGTGTCTTAACAGGTGTTATACATTAAAGAAAGTGTCAGATACAATGTGGTCTACCAGGGCTGATGCAGTTTTAGCGTTACAATGAGGCTACAAAAAGACCTCACGGAAGTGAGGCCGCTTGTATTAGCTTACTTGAGTCACAAAACAAAAACCGCGGCGGATTAGCCGTAGTGCGGCCTGGGCCTAATGCGGCCTAGGCCTAAATATCATTTTGTTTCGGAATAATGTCGATAAATCTATCGTAATTGCATATGCTACTCCCATAAACTACTCTAGCACTAAGTTCATATTTATTACTATTATACTAATAAATAAAATGAATGTAGAGTATCTCTGGTAGAGTACCTAAGTCCGAGACCGCACTACGGTTTTTTAGTAGAAATGTACAAAGATGACATCGATTCAAGTAATTTTAAAGATGAATTGCAACAGTTTTTAATATTTTTAGATGAAGAAGACAAGCAGTCAATTAATAATATATACCAAAAGGCATTAGATATGAAAGCAACTTTCCCAGATGTGGAAATTAATTTAAAAATTTGTTAACCATGCCAATTTCAAATGCATCATTTTCTTCTTTAAAAAGAGTTAAGAATTATCTAAGAAATTCCATGTCAGAGGAAAGACTTAATAATATGGCTATTTCATACATAGAGAGCGATTTACTGAAAATTATTGATTGTGATGAGATAGTTAATAAGTTAGCAAAACGAAAAGGAAGAAAAAAAATTATTTAAATATTTTCACATTTGGAATTTTAATTTCAAGTACAATTCAATGATTTGCTCGTTCATATTTCTGATTATTCCTCTGATACACATACTATTATTCATTATAATTTTACACACCTACATATGTTTAACTATCAGTTGAAAAATTTGTTATTATTATTATGCTATTAATTATATTACACATAAATTATATTCAAATATTATTGAAAATGAAACAATAATATTTTTTATTTGTTTAATAATATAGTTAACACGTATTTGAATTTTCCTTGTCTCTCTTGTTTTATTGGGTGGGTATTGGGCGAGTAGGGGGGTATATTAAAGTGACCATATTTTCATTGAGACAAAGCGGGACAAATGTGATGAAATTAGAATTATAATTTAGTGATGACAACAGACCAATAATTCAAAAAAATATATATTTTATTTACTCACACACCAAAATGAACACATAAATACATTATTGTGTGTGAAGGATGCCATTATTATAATAGTGTGTAAAAGTATCCAAATCGTGCGTAAAAGTCCATTGTAAATCAAATGGAGTTTTATTATTAAACGATTTCTGTTTGTTGTTACTATGGCAACAACTTGTAGTGAAAATTAATTTTCTGACGTGCACTCGTAACGTAGTATGTAACGTATCATTTTACCAATAACGCCTCATCAAAAAAGATCATTTTCGCAAATATTATTTTTCGGAAAATGGTTACCAATATATTCAAAAGATTTTTCCACATATTCCTCTAAAATATCCTTTTTTAATGTCAACAAGGTACCATTAAACGACCGGATTTTCTGAAAGAATTCAAATTTTTTTATAATAACTGCTTGGAAAAATTTCGAAGAATAGACAGTTCAATTCGAGGATATTAAAAAAATTCTTTTGGTGACACTAAAAAAAGGAGATTTTATGGGAATATGTGAATACATTTTTTTTTTACATATATTACAGTACATTTAAAATAAAAAATGCAGATATTTCATAAAAAGCGGGACATTATAAAAAATCGGCGGAACGCGGGACAGTCATCCAAAAAGCGGGACTGTCCCGCCAAAATCGGGACGTGTGGTCACCTTAGGGTATATGGAGTAAATTTTTTTTTTCTGCGCCCTGGGCCTCAACTGACCTAAATCCGCCACTGCGAAAAACTTTTAAATAATTACGAACATAATCCTTATAGTATATATTTATATAACATAATATAGATGTCGCTCAAATTTCCTCTCTTTAGAACTACATTACAATAAGCATTTTATAATCAACATGGAACGTTTTATATTTTGTCTGATAGACCAGGTTCGTTGACGTAAAAGATAGCACTCCACGATAGCGTCTTGGGCTGGTATGCATTTATGCTCCGTGAAACTGTCACGGTTAAAATCAATGGGTTTGGTGGTGCCCGTTTTGGTTTTATTAGCATTTGCATGCAGCCGTGAACTCGACGTGTGGCTCGCAAGTTATGGGTCAATCTCGTATCCTAAATTTGCGGGTGTATCTGTCGGCGGACCTGGGCGAGTTTATCCGGCTCGCCCGAAAATGTACAATAAAAATAATTATTATGAGGTAGGTCAAAAATGTGTACAGTTTCGATCGGACCGATTAGCACATAGAACAGGCAAGAGGATCGTGTCTAAACAGAAAGACTGCCGCCGAATAGCGCTATATCGCGCAGCCAGAAGGGGTGTGTTATTCCGGTTTAATTCCTACCAGAGATACTCAACAACATTCCTTATCTTTATTAGTATATTAGTAATAAAATAAATATAAATTTAGTGCCGGAATAGTTAGCATATGCAATTACGATAGATTTATCGACTTTATTCCGAAACAAAATATTTAATAAAAGATGTTTGCTTTTTTGTTTGAAACTAGGAAGATGACAGACAAAATTACTAGATTACAGATTACAAGATTTTTCTAAGGCTGAGACCTAGGCCGGGAAAAAACCCGGCCTTTTCCCGGCCTAGGTCTCGGTTCTATGTCTTGAAGCTTACTTGAGTCACAAAATCACAAGATTAAAAACCGCGGCGGTGTAGCCGTAGTGCGGCCTAGGCAGAGGCGTATTTAACGTAGGTGCAATCGGTGCGTAGCACCGACGGGCCCCAATGTTTGTACAGTACACTTGGTTTACAATACACAGGGTCAGAAAACGAATGTTTGCCTGTTTTTCTCACACCTACACCATCGATGAATTCTACACCTAGCGCTGAGTTCGAGTCTTTAGAATCTTTAGATAAGTTTACTACAAAAATATAAAACAGTGAAATTAGTGAGGGAGGAACCAATAATATGGAAGAAGCCGAGGAGGAAACTTTTAAAACGAAATTAACCTTGGAAAATGAAGAAGATGAAGTATTTTCAAAAAAGGAAAACAACATACACTTAAAGATCTGTCCAACACAAGTTTCCTAGTAACAATTGTAGAGATAGGGCACGACCACGATAAAGTGGCTACGGCCTCAGGACTTTTTTGGAATGATGTTCAGCAAATTATAGATGTTACATCAAAAATATTGCAGAAAAAAGACATTGATCTATTTCAAGTCGTTTTGTGAATGAAAAAATCTAAAGATGAACTTGCATCACTAAGAACACGCTTATTTCAACCAAATTTTGGAACTCTTCAAGTCGAAATGGCTTAAATGTGATATGGACGAAGAACACATGCATCTAAAAAGAAAAAGAATTCGAAGTGTTAAAAAATTTCACGATGAAAGAAAGCATCAGAGACGATCCTGTTATAGATTCTGTAATCGATTTTAAAACTAATGTAATAGATGCAATGGTAAACGAAATGTCTGATAGAATTAAGGGTCTGGAAGGATATTACAGAATTATTTCTAAAAAGGTTTTCTAAATCCAATCTTCTTGAAGAACTGTGCAAAATCAGATTTGGAGAAAAAGTTGTACAGTATTAAGTGATACGTTTAAGTTTATTTTCCCTATTTTGATATATGAAATGATACAATTTTAGGACATATATTTTTCAAGTGATAACCTTTGTTGTGATAGAGGTGTAGGTATTGGGTAATCTAGAATAATTAGTTGAACAGAAAATGTATGATATTTATGTTGAATTAGTTTTTCGATTTTTTGTAACGCTGCCCATAGCAAGGTATAGCAAGTGCTGAGAGATCTTTTAGTGTATTACATAGACTAAAAACACACATAAGGAGCACAATGACTCAAGGTAGAACTTCTGATTTTGCATTACTTTCAATAGATACTCTCAATAATCAAAATTAGGAAATTATAAAACAAATTGTATCGGCTAAAGTTAGGCGAAGCGTTCGCATATAAACATCTTTTTAAACCTTTGTTGATTTTGTCTATGCTGTATTGCTTACTTTTATTTACTTAAAAGAAAAATTAATTTTCAGTGAATTTTGTATTATTTGCTGTATTTTTAATAGCTTTACTGGCTAGGTCACTCCACTACGGAGTCAGACGCAAAGATGAGAGACATCTAGATAGAAGAACCATCTTTATGGCAGCATTTGAACGCAAGTGTTTCCGTGAGGAGGCAACTGAACATTAAGGTGTTTGGCTAGTTCCAAGCTGTATCACAAATGAGTTCTCACCCCGATAAAATAAATGCTTTTTGTTAAATTTGTTACTTTACAATGCGTGGCAATAAATCAAATCGCCATCTGGTTTTGGGCTTTACAGAACCAGCAGCGTAACGCCACAATGTGTGCCAAAAAATTGTCCAACAGTACTCTTGGTGATGGTTCTTCTATGTACGTTTCTCCTCTCTGAGAGCGGCCCCCGCCAAAAACTTGCACCGGGCCGCTGAGTAGCTTAAAAACGTAGGCCTCACTTGCGTTTTTTTTCCCACGACCAATTTTAATAGCGAACTGTGTGCCTCTTGAGCGGCTTCGCGGTTATAGCGGTTACCGCTCGCGGGAATAAACCGTAGTGCGGCCTCGGCCTTATGCGAAGAACACTTCTAATTCACTTCTAGGCGTAATAAACGCTAATGTTCTATTTCTGTCATCAGGGTTGCCAGTTTGGGCGTTTTTCCACAAATTGGGCTATATTAGAACATGTTTTGCGCCTAAATTTGTATTGGGCGATTTTCCACTATTTGGGTTTATATTGAAAGTTCATCATATTAATGAATAGGATGATTGCGACCGTTACTATGTGGTAATTCATACTTACACTGAACTGATATTTTTATGTTACACATTACAATTCACTATGTTTTAACAACAAGTGTGGTTATAACATAGTGAATTTATCAATTCAGTGTTCTTGAAATTATTTATATGAGTGAATTTTGTCTTAATTTGCTTTTCTTCTTTTCAAAGAATGTGTAATGTATGTGTAAACAAAGTAACGTGAGTCCCAAAACTCTTGGAATCTACTCTTGCCATGAATTTGAAGACGTAGGTCATTTCTTAATTTTATGTAAAACGATTTATGTAAAACTTATGCCAACTTATATATGCTATGCTAAACTTACGTAATTAGATGAATGTACACATTTACCGGTATATGTACACATTTGCTTTGTTGGTTTGTAAGTTAGTGGTTGAGTTCAACCATTTCCCATACTAAACTTCTCTCTCTCTTTCACAATCCGAAGATTGGTTGGCAGCAATTCTTCTCCTCCACTCCTCTCTGTTCTCTGATAGTCTTTTCAATTTTTCATATGATTTTACTCCTATATCTCCTTGAATTTGTTTCATGTATTGTAATCTGGGTCTTCCTCTGCCTCTTTTGCCTTGAACCATTCCTTCCATAACATTCATTATAAAATCATAGTGCCTATACATATATGTCCTATTAACTGGTCTCTTCTCATTATTCTTTTCAATAAGGCTCTTTTTCATACTAAACTTACTTACATTAAATAGAAGCGTGTAGCGCCTACGAAGGTTAACTCTTCTATTTAGTCAGTAATATAAACATAAAAACAAATATTATCTAAAATATGAAATATTCAACCTGTTCGTAAATCTACAAAATTAATTAATTAAAAATTAATTAAGTCCTACTAGGACTTTGACAAATGTCATGAAACAACTACTTCCCTGGCTAATACCACGCAGGATATTGGATTACTCAATAGACATTTGTTTGTTGTTACTAGTACTACTAGTTAATAACAACAAGACCACTTTCTACACAAATTAGGTGTAAATTGAGTAATCCAATATCCTGCGTGGTATTAGCCAGGGAAGTAGTTGTTTCATGACATTTGTCAAAGTCCTAGTAGGACTTAATTAATTTTTAATTAATTAATTTTGTAGATTTACGAACAGGTTGAATATTTCATATTTTAGTTTTTAAATGCATCTACAAATAGTTAGGCCCCCCTTAATTTTCAAATATTATCTTCTTTTAATTGCATTTTATTAAGAACGTGGCTTTTAAATAGTAGTTTGTAATACAGAAGAGTGTGAAGAAGGGCTTTTGTGCATGAGCTGCGAAGTTTTAAGTGAATTTTTCTTGATTACAAGTAAGAAAAAATAATATAATTTTATCGACAAAAAATTTCTCTTCAGTTGTTTCCATAGTAACAACAAACAGAAATAGTTTAATAATGAAACTCCATTTGATTTACGTTAGACTTTTACGCATGAATTGGATACTTTTACACACGATTATAATAATGACATCCTTCACATTCCATAATTTACTTATACATTTTGGTGTGCGAGTAGATAAATAATATTTCAGTGATTGGACATTGTATATGATATGTATATGATATGAAATGAAATGTATAAAAAAATGAATAGTTGTGAGAAACTTCAAAGATTGTATAATAAAAGGTCATATTTGACAAGGAAAGTCATATTACATTATTCAAAAATATTAAAATTGTTGTAAAACATTTGAAACAATTTTCTTAATATACCGATAAATTGTATCCCAAATTTTTCAATATTTTTTCTTAAAGAGAGTATATTTATTCTATACGTTATACAAAGGGCTATTGGCCATGAAGTCCTTCTGCCCTTTGTTAAATACTTTCCTGATTTCCTATTTTATTCCTCTAAAGCAGTGACCCTCAAACTGTGTTCCGCAGAATCCCGAAGTTTATCCCGCGCTTGTAGTGAAACTAAATGCATTAAGGGACGTTTAAAGCCTTTGCAGCCCAAATTACATTTCAATATATTTTTTATGAAAATTTAACATACTGATACCAAATTAGTGTAATTTATAGTTGTTTATAGCTAAAATATGGCACCACTTGCATACTGTTACAAGAAATTACCACTGAATCTCAAGAAATAAAATATCAAAAAGGTGGTTTTATAAAGATACCACTACGAACAAGGGGTTAATATAAAACTAATATATTTCACACGAAAATGTTAATGTTACCCATTGTACAACATTGTTATTTTTATGAAATACTAATATTTATCTTGACATTAGATCACATATTTGAATTTGTTACATTGTTACAATGTATATAAAAATATGGCACCGCTTGTATTAATCCATGGGGGCGTAGCTAGGGTTTGGGGGTTCAAAGGGCTACCATGGGGACCAATGGGGCTACCACAAAGCAAAGTAAATACTAACACTAACCTAATATGAGAATTGATTCCCATATTCAGCCGACCGGCCACACGATGAGACATAAATTGTGTACGTAGGATTTCGATACACTGCAGACCGTGCGGGGTAACAGAAGTACCCCACATAATTAATTGATTATTTTTATTAGAAAAGAGCTTGCTAATAATATACTTTAAATAAAAAAAGTTGGAAAGTTATTTAAAAAAAAGACTGCATCTGGGTACCCAAAGTGTTCACATTTTGGACCTACCTCACAATAATTATTTTTGTTATACATTTTCGGGCGAGCCGGATAAACTCGCCCAGGTCCGCCGACAGATACACCCGCAAATTTAGGATACGAGATTAACCCATAACTTGCGAGCCACACGTCGAGTTCACGGCTGCATGCAAATGCTAATAAAATCAAAACGGGCACCGCCAAACCCAATGATTTTAACCGTGACAGTTTCACGGAGCATAAGCTCGTATGCAAACCAGCCCAAGACGCTATCGTGGAGTGCTATCTTTTAAGTCAACGAACCTGGTCTGACAGACAAAATATTGAACATTCCATGTTCGTTATAAAATGCTTATTGTAACGTAGTTCTAAAGAGAGGAAATTTGAGCGACATCTATGTAGAGTAGAGGATATATATGTCGTCATATAGCGAAATCCGTCAGATTGTGTAAAACCGAGTGTTTGCATAATGACGGCAGTTATAACTGACGGCAGTTAGTAGCAGTGTTAGCAGCTTGAAAGCTAGCGCTGATAATGTCAGGAGTGTAAAATTATCTTTCTTTTGCAAAAATATCGTACATTTCCTAATATTTCAAAAAAACGTTTCTTAGAAGAAAAAAAAAATTAAATTCATGATATTATGAACAGATATTGCACTTAACATCAAATTTTATTAAATGTTATCTTTTAATATTTACTCACGTATGTATTATTCGCGAAAATTCATACTTTTGGATTGACGAAATATACATTTTTTTATAATCTCCATAATCTAATAACAGAAAATTCCAAATACACGGATCGTATCTCTTTATAATTTTAATTTTATTCAACCAGTTACTTACAAAGTAATTCTACATAGGCAATTTAATGCCTGAGCGCAGGTCCGGTTACAAAATCTTAAATCTATCAAACCTAAAATCTTACAAAATAATTAAAAATAAAATATTAGTAGTATGTCTTTGCTATTCTAGTGTTCACAAATTTATCACATCGCTCAATCCAACTAAACCAGTTAGCAGGATAAGCATATTATTTATAATTTTTTTTTACTTAGCTATTTAAATATTAGTAACCCTGATAAATCCATTCATACTTAAAAACAAAATAAAATATCCCTGATATATCCGTTTTCCAATGGCATGCCAACTATTAAGATATACCAACTATTAATTATATGAATTTGTTTTGAAATTAAAAAATAAACCAAGGACGACTACGAATAAAGACTGACATTAAATGCTTCCATTTTTATTCGTGACTGTAACAAAATTAAAACAAACCTTCCATACAAATATAAAATCTGTTAAATTTTGTATAAGTAATTTAAATATTATTTTTTGGTAGACATATTAAAGAGATATTCATAGACCAACAAAACTTCAACTACCAAATAAAATTTGGTTTAAAGTTTAAAGTCAAGTTTAAACTTCAAATATCATTGGGCATCAGAACATTATCGAACTTATTAACATCATCATTAAGTTTGAGAATACTTCCGCTAGGATTTTCTATCATCTTCTATTTTTTTTTGTAGATTAAAGCGTTTGTCATACAACTATATTGTCCCTAGTTTGGTTCAAACGTAGTGCAATCAAACCCTTATTGCTTTTTATCTTTTGCTTTGCTAAAATTATACCGTTGAAACGTAAACAGTTTGTTTCTTGATTTAGTTTTTATCAAATTATTCTGGCTAAATATTCGCTCGCTGTCTGTATTAGAATGAGGAACAGAAATAACGTCGGAAACGAACTTCGGGAGATTTTTAAGTCCCTGGTCTTTTTCATCACAGTTCATTAATTTTGACCAAAAATCATCGACATCATCTTTAATATCAATATAACCAGAAAATTCTCTTTAATATCAATAAATAAAAAATAGAAAAAATGCTACAAAATATAATAAAACAAATGGAGCAGAACACAAACAGGAAATAAGAGAAATGAAAATAGAATTTGAAAGAAAGGAAGAAGCATGGGGAAGGGAAAAAAGGGATCTAATAACTAGAATTGAGACGCTAGAAAACAGAGCGGAAGTAGAAGAAAAAAAGAAGAAGAAAAACAGCCTAATAATATAAGGACTAAAAAACGGCCTACAAAACGGAAGACGACATAGGAAAATTATTCTCAGAGCAACTGTAGGTCAAAGTAGACATTCACAAAATAAATACTAAAAATAAGGGAAAAGGGATCGAAATTATAGTAGTGGAGGTAGCGAACTGGGAACAAAAGCAAACGGTCATGGCGGCGAAAAGTAAACTAAAAGGAACTGATACATACATTGAGAACGAATTAACATGGGAAGAAAACAAAATTCAAAGAGAAATAAGAAGCATAGTCAAGGAAATGAAAACAAGCGGAAAACGAGTTAAAATAGGATATCAAAAATTGATTTGTAATGCAGAAGTAAATGTATGGGACAAAAAATAAAAAGGAGTTTTATTGAAAACAAGCGAGAATGTACAACAACCTACAAAAAAAACGACTAACAAGCCTTTTGACGGAAAAATATAACATGCGGAGACGAGAAGGAAAACAAAAAGGACTATACGACTGGGAGCATGGAACATTAGAAGCCTACAGGGAAAAGAGATAAAACTAATAAAAGAATTTGAAAAAGAGGGATTAGAGATATTAGCCATTACAGAAACGAAAAAGAAAGGCAAAGGAATAACAAAATTAAAGAATAACCACATATTTCTGTACAGCGGAGTTGAAGTCAATAAAAGGGCAAGAGCTGGTGTGGGATGTATTATAAATGGAAACTTGGAACAATCAATAAAAAAGTGGGACTGTATAAACGAACGGATACTTACAATACAAAAAGTAGATAATGCCAAACTAACAGCAAATTTAATGATGGTATATGGGGTAAGCAAAGATGAGAGAAAAACAAGCAAAGATGAATTCTGGGATCAAGTGCAATTGGAATATGAAAACTGGAAGAACCAATCTTTATAAAGGGGGATTTCAATGCCAGATTGGGGAATAAAAACAATAGTTTGGAAGAAATAATGGGAAGACATGGAGAGCCAACTAGGAATAACAACGGAAAAGGACTGTTAGATTTTTGTAGCATAAACGGATTATTAATATTAAACACATTCCTCGAGCACAAAGAAATCCACAAATACACCAGGCTAGGAAGAAGCAGACCCGAAAAATCAATAATAGATTACTTTTTAACTAACAAAGTACAGAGATCAAATGTGAGGGATGTGCGAGTGAAAAGAGGTAGCGAAATAGGAAGCGATCACTACCTGGTAATCGCGGAACTAAAATAATATAGTAATAGAAAGAAACAAGAAACAAGCAACAAAGAAAGAGAAATAGTAAAAATTAGAATAGAGAAACTTAAAGAAAAACGGATAAGGGAATGTTATCAAAACCAGATTAAAGATATAATAAAAGAAACACACAAGCCGAATTTTGATGAGGTGGAATAAGTATGGAGCACCTTCAAATATATACTAATAGAATCAGCAAAAAGAGCACGTGGAACAACCAGAAATACGCACAACAAGTAGCAAACACATTGGTGGAACGATAAAATAAAAGAAGAAGTTCAGAAAAGGAAACTAAAATGGAAAACATATCTCAGTTCCAAAAATGAGGAAGATTTTGAAGACTAGAAATGCCAAAGAAAAATAACAAAAGAATAAATAAAAATAGCATAGCACAGGTCATGGGAAGAGTTTGGAAATACTCTTGAAGGAAACTTCAAGGATAATTAAAAATTATTCTACAGAACACTAAAAAAATGTAAGAAAGGAAAAGAAGTAATACAGCTCTTTGTAAGCTCTTTCTAAGTAAGCAGCTCTTTGATAAAAGAGGAAACATAATAAATGAAGAAAAATAAGTAATGGAAAGGTGGAAAGAGCATTTCCAGGAACTATTAGAAGGAACGGGAAACAACAAGGGAAACAGAGAAGAGGTAAATATGGAAATTGGTAACGCAAGAACAGAAGATAAGGAAAATATTACGGAAGAAGAAATTAAAACAGCAGTCAAGAAATTAAGAAACGGTAAAGCACCAGGACACGATGGAATAAGATCAGAACAATTAAAATATATGGAAAAAAAAGGAGAGCAAATATTGCTAATAACTTTAAATATAATATGGGAAAAGAGACAAATACTAAAAGACTGGGGAAAGGCTGTGATTTTTTCCATTCACAAGAAAAGAGATAATAGAATCTGCAGTAACTACAGGGGGATATCATTGCCATGCACAACGGCTAAAATCGATGAAGCAAAACTAGACAACAAATTAAGAAGAGCAACATAGGCAACAATAGTGAATGCACAAAGCGGATTTAGAAGAGGACACACAACCAAAGACCATATCTTCACAATAAGGAAAATTATAGGTAGCATTCTAAAGCAAGGGTGGAAACTACACATAGCATTTTTAGACCTGGAAAAAGCTTTTGATAGAGTACCGCGGAACAAGATGTGGGAAATATTACTGAAAAGACAGATTAAGAAACATCTAATTGAGACTATACAAAGTAGGTACCATAACACATCCAACTATATAAGAACAAGAAACGAAACATCAAGCGAAATCATTGCTACACAGGGACTAAGACAAGGAGGAACATTAAGCCCACTATTATTTATAATTGTCCTAGATAATATCATGAAGTAAATTGAGGATAAAACCAAGAAAATGGAAGTAGGTCAACACAACCTAAGAAGAATAACAATATCCGAGTGTATTCTGTAATATCTGATTGCTTTATTAGCTGACAATGAAGAAAAGCTGTAATAGAACATCAACCTGTGGAATGAAGAACTAAATAGTCATAATATAACAATAAACGTATCCAAGACAAAAACAATGACGATTGCGAAGGAAGAAGTAGTAATAGTAGTAAGTAGTAATAGTAGTAGAATTAGTAAGATACAAATAAATGGTAGAGATATTGAACAGGTAGAAACATTCGCATATCTAGGACACAACATTAAATAACAAAGAAAACTCGAACACGAAATTAACAACAGAATATCGGCAGCAACTAAAAGCTACTATGCTATGAACAAAATAATATTAAACAATAAATAAATAAGGAAAGAAACGAAAATGATACTGTACCAAACAATATACAGACCAATATTACTTTATGGGAGTGAAACATGGACTACGAACCAAAGAATAAAAAGCAGAATACAAGCAGCGGAAATGAGATACTTGAGAAGAATAGAAGTGGTTATAAGAGTAGATAGAATAAGAAACGAACATATTAGAACAATATTGCAAATAGAAAGCATACAAACGACTGTAGAGAAAAAACAGTTGCCTTGGCTCGGACACCTCACAAGAATGCCAGATGACAGCCAAACAAAAAGAATTTGGAATGCAAGAACAACAGAAAAGAATACAAGACCACAAGGGAAGACCACAAAAAACATGGGCGAGCAACGTATCAAAAATATTAAATAACAACAACATCAGCTGGCAGGAAGCAGAATGAACCCGCACACTGCAGGAAGCAGAAAGAACAAATGACCCGCACGGACGCATATATCTCTTGAGAATGGCGAATGTTAGTTCGCCGAAACGTCGAGAATCCGGTTCTTTTCAGAACCAACCCTCAACATCCATGCGGAATCCCCGAGAAAACAAAACAACATATATATATATATATATATATATATATATATATATATATATATATATATATATGTATATATATATATATGACCAGGAAGCTCGAAAAAAGGCAAATCGTGCCATTCGTCATCGATTTCCTGATATTCGTCAGTAGATACAAAACGTGGAACTGGCTCCATCAAAGGAAGTAAGCTGGGCGTGGTATTTCTCGTTTTACTGAACATTGCTTTATAAAGATGGAGGTTTCATAAGAGCTTCAATACAGGATCTTCAAAATTTAATCGCATTTTAATTTATTCAAAGCCTGTTATTAAAAAATCTACGGCAATCGTGAAATGGAATTTTATTCGATGATCATGACGAATATCCGGAGAGTTTAACTAACACCAAAATATACAGGGTTCTGATAAAGTAATGCACCAAATTCATAAAACGAACTATGTTCATTTTTGAAAAAAATGCAAAAACACGTCAAACAGTTTATTTTATTCCGCGTCTTTTAGCATAAGTCAAAAAAATAAAATGTCAAATTTGTCAAAGTTACCTAACAAAGAAAGTTATGACAAATTTGTCAAAGATAAGAGTTTTTTTTTACATTATTTGATAAAGCTTGTTTTTCTGCATTATAAAAGAATAATTGAAGTAGGGAAAAAACGAAATAAACTTAATTTTAGTAATAACTTTTAAATTAACTAAACAATCCATTAAACCAAAACTATTTCTTACAGGAAGTATTCAAACTGTGTCCCGTTTAGGGTTTTCGCGTACCCGACTTTTTTAATACCCGGGTATCGGGTATTATTTTTTCATATACCCGGGTATACCCGGGTACCCGGGTATTTGCAATTTTTGCAGAAAAAAGAAACAATTTTCTTATAATAATGTTTATTTTATTACGAAAGAGTGAAGTATGTCAATAAGTCTCCTTAACTTATAGTGCATTCAGTCACACAGTTAAACAGTCTTGTTCTCTTTAACTAATTAGGAACTAAAATGACTCTTTACTACAATAAATTCCGTTATCAAATTACAAAAATATAATTAAATAAACTTTCTTCTCTGACACAGTTGAAATTTAAAAATCACACAGAATTAAACAGTCTTGTTTTCATATACTGATTAAGAACTAAAAATTCTTCTTATGACAAAAACTTTTACTTTTTGTTATGTTATAAAATATAATAATGTAACTTCATAATCTTCATAATCTAAGAATAAGCAATTTTAAAATAAATCAACTTAACATAAGTAACGGATAATCAACTTAAAACATGGCGACATAACCAAACCAAACGACATTTTACTGCATTTTTGTAAAAAACAACGCTTTCTTAGAGTTATTTTAATTGTTTTTAGTGCAAATTTGCTAATATTATTTTTAAGGCGCTACTTTGTAAAAATTTTCCAAATATTTTGATGACTTCTTTGATCAAAGTTGGTACCCGGGTACCCGGGTCTAACAATGAAATAGTACCTGGGTACTAAAAATTTCATATACCCGGGTATACCCGGATCCGGGTACCCGGGTAGAAAACCCTAGTCCCGTTCACTATTTGACATAGGCCAAGACGATGGTAGACCTGATTTACATTTGAGTTTTCGATCATCTGCGGAGTTATACGAGTTTTTCATATCTAATTCGTTCTATTAAGTCTTCTAAATTGCCTGGTCGGTTAACGTAGACCCGACTTTTTAAATGTCCGCACAGAAAAAATCAAGGGGGGTAAGATCAGGTGACCTACGTGGCCACTGCATTGGTCCACGTCTTCCAATCCACCTTCCTTAAAACTGGTTATCCAGAAACCTTCGAACATTAAGACCATAATGTGGTGGTGCACCATCTTGTTGGAACCAAATACTGGGATCCAAGTTTTCCCTATTATTTGGATCCGGAAATGCCGCAATTAGGTCCGGAAGCACTGCCATACGAAGACGTTCCAAATATTGCTCAGCTGTTAAATTTTCGCGAAAGAAATAAGGACCAATAAATCTTCCCGTGATGATTCCTACCCAAACATTAATTTTTGGGGGCGCTGGGTGTGTTTTGTCTGAATCCAGTGGGGACTGACACTGACAAACAGTTGTTTTATTAAAACAATTGAAAAAAATGATAAATACAGATGTTCTTACTAAGTAACTTTAATTTTTAGTAAGTAAGTAAGTAAGTTTTAATTCTTGTAATATTTAGTTTTTTTTCATAAATTCAAAATCAAGTTAATTTTGTTTTTTATTAATTCTCTGAGTTTTTTCTTATATGACCCCCACTTTAATTATTTTTTTAAATGCAGAAAAACAAGATTTATCAAATAATGTAAAAAAAACTAGCTTCCTATTAAATATTGATGACGTCATAACTTTGACAAATTTGACGTTTTATTTTTTTGACTTATGTTAAAAGACGCGGAATAAAATAAACTGTTTTACGTGTTTTTGCATTTTTTTCAAAAATGAACATAGTGCGTTTTATGAATTTTGTGCATTACTTTATCATAACCCTGTATATGTTCTGGACGTAAACGCTGTTCCTCACTTGCTGTATCGATTTTGTTCAAATCTGTTTGATAAATGTAATTCTTGCATAGGTATGACTCTAAAATTTCTTGATAATTTCGACACATTTTATCATGAAGACTTGTTAAAACAACAGATTCAGACTGAAATAATTCGTTTAGTTTTGTGAAAAACAAATAATACACTTTGATAATTGGTTTATCAAGAGAGTGAAGGATTTGCTTAACAGCAAGCTGTCGCGCCTCTAGTACTTGTTCAGTGAAATATAATTTTAAAGCATCCCAATGCTCGATTATTATAGAAACAACAGCTCTCAAAGATAACGGGTTTGCTAAGGGTGGAGAATTATGTGTTTGAATGTCCAAGAAGCTTTCAAAATTGTAGAAAATTGGTTTGCTTTATAGCACTGTTCTTGAACCCGTTATAAATATTTCGAGTTACATCTCGGCGATTTTTCTCAATTTTTTGAAAATCTTAATTGTAAAAATTCATTTTGTTTAATGAAAAAACACAATTTCTATCGATATTTAAATATTATGGTATGCATCCTACAATATGTAAATATTATCGTATATTTACGAGTCAGTCGATATCGTAGATCGTACGGTAGCTACGGTAAGTACGATAATTATTGTACGAATGGCAACGCTGTTTCAAATAGAAACCGAGTGGCGCTTCTATCACCAGTGTTGCCACCATAAGCAATCATATATCCTAGTTTTGACTATGAAACAAGGACGCCACAGAGATTCTAAGTAGAGACACACTGGTCCCACGTACGATGTTGCGATGCAACGTGGGAGAATTGGTGTGCACACTCGTCCCGCGTATACAACGTAAATTTTGAGACGCTGTTGTAATCAGACGCTGTTGTAATTTCTCACAAAGTGCACTAGTGCGTCTGTAAGTCATGTTTTCTGATTCTGATAGCAAGTTTGAGGATGATTTATCGAGTTTACTATTTTTAAATGAATATTTCGCCACAAAAACTAAAGTTAAGAAGAGAAGATATTGGGTTCATGAGATAAATGAACAAAGAGAAAAAGTTGGAGAATACCATACATTAAAGCAAAAATTGGAATCTGATGAAGAACGATTCTTTATGTAGTTTCGCATGTCTAAAATACAGTGGAGCATGTCTAAAATACAGTTTAAATCTATCAGCTGTTCATCTCCCATTTTAACTATTTTGACAATAGAACGCTCGCATCAAAAGTCTATTTGTTTATGACCACGCGTGTGATCAGCGTGTTTCTAGAACTCATGCGTAGCACGCATAAGTTCTAGAAACACACTGATCACACGCGTGGATATCTTACGAACATCCCCTCCACCTTTCCACGCCCATCTGGACATCCCAGATCGATGTTGCGTGTGAGGTGTGTGATTGCGTTGCATACGATAAGTGTGTTTCTATGGCATAGTTTTTCATCTAAAATCAATCAATCTAAAATCAAGAGTCCAGATATCGTAATGCGTTGCATACGTTGCGTAGGTGGGACCAGTGTGTCTCTACCTTCAAGGAAGCCTTCATGAAGGCATCCTTATTCCTTGAGATAAGGATAGACTATGAATACGGGTATAACATACTTGTCTCTGTTTGCACACTAGATCTAGTTCAAATAACAGGCGCTTGGCGGCGCCAAGAATTTGCGCGCGGAATAGCCCTTTTTACGGTTTAAAATTTCATACACAAAATTACACGAAAATATAATCCTACAAAATAGTTTACGTTCAGCGTTAGCATTACCCGGGGTAAACCACGTGGAGGTGCTGATATGATTTTTACCTCTGGATAAATCGTATTTCACAATATTATACAAAAGAATTTAACATAAATAGGGTTTCACACGAGACGAGACAGGGCGAGAGTTTCAAAAATCTCGTCTCGCTCTCGTTTGTTGTGTAAAAATTTACTCTCGTCTCAGTCTCGCTCTCGCTCTAGGAACCGTTAGTCTCGTCTCGCTCTCGTAACCGTTAGTCTCGTCTCGTTCTCGTTCTCGTAACCGTTTGTCTCGTCTCGCTCTCGTTACATTTGTCTCGTCTCGTCTAATCTCGCCAAATATCGTTCTTGCTATAACTTATTGTTAAGATAGTCCAAAACGAGATAATCATTCATTTTATTGCAAACTAATCACTGTCTCTTTCTTTTATTCCATCCACATGAAAATGTAGCGATAACACACCATAAATGTCTGTCAGGCATGTCAAACACGCGGCCCGGCAATAAATAGAGTACGGCCCGCGGAGACCTTTTTTTTATAAACGGCGGAAGTATTATATTCAGCACAAATAACAAAATTTAAAAGTGTAAGTTTAAGTCGAAATTCTGTAGCAAAGAGTTTATGAAACAGCCGAGAAATTGAAAAATCAGCATAACTTAATAATAACTTAAATAATATAAACATTTCAAGCCTACTCTGTTGCTCAGCTAGCCGTTTTTATTCGCGGTTGCGATGTTAAGTTAAAAGTAATTGAAGAACTTTTGGAAGTCATTCCTATGTATACAACTGAAGAAGAAGTATGACCGGGATCGGAAACGAGACTCTCGTGTCTCGCGAGAACGAGACCATATGCGTTCTCGCTCTCGTTAGAGTGAGACCACATGCGGTCTCGTCTCGTTCTCGTCTCGCTTTTACGAGACGAGACGAGAAAAATATCGTTCTCGTGTGAAGCCCTAAACATAAATGAGAATGCTACTGTCAATTTAAAAGTGAAAGTAATATAATATTGTAATTACGCTTGATCCATCCTTAAACAGGAAATACAATAGATTTACAACAGATAAATACATAATACTCTAAACCCTATCGCGACCGCGAATAATAAATTTCAAAACTAACTCACTACTTGGCATCTTGGAGCTCAATCTCTTGCAGGACCTACCTTTGTGCAGTGGACGGTTGCCTGCACTTTTCTGAGACCCTGAGCAGCAGGCGTCCTTCGCCCTACATGCGTCTCCTGCAGTCTGCGCTGCTCCCCCAACCATATCCACCAGCCATTGACAGGATCCATCACTACCCTAACCACGATTTTTATTTGTTTACACGCGAATCTAACACTGTGTCTTTGCTTACGGCACAATTTTATTTGCAAAAATTTTCGGAAACTTTCCCTATGCATTTTATTTCACGCGCAACTAACACTCCCGATTTTACACTCGCGCACTACAAAAGTTTTCGGCAATTAACGATTTAACTTTGCGCGAAATTAACACTCCCGACTTTATTTAACACTTTGCTTTTACTGCAATTTATTTCACTCACGACCCGCACTATATCACTTATTTTAATAATATTAAAACTGAAAACTGCTAAAAAGCAAAATATTGGTAAAAAAATTATAACATATTTTGACTTACATACTGAACAAACCTCAAAATTACCAACCTGGTCTCATGTGTTTTCCCTTCTTCTTTTTTCCTCCTTGACACACGCGCCGAGCGATCCGGATCGTTCGGTTTCTGCAAAATGGCAAAGCAGAATGCACAAACTAAGTACTAATCAGACGCGATTTCTAGATCGAGTCTGCTTAGTCCTAAGAAATCTTGTTGGCGGTTAGGCTCTGGAAAAGGATGTTTTGAAACGGTCGATATATTTAAGTTTTCAAACTTCGTATTAATTTTTGGAACTAACTCTTGAAGAAAATCCTACAATAGGCACACTTGTAATGGAAGAACTATCTGAAAAGAGGCAAAATCAAGGAAAACGTATTCCCTTAACTTCACAGCATATTCAGTCAAATAAGAAAATGACCATTTCAAACTCCATATTCCAGATCGGCCTAAACAGCCATATAAATTCCCTGCTGGCGTTCGAGAACTTCGACCACTCAAAACCCAATCCGAATGTTGAGCGCCAAAGTCCTATCGGACCACTCGCGACAGCGATTAATAAATTTCAAAACTCACTCACTACTTGGCTTCTTGGAGCTTAATCTCTTTCAGGACCTTGCTTTGTGCAGTGGACGGTTGCCTGCACTTTTCTGAGACTCTGAGCAGCGGGCGTCCTTCCTGCCCTACAGGCGTCTCTTGCAGTGCGCTGCTCCCCCAACCATAACCACCAGCCATTGATAGGATCCATCACTACTTTAACCACGATTTTTATTTGTTTACACGCGTCAAGCGTTTGCACTGTGTCTTTGTTTACGGCACAATTTTATTTGCAAGATTTTTCGGAAACTTTCCCTATACATTTTATTTCTCGCAGAACTAACACTCCCGATTTTACACTCGCGCATTAGAAAAATTTTCGGCACCTAACGATTTAACTATCCGCGATATTAAAATTCCCGACTTTACTAACACAACATTTTAAATATGAGTGTATATATGTGTATGTACCTATATATGTGTGTATGCATATGCATGTATGTATATGTATGTATGTGTGTATGTATGTATGTGTGTATGTATATGTAGGTATGTGTGTATGTATATGTATGTATGTAGGGGAATTATGCTTAAGATGGCATACTTAGGTAAGATGACACAGTGATTACATATGTTAATCTATACGTGCCACAAGTACGTAGATGAAGTTTACATGTCGGCTCACATACAGTGCCACCACTTATGGACCGAAAGAGTTAGAGTTAGAACTCAAAAGCAAGTGAAGCGTGCTATCCTTGGGGATGACATCGATGATGTATGCCTTTATTGCAACGAATTATATAGCAAATCGAAGCCAGAAGAGCATTGGGTATGTTGCCAGTTATGTAAGCGATGGTGCAAGCAAGAACTAAGCTGTTCAAATGTGAATTGTGCACCGATAATTAGGTATGTCAACTTAGTCAGACGTGTGTCAACTTACCCATTTGGGCTTGATTGATGTTTTTGTTACTTAATTTCAATTCTGTAATTTTTTTTAGCGTCAAGATAATTTTGTGTGCTTCGTAAATAAACGTTTTTAATGTGTACCCTTAGATTTATTTTTTATCGCCTTTGAATAATCAAATATTGGCTTCCAAACAAAAAGTATGTCATCTTAAGCACAATTCCCCTATATGTAGGTATGTGTATGTATGTGTGTAGGTATGTGTGTATAAGGTATTTATGTGCATGTATATGTTTGTATTAAATTGAAAAATTCACTATGTTTTTACCACACTTATAATATCTAAAAATGTTATATAATTTATTATTCACAGTTCTACAATAAATATACTTTCTACAAATTAAATACAAATGTGTATAAATTTCTACAAATATCACGACTCGAGTTTCGACTGTTAAAGGTCATTTTCAAGGGTATGCATGTTAACAGTCGAAACTCGAGTCGTGATATTTGTAGAAATTTATATGTATATATTACTGTGAATAATAAGTTATATAACATTTTTACATATTATTAGTGTGGTAAAAACATGAATTTTTCAATTCAATGTAAGTATGAATTACTACGTAATAACAGTCGCAACCATCCTATTCTTATGTATATGTTTGTATTTATTCTGGTAAATAAAAATAAAAAAATAAAAAACGAGAATTGTTTGTTGATTATATAAATTAAATTGTTTAAACAAATCAATCGAAATCTAAAATATTCAAATAAAAAAAAAACAGTTACATGAATTTATTTGGATTCAAATCAAATCTAAAACTTGGATACAGCTAGACGAATTCGCAACAAATTAAATTGTTATTTATTTATTCGCGATTGATTGTAAAAAAATCAAAACTAAACTATTTATTTGCAAATTGTTTTTAAATGAATGTGTGAAAATTTACAAGTTTAAAAGTGATTTTCCAAAAAAAATATTTTGTTTGTTAATTCATTAATTTAAGTTACGATTTATTGTTTAAAGAATCAATTCATAACAAAGCTATATTGATAAATATAAAGTAAAAACTCACATGTGATGAATAATTTATCCAAATTAGACATTCTGTCTGAAATCCTACGGAACGAACGTACATACTACACAATACTAACAACACCTTGCTCTCTCGCTGCCGCACTAATACTAACAGAGATGTACTGACAGTCAAGCGGACGAGTTTCGTAATCGTAATTTCTGCGCCCTCATCCCTCCGTAACTTTATCACCTCTAACAGGAGCATAGAATTTCAATTTAATTTAATAAGAATTTTTATTGCAAATAATTTAAATAAAAATAAACCAAATAAAATTAAACTAAACTTAAATAAAAATAAAAAAATAATAAAAATTTAAAATAAAAATAAACCAAAGCAAGGCAAACCAAAGCAAACCACAGCAAACCCAAGCAAGCTAAAGCATAGTAATCAAACCAAAGCAAAGTAAACTAAACCAAAGCAAACCAAGACAAAGCAAGGCAAAGGAAGACAAACCAGGGCAAACCAAGATAAACCAAGACAAAAAAGCGAATCTAGGCAAACCAAAGCATTCCAAAGCAAACCAAAGCAAAGCAAAGCAAAGTAAAGCAAACCAAGATAAAGCAAGGTAATGGAAGAGAAACCAAGTCAATTGTCAATCAAGATAAACCAAGATAAACAAAGACAAACAAAAGCGAATCAAAGCAAAACAAAGCAAATTGGAGCAAACCAAAGCAAGGCAAAGCTAAGTAAACCAAACCAAAGCACACAAAAGCAAACTAAAGCAAACCAAGACAAAGCAAGGCAAAGGAGGACAAACCAAGACAAACCAAGTTAAAGCAATGCGAATCAAAGCAAACCAAAGCAAGCCAAAGCAAAGTGAACCAAACCAAAGCAAAGTAAACCAAACCAAAGGAAACTAAAGCAAACTAAAGCAAACCAAGAAAAAAAGTAGGCAATCCAAGGTATACCAAGATAAACCAAGACAAACCAAAGCGAATCGAAGCAAACCAAAGCAAACCAACGCAAGGCAAAGCTATGTAAACCACCAAAGCATAGTAAACCAAAACGAAACAAACTAAAGCATTCAAAGACAAAGCAAGGAAGACAAACCAAGATATACCAAGACAAATCAAAGGGAATCAAAGCAAACCAAAGAAAACTAGAGCAAACCAAAGCAAGGCAAAGCAAAGTAAATCAAACGAAAGCAAAGTAAACCAAATCAATACACAACAAAGAAAACTAAAGCAAACCAAGACAAAGCAGCCGGCGCGAGTGGTGTAGTGGTGACGCTCGTGGCCTCATGTTAGAGCGCTAACTGACAGGTATAGAGGTCCGAGTTCTATCCCCAGCGCCGGCCGCATTTGTTCCAGAAGACAAATGTGTAAAATGGCTATTAGCGCAATTTACAATAACAACAGGTTTCTGGGCCTAAAGTGAATGTGATAGAATACAATAGGCTACCAATAGGCCGACGTGTTCGAAAAACCGGTATTCACATCGAACCAAACTTTAAAAAAAAAAAAAAAAAAAAAGCAAGGCAAAGGCAGACAAACCAAGACAAATCAAGATAAACCAAGACAAATAAAATCGAATCAAAGCAAACAAAAGCAAACCAGAGCAAACCAGAGCAAATCAAAGCAAGGCAAAGCAATGTAAATAAACCAAAGCTTAGTAAGCCAAAACAAAGCAAACTAAAAGCAAAGTAAGGCAAAGGAAGACAAATCAAAATAAACCAAAGCGAATCAAAGCAAACCAAAGTAAGGCAAAGCAAAGTAAATCAAACCAAAGCAAAGTAAACCAAACCAATGCACAACAAAGCAAACTAAAGCAAAGCAAGGCAAAGGCAGACAAACCAAGACAAGCCAAGATAAACCAAGACAAACCAAATCGAATAAAAGCAAACCAGAGCAAACCAAAGCAAACCAAAGCTAGACAAAGCAAATTAAACCAAACCAAAGCAAACTAAAGCAAACCAAGACAAAGCAAGGCAAAGGAAGACAAACCAAGATAAACCAAAGCAAATAGAAGCAAACCAAAGCAAACAAGAGTAAACCAAACCAAATCAATTTAATAAAGTGATTTCAATAAATTGTTTAACAGGCGCGAATTGAACAAAATATTTGAAAATAAATTGCAAATAATAAATCCAATAAACGAGAATTGGTTGAGTAGTTTTGTATGTCTAGTCTTGTTTGTCTAGTCTTGTCTGTCTAGTCTTGTCTCTCTAGTCTTATCTATCTGATCTTGTCTGTCTAGTCTAGTCTTTTCTGTCTAGTATTGGTTGTCTAGGCTTATCTGTCTAGCCTTGTATGTCTCCTCGGTAGTGTAGTTGACAATATACCCGCCTTTCAATGAGGGAGACACGGGTTCGAATCCTGGTCGGGGAGACGACAACTAGGGCTATTTTCACTAACCGCCCGGACTGTCCACCCTGAATGAATGCAAAATTGAATTATGCGATATCCGAATGGCGCATACTGAAATCCAAAATGGAGTAGGTGGTTTAGTGAGAGCTTCCCCCGAAAAAATAAAAAAGTCTTGTCTGTCTAGGCTTCTCCGTCCAGTCTTTTCTGTCTAGCCTTTTCTGTCAAGTCTTGTTTAAATAGGGGCGCTTAAAAACTATCTTATGTACCTACATACTTAAAATCATACTTACAGCTTCCGAAGCGCGCCCGTCTATTTGATTACTCCTACATCGCCCGAACTTGTAATAAAAGTTGGCCAAATAAAACTGCCTAGAGCGCTGTCTACATTTAATCCGCTTCTAGTCTTGTCCGTTTAGTCTTGTCTGTCTAGTCAAGTTGAAAGTTAGTTAAAGAGTAAAAAGAGTTAAAAGTAACTTCAAGAAGTTAGCGCTAACTATGACATTATCTTGGAACTAATAATTAAACGCGGGCTATTTGAATGTGATATTAAATATATTCGGTAATATAATATATGTTAATATAATGAATGTTATCAAAATAATGAAGTAGAATAAAATTGAAAAACAATTTATTAATTATGTTATTTACATGTACTTTTAAGCTACCAATTATATATTTACATTTTTTAATTTACAAAATGAAACAAAATTTGAGAGAACTTTGAACTTAGTCTGTGAAGACTTAGATTAAATTAATTAAGGATTACTGGATTTTTGGAAAGTTTAGTTAAAGTCGGTGTTTGGTAAAAGTTTTTCAGGCAGTGGTTTGTTTATATTTTTCACTCATGTCACTGTCAATTTTTTTTGACAGTGACGTTTGTGTAGACCAGGTGTAGACTAGATATATAATAAGATATACTATAGACATAAGACTAGTAGATACATAGCAAAATGTCACCCAGAGACAAATGTTTAAAGATGATGTCGCCAATGTGTCAGATATTCATTCATTATATTGGATATATAAGATTTTTGTTTTTGTCGATTTCTCGCAAGTGATATATGGGGTCAAGGAATTTTACAGCCAGGATAGCAATATAAATTTGACCGGTTAATTCCTAAAATCACCACAACTACCCTTGAGATCCAACCCTACAAGGGGAGGGTAGGTGTCTCTATATGAGAGTGATTGGAACAAAGTTACGGACTCCTTCTTTTCTTATGCCACCAGCATCCAAGAATATATCGGATATTATTAGTGCAAGACTTGAAAATTTTTCTTCGTACATTAGTTATAATCTCAATAATTGAGAGGTAAGTGTGCATGTTTTTACTATATTTAACATGATTGGTTTATTAGCATCATATCCTTTACTTTCAGACAATCGATTGCAAATATTTCTGATGTGTTGTTCCTGGTTCATAAGTCATATGAAGGATGACCCTCCACAAAGTTTCTTTAACAAGAAATTTTGGCAAATGAGAAAGAAACATGAATATACTAGATGTTCATAAACCTCTAACCACTTGTGCACATTATAGAATTTGTGGGAAACACTTTGAGGATGCATGTCCACACACCTGAGAAGACTAAACTGAATCAAAAAGTTATTTCTACAATTTTAAATGTTGAACCTGGTATGTCTTCATTAATATTATTATTTTGTCTATATATACCTGGGCTGTCCAACCAGTCGATAACAATCTATCGTCAATCGTGGCCTGATTTTCAGTCGATCTTTAGTTTTCTCACGCTTCTATGTACATATTTAAAATACATTTCGATAAATATAAAGAAAAAATTAAAATATGCTTCTCGCTAGCCCAGAATCAAATGTTGCTTCATGAACCTCAAGTCCATGAGCCCAAATAAATGACAGTTACCCACAGTTAACAAACAAAGAGTGATTATTTGATATGTCATTCTTGGCAGACTACAGTTTAAAACTAAACGATTTGAATCTTGAACTACAGGGTAAAGGCAGAAATGTATTAGACATGATAAGCTCCATAAGTCACTATCTTCTTATTTACGTCACTTTGACAGTAATATGTCAAATGAAATTCACTATTTGTTAAAACTTTTTCTCGTTATTGCAAATGATTTTCTTCTATTTTTTAAATTTAAACAAACAAGAACAAAAACAGTTGAAGACATAATTTTATTAGAAAAAAAGAGGATAACAAAAATAATAACTATACTAATACTAACGTAATACTTAGAAAAGAAATGTTTCATAATAAGTTCAAACTTTCAGTTCTATTTATATTCTATGTCTCCATATGTCGAACATAATTTTGGCAATGCTCTTGCATTATAGCTTCAGAAGCATTATGAATTTGTGCATACAGTTGATCTTCATCCGTGGGCTGACTTCTCTTTATGATATTTTTCCATTGGTTAAATAGCTCTTCAATGGGGTTTAACAAAGGACTGTACGGTGGCAGAAATACTGGAACATGTCCATGTGCTCTTATCAATTGTTGAATTTCCTCCGTTCTATGAAATCTGACGTTGTCCATTACAAAATATGCTCCTCTTATATGATCTTCACCTAAGTGGTCAATTAAAGTTGTCAAGAATTTCCCAAAGTGTTCTCCATTGTAAGACCTATCTTGAATGGTGAACAAATATAGTGAACTCATACACATTGCAGCAGCAATCGAATAATTACGACCTCTTAATTGGGCCTTGACTTTGTTGGCTCTATTATTTTTCTGTGATCTTCCATACGATCTCCTAGAATTCACTTGAATTCCAAATTCATCAATAAAAAATATTTTTTCTCTGTCAATCATTATTCTGTTATATTGAACAGCATAGTCAAACCTACTTTGCATAGTATCTGGGCTGTTACGCCTTTCTGGCACAAAGGAAATGCGTTTTACGGAATAGTGAAATTCTTTTAACGCTCTGTCAATGGTCGATAAGCTTACCTCTAGTTGTGAATTTTGCTCCAATAATTTGGTTTTTATTTGTTTTAGTGTCAAGGTGCAGTCCTCATCAATCAAATTGCAGATTTCTTCTTGCTCCTCTCGAGTAAATTTTTTGGGGCGATGTCCAACACTTTTCTAACTCATCTCATTGCTTTTTTTATACACTTGGTAAATTTTTCTTACTGTGTCTGGCAAAACATTGAATTGCCGTCCTATTTGGACTGCCGAACTACCATCGTTCATTGCTCTGATAATAAGAGTGAGGTACGTACTCTTATTATCAGATTATATTCCTCTTATTGGAAATTTTGTTGTTCTGTCTTCTTTCAGCATTCATTGTGATTTAATAATATTGAGAAATTGATTTAACAAATAAGGAAACACTTCTGACAAAAAAGGAAATTGTTTGACAAACACAGCACTCTGTTTAATATAGATAGGAAATAGTTTTGAGAAATAGGGAAATACAATTGACAAAAGAGGAAAACCAAAAGAAAAAGACTGTATTTTTCAAATGTGTTTCAAAAAGATATCAAAATAGAAGAAATTACATGTCAAATATCTACAATATTTGAAGCAAATCAGACAAATAAGACGCTTGACTTCTGTATCACCAAAGGATTTGCTAATAATTTTCTAACAAGCAAAATGAGCACTATTCCAAGATACTTGGAATGAAACTATCCTCTGATCACTACCCAGTAGAAATGATATTAAAAAAGAAAGTCAGAGTAACACCAAAGCCATACAAGTTACACACAAAGAATACTAACTGGAATCTCTTCAGACAGCAACTTGTAGAGACCTTGGATATAAAAATTCCTCTAAAGACGAACAATGACATAACAAAAGCAGTTGAACTATTTAATAGCTGTGTTCAACAATCTGCTTGGCTTGCTACTTCAGTGACAAGAGATTTGCACCATAAACAAGAGTATCCTAAATCTGTTCGAGACCTACTAGCTGAAAATCGAAAAGCTAGAAAAAAGTGGCAAAAAACAGGTTATCCTGCTGATGAAAGACATCTGAATCATCTACAAACAAAACTAAAAATACTACTACAAGCCAATGAAAATCAAAATATCCAACTATTCTTAAATAACCTAGACACAACAGCAGAAACAAATTATTCTTTATGGAGAGTCATTAAAAAATTTAAATGTCCTGTCACCAACCAACCTCCTATTCGTAAGAGTAACTCAGAATGGACTTCCAGTGATGCGGACAAAGCTGACACATTGGCTGAACATCTTAAACAGGTCTTCATACCAAATCCAGATAGGGGCTCTTCTAAAATTCATGAAGTTACTCAAACCCACCAACTAGATCCTCCCATTACTAAGTTCACAGCAGAAGAAGTAAAATCAGTGATTAAGGCACTAGACCCAAGTAAAGCTCCTGGATACGATCTGATATCCAGTAAAATCCTAAGAGAACTGCCAAAGGAAGGCATAAATTTCTCACTTTCCTGTACAACGCTATCCTGCAAAGGGGGATGGTTCCACTTCAATGGAAAGTAGCCCAAGTTGTAATGGCAACCAAGCCGGGTAAGAATACAATTGAAGCACAATCATATACATTGTGTATACATAGCTCATTGCTCATTGTATACATAGACTGTTCATTTCTCTTGGGCAAAATTCCAATCAATATTCCCAGATCATCGTCTAGATCTACCGCCAGTTTTCGTCTGCCGATTCCAAGGACTAACGTACTACGTAGAGCACCTATCTTTGTAATGTGTAAAGCTGCTAACGAAGCATCTCAGGATATATTTTAAGACTAATGTTTATATACTTATTTACTTGTTCTATGTAATCATTTTTACTGTTTTGTATATTGATATTTATTACTTTTATTACTTGTATGGGTTTACACCATTTGTTTATGTATTTATATGTGTCTATGTATGTATATAGGTGTATGTATGTACGTGTGTTTGTATATGTGTATGCATGTGTGTGTCTTGTATGTGTATGTATGTATATATATATATATATATATATATATATATATATATATATATATATTATTATTATTGTTCTGTCATTGGGGTTCGCTCTGTTGGACAATAAAGTATTATTATTATTATTATATAGACCTATTAGCCCGCTGCCCATACCTTCGAAAATCATGGAGATACTTATCCTGCGCAGATTGTCTCCAATTATCTCATTGAATAAGCTGTTACCTGACCACCAGTTTGGCTTTCGCCAAAAACCCAGCGCCATAGAACAAGTACACAGATTAGTGGAACATATTAATAAAGCCCTTGAATTTAAACAGTACAGTACTGCAGCTTTTTTAGATATATCACAGGCATTTGATCGTGTGTGGCATGATGGCCTACTATTCAAAATAAAACAGAACCTGCCAATAAATTTCTTCAACCTTGGAAAGTCTTACCTAAGTGACAGACACTTGTTTGTAAAACAAGGAGAAGAGATAAGTTCCTTACATCCAATCCAAGCTGGGGTACCCCAAGGCAGTGTAATGGGTCCAATACTGTACCTGCTGTTCACAGCTGACCTCCCAAAGTCCGAGAGACTGGTCACTGGAACGTTTGCTGATTAAACAGCAATTCTCTAGGTAGACACTTCACCAGAAGTTGCAGCACAAAAACTTCAATCTAGTCTCGATAGGGTATCCAAATGGCTCAAAGACTGGCGAATCAAAGCCAATGTAACTAAATCTGTTCAGGTAGCTTTCACTAATAGGAAAGGAATATGTCCCCTGTCACTTTAAACGGAATACCCCTCCTGCAAGAGGATTACGCCAAGTATCTTGGAATATATCTGGATAGATGACTAACTTGGAAGAAGCACATATTCACCAAGCGATTGGCTATGGGCCAAAGGATATGCTCAATGTACTGGTTACTAAATAAAAAGTCTCATCTCTCACTGCAAAACCAATTACTGTTATACAAATGTGTAATAAAGCCTATATGGACATACGGCATACAACTGTGGGGCTCAGCAGCAAAATCAAATATTGAAATAATTCAAAGATTCCAATAAAAAATATTAAGAATGATATTCCGCTCCTTGGTACGTCTCAAATAAGAGACTCCACCACGACTTATGCATCAAATAATAACAGAAGAAATTTCAGAAAGAACAAAAGTGTATAAAGAGCGACTCACAAATCATTCAAACATACTAGCTGTAAATCTGATGAACACCCAAACAGTTGCTAGGCGACTAAAGAGAAAGATTCCTCAAGACCTGATTTAAGAGTCTGAAAGAATAAATGGGGCAGTCACTGGACAGCCTTCGTACAAAACCAATAATAATATCAAACATATTGCTGAATATCTTCAATTGATAGATTGCAATAACAAATTAATAATAACTAAAAAAAAAAAATAATATTCAGGATAAACTAAAATTGGAAATAATCAAACTTCAAAATGATTTGTATTTGAAATCCAAAGATTGTATTTGGAAATACACTAAAGAAAAATACCCAATCTTGACAAATGCGGCACAAAAATTGATATCTTGCTTTGGCTCGACGTATTTGGCGGAATCCGCATTTTCTGATATGAATGTGTTCTCTCTTTTATCCCTCATTATCTCTTTCATCGTATGATCCCGCCTTTGAAGATATGGCCAAATCCATGCAATGCCATCGATCTCATTAGTATTAATCTTATGTTAGTATTTACTATGTTCCCAATTTTCTTATTTTATATCAGATATATAAATTTCAATACTTTTTGTTCCTGTTGAAATGTTTAATGAACATTATATAACAGATTCGTTTTTTCATAAATTTAAGGCCACCTTAACACTCAAACTAACCGCCCGCGCAATCGATCACGTTTGTTGCAAGTGACTGCAATGGATTTATAAAAGTACACCGAAAAAAAAAAACCATTATCTTAAATTCGTTGGCGATTAATTTATTAATTGGCTAAAATTGGCTAATAGTGCAGCCCTGAGAATAAGAATATACATACAAATATTAATTTCTATTTTCGTATTAGTTTATTTTAAATTTTAGGTTTTGGTCGATCTTGGCAACAATGTATACAAAAAAGTACATCGCTACTACAAAAAGGTTGGACAGCCCTGATATATACTGTTATAGTCCATGTCGCCAACGAATGTTGTCCTGGGCGCATTAATTAATTCCACTCATCTCATCGATTCAACAGGGACAGGGACATTATATATAGTGCTACTATTACTGTTGATAACAAATTGCAACTGTGGGGCACTAGAAGAACATCCAGGTAAGTTGATATTTGCTTGCTCAGTCCTAAGCATTTTCAATAATCTAATTTTCTTGGAATTTTCTTAATTTTCTTGGAGGAAGTGTCAACATACCCCTCCACAACAGCAGAAGACTTCCATCCACCATGATTTTTTATTGTCAATAAATCACCACCATGGTTGGCCAAATGTGTCACACTACTTCTTCGTAAACAAAGTCCAATATAAAGATCAGAGTTTGGTAATTTGAGAAATGTCACAATGTCTTTTGATATTCTCCCCATAATATTAATACCAATTGAACTATTAATACAATGACCGTTACGAAAAGTTTAGAAAAATCTCTTATGCGTAACATTATTAGGACATAAGTTAGCATATTTTTTAATTAATTCAATCCAATGGGGATCTGTAATTGCAAACATTCTTGGAATGTAATTTTTTGTTTTAGATACAGACACAACGATGGAATCGGATCTGTATTCTATGTTGTCGACATACATATCCGTTAATGCCTGACGCCCAAGTGCACCATTGTAACCCATTATCAAGATGATCTAAAATGAATACCATTACATACAAAACTGCGATATAGATACAAATTTACCCACCTTCATGGCCAGGTAAGATTTATTATCTGCGTCCCTTATAAATTTATAAATGTTATATCCTTATAATGTTATATCCTTATAAATTTGGATATGTCTATATCCCTATATATAAATAAACAGGACCTCAAAAAATAAAATATAATGTTATATCCTTATAAATTTGGATATGTCTATATCCCTATATATAAATAAACAGGACCTCAAAATAGAATATGTCATCCATAAACTTGATGGTTTATACTTCTAACATTGTAATTCGAAGCAAGCAAGTTAAACATTTTCCTAAACAACTGTAACCTTATTTGCATTGCACCACTCATTAAATTTACTATATTCTTTTTCATATATCATGGACGTGATTTATCCGGCAACAAATCGCTCACTGAATTAAAAACAATTTCCTGAATCTCAGGTGGAGTACAAGATATTTTCTCTCCCATGTTAATTTCAATCTTTAAATTAATTTCGAGTGTCAGTGAAATGGCAATTATCAGTGTCACCAACCACCATAAAATTTTCTAAATAGGTGTGGGTGATTTTTTCATAATCCAACCTAAGAAAAAACCAAAACCACCCCCAATATTTGAAGTAGGTGATAAATATATAAAGTCACTAACAGAGCTTCTAGAAAGCATAGCATATAAATATATAAAGCCACTAACAGAGCTTCTAGAAAGCATAGCGAGCAAAGAATATATAATGAAAGTACTAAGCAGGGATGAAGTCAAACCAGCCCACAACTAGAGACATTATACAACTATAACAAAAGCACTTGATGAAAAAGAAACATATCACACTTTCAAACTCAAAGAAGAAAGAGGTCTTAAGATAGTAATAAAAGGAATACACCATACCACAGATTTAAATGAACTCAAACAAGAAATCCAAGAATGGGGACACAACATTAGAAATATCTGGAAAGTGAACAAAAGAGGAACAGAAATCCCACTTAACCTATTCTATCTCTACATAGAATAGGTTTTTTCATAGGCACCAAATGAGAATAATAAAGATATATACAAAATACAGTACCTACAAAATGTCAAAATAACTACAGAAGCACCATTAGTCAAAAGGGAAATTCGACAATGCACCAGGTGCCAGAGTTATAGACACACAAAGAGCTTCTGCCACCACAACCCACGTTCTGTCAAATGTAGAGGAAACTACTTGGCTGAAAATTGCTATATAAAAACAAAAACTGCAAACGTAAAATGTGCCCTCTGTGAAGGAAACCTCCTGCCAACTACAAAGGGTGTGAAGTCTACAAAAAAAACTACAAAACAAAAGATTCCAACAACTAAGGAAAAAGGAAACACCTGCAAAGGCAAATAACAGGAATGACACCCCTGGCATGACCTATGCTCAAATATCAACACAACACCAACAACAAGAACAGTTCACAAGTCAAAATATGCAAACTGCCAACAGTCCACAATTCAAAACATGCAAACTGCCAACAGTCCACAAGTCAAAACATGCAAACTGAAAACAACTGCCAACAGTCAAATGATATGACTAAACTAAAAAACATGAAAGATCTTATGAAGCAGATGGTAACCATGCTAAACCTATTAATATCACTTATCGCAAAAATTAAATAAAGCCGAAATTCCTCAAAATTGTAGTGTGGAATGCCAATTGGCTGAACCAACAAGACCAAGAACTCAAAGCCTACATTACTCGCGAAAACATGGACATAATGTTAATATGTATGTGAAATACACTACACCAGGAAAAGCTATATGAGCATCTCTAACTATTGTATTTACCGTACGAGACATCCAGATGGAAATGCTCATGGAGGATCAGCCATTATTATCAAAAGAAAAATAAAGCATCACCAAGAGGAGAAATATAGAAAGGACCACCTCCAAGCAACCACTACAACTATTGAAGATTGGATAGGTCCCCTAACCATATCCTCAATTTATTCCCCACCAAAACACGAAATAAAAAAAGGGGGCAATATGAAAACTTCGGAAACACTCTGGGTACCCGATTCATAGCTGGGGCCGACTATAATGCCAAACACGTAGACTGAGGATCAAGATTAACAAGAACTGACAGGAGGGAACTATTAAAGGCAGTAAGGCAAACAACTTGAAACATCTCTACTGGAGAACCAAAATACTATCCATTAGATCTGACAAAAGTCTCAGATCTAGTTGACTTTTCTATAGTGAAAGGAATACTAAACCAATACTTGACAGTTGAATCAAGCTTGGTACTGCCCTCCGATCATTCACCTGTCATTGTTACACTATCCACACAAGTAAGTAACAAGCAAAAACATCCCTCTCAGCAGTAAGACCACTAACCAGGACCTTTTTAGAGCACTAAACCAAACACTTACTTGAAATCCCCCTCAAAGAAAATAGAGGTATAGAGAAGGCAGGCTAAGACTTCTATCACCATCCAACAGGCAGCCTGGAGCTCGACACCAGAAGTGAAAGAAAGAAGTAGGAATATCCAATACCCAGGGGATATTATGGAAAAAATTACCAAAAAAAGGTGGCTTAGAAAGAAATGGCAACTACACAGATCCCCAGAAAACAAACTCATATTTAATAGAGCTACAAAAGAATTAAAGAAGCTATAGCTACTAAAAGCTTATACCCACTGCTGCCACAGGATACTCACTATGGAAGGCTAACCCATCAGATAAAACAAGCACAAAATGAAGAAGACTTCTGGGCAAAAAGCGATAAAGAAAAGATAAATAAATACCTTTGCAAACCACTTGAAAAGTATGTTTGAACCCTACCCCAGAGAAGCCACAGTAGAAGAATAATTGACTATGCACGAATATATAAATAGTGCAGAACAAAGAAGACCACCTATCAGAAAATTTAAAGTTAGAGAAATCAGAGCTGTAATAAAGCACCTGATTAGGAAATAATTATAAGGTACAAACTTAAAACAAACTTAACACAGCCTGAATATGTAAATATATTCAGCCTTTCCGGAGCTCTATAACAATTATTGAGTCTTGCTAGGACTACCAAAACAAATCTCACATAAAATTTGTAAGTTATTATATAGCTTTCAGTCCACTTTCGTGGCACTCAACAAAAACCATAAAAAAACCATTGTTTTTAAGGTCATGTCTTTCCGATACCTTAAGTGGATAGCCATCTGTGGACGCGTTTCGAGAGGCATTTTACAGATGGCTATCCACTTATGGTATCGAAAAGACATGACCTTAAAAACAATGTTATTTTCATGGTTTTTGTTGAGTGCCACGAAAGTGGACTGAAAGCTATAAAATAACTTACAAATTTCATGTGAGATTTGTTTTGGTAGTACTAGCAAGACTCAATAATTGTTATAGAGCTCCGGAAAGGCTGAATATATTTATATATTCAGGCAGTGTTCCTTTTGTTTTAATTTGTATGACTTTCTATAATGTAGGATGGTTTCACCAATTCCAATTATAAGGTAATTTCATTCGGAGTTTGTACAATTGTCCAGGGTGCCAAACTTTGTCAAACGCGTGACTTATATCCAGAAATGCTGCTGAGCAATATCTTCTCCTTTCCAAGTCTTCAAGCACTTGTTCTATGGTGGCATGCTGTGTTCTGAAACAAAAAAACGTACCGGGATACTTCTTAATCACAGGGAGAATGTTAAATCAATTACCTGACAGGGGATTTAAAGCCACCACATAAATATTTATTGTAGATGGCTCTGGCAAAGTCATCGCAGTAAAATCTGCCACGAAACACTCCTGACACTTGTGTCTAAGATCAAGACACCAAGCACAAGTGTATGCCGTGGGAGGAGGCCCTGGCCCGTCATGGGCTGTTGCGTCAGGGTTATTATTACACAAATATTTAATGGCACCCTAAGAATAGGATACTTTCCCCTACAGTGGAAAGTGTACATATTACTTAAGGAAGTATACATGCTACTTAAACCAGGAAAACCTTCCAATGAAGTCAAGTCATACAGAGCAATCAGCCTACTGCCAATTCTCTCCAAAGTGTTTGAAATACTTTTACTAAATAGACTAAAACCCACACCAGAAGCAAATGAGCTAATCCCTAAATGCCAATTCGGCTTCAGAACACAGCATGCCACCATAGAACAAGTGCTTGAAGACTTGGAAAGAAGAAGATATTGCTTAGCAGCATTTCTGAATATAAGCCAGGCGACAAAGTTTGGCACCCTGGACTGTTGTACAAACTCAGAATGAAATTACCTTATAATTATTTCCTAATCATAAGATCATACCTACAAGACATTTCTTTGTCAAACTCCAGGACCAATATATATCATTGCATCCTATCAAATCAGGGTTTCCACAAGGCAGAGTCCTGGGGACAATTCTGTATCTTCTCTTCCCCGCAGACCTGCCTATGATAGTCACTATAACATCAGACACTATGACAGCCACATTTGCTGATGATACTGCTGTACTTGCATCCCAGCAAAACCCCTCAACAGCAACATCTACAAAACCACCTTACAAATTGAAGAATGGCTAAAGAAATGCCGTATGAAGGCTAATGAAAATAAGTCAGTGCATATTACGTTCACACTACGACGAGAGACATGCCCACCAGTTACTCTAAACAACATACAACTCTACCCCATCTGAAGATGTCAAGTATCTGGGAATACTCATGGACAGAAGACTAACATGGAAGAAATACATTTGGAGCAAGGGAAAACAACTAGGGCTCCAGTATGCCAAGATGCACTGGTTAATGGGACGAACATCACAGCTAACAGCCCAAAATAAGCTATTCTTATACAAGGCAATTATCAAACCAATATGAACATATGGGATCCAGCTATGGGGCTCGGCCAGTAATACTAACATAGCAATTAGCCAGAGATTCCATTCCAAAGTCCTCAGAAATATAGTCAACTTACCATGGTAAGTACATACATGGCATACATCACAAACGGTACAATACATAATGATCTAAAAGTGCCAACAGTCAAAAGTGTAATTAAACAATACAGTGCTAGGTACTTCGAAAGACTAAGTGTGCATCCAAAAGAACTAACAACACCATTAACAACCAAAAGTCAAATGCGAAGACTCAAGCGAACTAGACCAATAGACTTACCAACCAAAGGCAATCAGCTATAAATAACAAATTTAGACCAAAGTGACAACACCACACATGTATTTCATTTAAATGTCTCCAGACAGATTGTAGATTAAATGGGGTAATAAAAAATTAGATCACATAGATGAACTTATAGATGAGAGCACATAGATGAACTTATAATTTATATGAATTTCGTGTTTCTTGTTTTAGTGAGGCGAATTCTATATGTGCTGTATGCTATCGATAATTGGTCCCTTGAGTTTCAAATTAGTGAGAGTTGATTGTATATGTTCCAATACCTCTGTCATTTTGAAAATGTAAAAAATATTTATTTTGCTGTTTTACAGTTTATTTCCTATTCAATAAATAAAATTTATTATTTTCATTATAAAATTACAGAAGAATCCCAAGTCATTTCGCTCATTTTGCTTTGTTTTCGTTTTACATCCAAAAAATTATGTTTTCATTTTACACAGTTTTCACAGGAATATATAGGCGATAGGTGTTCTTGATTTCCAATTTGGTTATTTCAAATCAAGCAAACTAAAGCAAAATGTTTGTTTTAGATATTCTGTCAAAAAAATAAATTAAAAAATTGTTATAAATGATACTGTCAAGTATGTCTACCTAAAATTCTTGTCAATACCCGAACTATCCCCTTTTCGAAGCAAATATGGATATCTTATTGAAATATCTCATCCTTGGAGGAAAATATCTCAGAAAGATAACAACCGATTCAATAATAGAAGCTTATAACAGATCCATCACTCTCACTAACAGACTAAGCAATCAATATGAGAACACTCTTTCTGTTTTACATCCTTATGAGAACATCCTTGAGCTCTACAACAATCACCTAGAAGACTTTAATAACAGCTCAGAAATGCAGCTAGCTTTCATCAGTGATGAACACAAGAAGGAGTTTGAAACTTATTTAAAAGAAATTGAATGCAAAGATTTAGCCGAGTTTCTAAATTCTCAATCTGCTATGAACATTCATAAGAACTCGAATGATTTCAATAAGAATCCAGAAGGTAATTTGAAGAAGGATAATGGGAAAATAATTTTGCAGCCATGTATAAATTCCTTACCCTGTGGTATGCATTCTTCCAATGAAGCCATTTTCATTCCCAAAATTAATATGTACAAGATTTCTGATGACTACAAGGTGAAACATAATGTAAAATCCTTATTAAACTTAAAATACTTTTCTTCTCAGGATAATTTTATGAAGAATTTATCAGATGAATCGGAAGATAGATTTTGTAGTGAAAATATTTACAATAAAACTTTGAGAGATATAGAAAAAGCTCAGAAATATATTCAAGAAACGTGCAATTTGATTCATAAATTGAATCGTCATGCTTGTAAAGATTTATGTAAGTTAGAATACGATACAGCTAGATCTACTGATATTTTCTTAGAAAGTAAAAAAACAATTAGTACTATGACAGTGGAGAAATTAGAGAGAAGATTATTCGAACTACAGCAGGATGTTGAGGAAAATGAAAGAATTCTTTTTGAAAACAACGCACAATTTAAATTGCTGGAACAAAAACTTTCAAAGGAGATTCTTAAGAAAAATGTAATTAATTTTAATGAGGCAGTTGAGATAGATATTAGAGGAAGTTTGGAACAATTATCTGTATTGGATGATAGGATTAAACGGAAAACAGCGTCTGAAGATTTAATACAAATTTGCCAAACTGAGTCTGATAAGTTTTCTAAGGGATTATTGAATAAGATGTTAAAGATTGTTCCTCCTTGTAAAAGAAGCCAAGATTTATTTCCACTGTCAATGGAGTATAAAATGAAAATTGATTCCAATGATATAAAGGATAGAAGTAAAATTTTAGAAGTTAACAAGCAGGCATTTGATGAATTAGAAAATCATTTAAGAGTGGTAAAGATTATTAAGAAGAATAAGAAGAAAATTGACACGCTACATGACGATTTTGAGGAAATTTTAAGTAGAAAATTACCGGAAATTAAGGATAAACCAGGTAAAACAAAAGGGGTAAATATGCGACCTTTGGGATTCAAAGACAAAACTCTTGATATTTCTTATAACCAACCAATTTTGAAAAGTTTTGTAAGAAAATTTAACACGTATGCACAAGTTTCAAGTAAATTGCCTAAGACTGCAAAAAGTACTGCTAATAAATTTGAAACGGCAAAAGGTACTGCTAATAAATTTGAAACAGCGAAAGGTTCTGCTAATAAATTTGAAACAAGTGCCGTTTTTAAGAAAAACAGTAATATATTTCAAAGTAAAAAGGGGAAGAAACTCCAGGACGACCAAGTAAGAATTACAAAATGGAAATTTGATCCAATTAACAACAATAAAAAGGTTTCTGCAAAAACCGAAAAACCTCCCACCCCAATAAAAGAATCAGGTGTCTACAATATTATAAAACGCGATATGGGATCATTTGAAATTTATGGAAGTCATTTGTCTAAAGCGAAAAAAGAAACGGACAAACTGTTAGCTGCCAAAGCTAGGTTTGACAATTTCAAACCTTTTAATGGCGAAGAAGTAATTAAAAACGCTGAAAGTGGAACATATCAAGATATACATTGTAAAAAGAGCCAAAAGAGAAACCAAGATTACACAGGTTCCCGAACGTTGAAAAAGAAATTGAATTGCAGTTATTCAGATAGTTTGAAATGCATTAAGACAGACAGTACTGATTTTATAAAAAATGCTCCTATAACTGGACTTAAAGCTTCCAAAGAAAAAATTTGTTGGACACTGATATCAAAGAAGGAAACTGATATTGAAACGAAATTTGTTCCTCAGGATTTAAATAAATTAGGAGAAAGCAACAAAAATTCTAACGAAACCATTACTGATTCAACAGAAAAAAGGAATAAATGTGAATCTATTTTCAAAAAGCAACCAGACATTCAAGTTAGTAAGTCTTTAAATACTGTCCAAAAAGAAATTGAGAACATTGAAAAAGAAATTTGTAAATCGTATATTGACGTCAGTTCTAACAAATCGTATATGAATATTCAGAATTTTAAAAACTTGTTAAGCTCTACAGAGAACAAAGAGTCTAATAAACCTAATTCTACAACAAATAAATTAATTAGTGAGAATGAAACAGTTGTCACTGAAAAAAAACTGGACAAAAAAAATGTAATGCCTAAAGTAGTAAAGAAGAAAATTATGACTGGCAATAAAAATTTGAAGGTTTATCAAGAAGAGAGTGATAAGGTATTTAAAAATGACCCAACTATGGAATGCATGCAAAAATCGCAAAGTCTTCAACAAATTCCTCAAAGATCAGCAAGAACAAAACTTCATCTTAATAAAAGTAGAATTCAGAAAGGCAATACGTCTATTATAGACAGCATAGAGGAACAAATTGCAAAGATTAATGCAACAACAGAAACTAAATCTTTGAATTCGTTAAATAACCACATGGCACATATCGCTCCTGAAATGGAAATTAAGAAAAGCGAAACTACGAAAAATGAGGTCAAGAAACTAGGATTCAAAAATGAGGTGAAAAATGTCCATACTGATTCAAAGTTAACACAAAATGATTTAAAACAATCAAAGGGGGTAACACAAACTACTACAGAAGCAGCCAAAATATTCACAACTGATGCTATTGAACCACACGAAGAAAAAATTACTACACCAATTACCAAAGATTCAACAGAAAGTAAATTGGCTGAACTGAAGACGAAAGTTGAAGCCGTTCCAAATTCAAATGAAAAGTGCAATGAAGAATATCAACAACAACAATTAAAAAATCAAGAAAATGTAAAGAATTTAACTCAAGGTTTAATCAAAATACGAAAGAACGGTAAAGAACAAAGAATGCAATTTGGTTATGTTCCACAAAAGCAAATAATAAGTGCTACGAACAAGAAGCCTAAAACAGTTGAAACATTTGCACTAGGAAAATCTATATCAGCTGTTTTGAATAAGGAGGAGCTTAAAACAGTTGAACAAACATTTCCCCTAGAAAAATCTACATCAGCTGTTTCCAACAAGGAGAAGCCTAAAACAGTTGAACAAACCATTGCCCATGAAAAATCTATATCAGCTGTTTCAAACAAGGAGAAGCCTAAAACAGCTGAACAAACAATTGCCGTTGATGAATCTACATCAGCTGTTTCAAATAAGGAGAATCCCAAAAGAGTTAAACAAACATTTGCAATAGGAAAATCTACATCAGCTGTTTTGAATAAGGAGAAGCTTAAAACAGTTGAACAAGCAATTGTACTTGAAAAACCTATATCAGTTGTTTCGAACAAGGAGAAGCCTAAAACAGTTGAAAAGACATTTGCTCTAGGAAAATCTATATCAGCTGTTTTGAATAAGCAGGAGCTTAAAACAGTTGAACAAACATTTGCCCTTGAAAAATCTATATCAGCTGTTTCGAATAGGGAGAATCCCAAAAGAGTTGAACAAACATTTGCAATAGGAAAATCTACATCAGCTGTTTTGAATAAGGAGAAGCCTAAAACAGTTAAACAAACAATTGCCCTTGAAAAACCTATATCAGCTGTTTCGAACAATGAGAAGGCTGAAACAGTTGAACAAACATTTGAACTAGGAAATTCTATATCAGCTGTTTTGAATAAACAGGAGCTTAAAGCAGTGGAACAAACATTTGCCCTTGAAAAATCTATATCAGCTGTTTCGAACAAGGAGAAGCCTAAAACAGTTGAACAAACATTTGCACCAGAAAAATTAGTTTTAGCTAAATCTATATCAGATATTTCAAATAAGGAGAAGCCTAAAACATTTGCATTGGAACAAACTATATCAGCTATTTCGAATGAGGTGAACCCTAAAACTGCTGAACAAATATTTGCACTAGGAAAATCTATATCAGCTGTTTTGAATAAGCAGGAGCTTAAAACAGTTGAACAAACAATTGCCCTTGAAAAATCTATATCAGCTGTTTCGAATAAGGAGATCCCTAAATCTGTTGAACAAACATTAGCACCAGAAAAATTAGGTTCAGCTAAATCTATATCAGATGTTTCAGATAAGGAGAAGCCTAAAACATTTGCCTTGGCACAAACTATATCAGCTATTTCGAATGAGGAGAACCCTAAAACATTTGCACTAGAAAAATCTATGTCAGTTAAGACTTTACCAGCTGCTTCGAATATGGAGATGGCAAAAACATTTTCACCAAAAAAATGTACATCAGATGTTTCGAATAAGGTGAAGGCTAAAGCAGTTAAACAAACAATTGCACTAGAAAAATCCATGTCTGCTAAAGAGAATTTGACAGATAAAATAAAATATTTAAAGAAAATGAAGGATAGATGTTATCCAAACGTATTTCAACCTACAATAACTCCAAAAGTGGTTGAAAAAAGTAACCAAGTTAAGATTGAAGAAGAGGAATCAGTCCAAAAACTATCAATTCGTGCAGTATCTAAAAATATCGACATAATCAGAGCAAATAAAGCGAAAATGATGTCATCTCAAATGATAAACGATAAAGCGAAAATAACTAAAACCAAAAGTTTCACAACTCTTGGTCAAAATATTACAAAACCCAAAAATATGTCATCTACAGTTGCATCTAAAACAGCCTTTAAGCAGAAAACTAGATGGGAGGATAAAGGTTTTGTACTTGTAAATTACAATCAGAACGATATTGAATTGGCCATGAGGAATAAAAAATATGCATCTAAAAGGAAATCAGTTGAAAAACTATTGTACCTTGGAGATGGCCTTGACAAAACGGGTGATATAAATTCTCCAGTTGTTGCAAAGGAAAATGTTTTGGAAATTAATTCTGAAGAAAAATCAAGATTAAATAGTTTCCAAATTGGTACTGAAAGAAACTGTTATTTCAAAGAAAATAACATTGAACCTAAAATAAATAGAAGTGCTGAAATTACAAATGAAGTGGCAATTGAACCGAAAATGATTCATCTCATTGAACCTAAAATAAATACAAGTGCTGAAATTATAACTGAAGTGGCAATTGGACCGAAAATGATCATTGAACCTAAAATAAATACAAGTGCTGAAATTACAAATGAAGTGGCAATTGAACCGAAAATGATTCATCTCATTGAACCTAAAATAAATACAAGTGCTGAAATTATAACTGAAGTGGCAATTGGACCGAAAATGATCATTGAACCTAAAATAAATACAAGTGCTGAAATTACAAATGAAGTGGCAATTGAACCGAAAATGATCATTGAACCTAAAATTAATACAATTGCTGAAATTATAAATGAGGTGGCAATTGAACCGAAAATGATCATTAAACCTAAAATAAATACAAGTGCTGAAATTACAAATGAAGTGTCAATTGAACCAAAAATAATCATTGAACCTAAAATAAATAGAAGTGCTGAAAGTACAAATGAAGTGGCAATTGAACCGAAAATGATCATTGAACCTAAAATAAATAGAAGTGCTGAAATTATAAATGAGGTGGCAATTGAACCGAAAATGGTCATTAAACCTAAAATAAATACAAGTGCTGAAATTACAAATGAAGTGCTAATTGAACCGAAAATAATCATTGAACCTAAAATAAATAGAAGTGCTGAAATTAAAAATGAAGTGGCAATTGAACCGAAAATAATCATTCAACCTAATATAAATAGAAATGCTGAAATTACAAATGAAGTGGCAATTGAACCGAAAATAATAATTCAACCTAATATAAATAGAAGTGCTGAAATTACAAATGAAGTGGCAATTGAACCGAAAATAAATGTTTTGAAAACTAAGTCAGAAATAAACAGTGATATTGAAAATATGGAACCAATAAATGTTGAAATTAAAGAGTGCGAAGCAATGGAATGCAAAGTAAATAACTTTGGTGCTGATATTGAAATTAATGAAGCAACTGGGTCAAAAACAAATATTTTCAAAAGAAATTCTGAAAGAAACTACAATCAAATGGGTAAAAGGAAACAGGAATCTAAATCAAATGTGTATGCTGAAAATAAAATTAATGAAGCAATTAAACCGAAAATAAATGTTATAAACATGAATTATGCAAAGAAATCTAACTTTTTACCTAAAATTGATATTTGCGAACCTATGACAAATGCAGATGCTGCAAAGCAACTTAAAGAAAAAGTCAATGTTCAGATGAAAACTTTAGCCAAGGATTATAAGATTATGGATACAGTAGAAAAACAATGTAACATTAAGGAAAAACAATGTAAGATTAAAGAAAAACAATGTAACATTACGGAAAAACAATGTAACATTAAAGAAAAACAATGTAACATTAAGGAAAAACAATGTAACATTGAGGATAGTGTAAATAAAATGGAAATTGAATCCTCAAAAATTGAATTGGATATTTTTAAAGGGCAGAGTTATGTGGAGGATATTTTTAAAAATAAAATTGTAGAACTTTGTGTTGATACATTGAAAGCAAATTGTCAAAGGATTTTAAAAGAGCAATTTGGGATGTCTAAAATAAATCTAGAAACTGAAAATGTGCTCAACTTAAACAGCGAAAATGAGCAGCCTAATAGAAGTAGCAAGATTGAACAAAGTTCCAAAATCTCAGAAAAGTCTAAGAAGTTACTTAAAGGTAATTCTAGAAATAAAGAAAGAAGTGACAAATTAAATAGTGGTGCCGTGGAATCATTAAATAATGCAAGTTTAAAAGCAAAGAGAAAGGAAATTGATGTATATAAAATGGAATCTGTTAAATCAAAGATAGTTCAGCCAATAAAAAGAGATAAATCAAAAACGCATTCATTATCATATAGTAAGAACATATTTACAACTCCTGAATCCAAGAAGTTAAGTAGCAAAAAGAAAGATGAGCTTATTATACCTTTGAAGAAAAAATCTTTATCTACACCAACTGATTCTTGTAATCAATCTTTAATACAGAATTCAATGAGTACATTGAAAAGCGAAAAACCTGTAATTAAAGAAAATAGAGTGGCAAATTCACATTTACATTCTAATTCAAAGAGGATGAAACTTCCTACAAATCAATCCTTAAAGAAGCAAAATAATTCAGGTAATCAGGCTTTATCAAAAAAATTAGAAACCAAAACAAAAAGGAAGAAACTGGATATTAAAGAAAATAAAATAGAAAATGAATATTTAGATCCTTATTCAAAACAGCTGAAACTTTCTTTGTGTGCAGATTGCGTACATATAAAGTACGATGATATTGTAAATGGTGAAATTAAGTTTGAATTAAATCCATTTTATGGATTAGTGCAAGATAGAAAGCCTGACTTCACAACTGACATACAAAGTATAGTTAGTAGGAAGAAAATCTGTAGTAAAACCAAACGTGATTCTATTTATGAGAAACCAAACCTAGAAAATCAACAGGATTTAAATATAATTGAAGATTTAAAAAAAGGTGACAATCTTAATACTGTATCTAACCATAATAAAAGTGTTCATCAATTTAGGGGTAATGAGGACCATGATGAGAAAAATGCGAGTATTAGTAGAAGACATCAAAAGCCGCAAAAAATGCAAGATATAGACCATAAGCCACTAGCAAGTGATATTTTAAAATATTCTGCAAATGATATTTACGAAGAATCTAATAATATGGTTTTTCTAGTTAATGATGGAATGAATAAAACAATGGTTGCAACATTTAAAGAAACTTCACCTTCAGTTGGAAATTGGAAGACCCGCTCCAATTTGGAAGTCAAGGAAAAATCTGATGATTATTTCTCACCAGAAACTGAAGAAAATTTTATGTTTAAAGAAAAAAATCAAGAATTGTTTCCCCACTTCATAGATTCCAAGAAGAAATTTAAGAAATCATTTCGAGAAAAGGAAATTGCACCAAATATTTTTAAATTAAAACGGTCGGAAAAATTTATCGAAGTTAAACCTAAAGAGGCAAAAGTTCATAAGGTTGAAGATTTAAATTCTATTTACTGTTCAACGATACCAGAGGAATTGCTAGATGGTAATGTATGGTTTTGGGAAAGCCAAGAAAACTGCATGAAACGATTTCATATAAATAAAGAACTGGAACCAATTAAAGAAGAAATTAACAAGAAAACATTTCATATTCGCCGTATAAAATCTTTTTTGAATAATTCTTTGGCTGTTACTTATCTTGTGGAAGACCGAAATTAGTAAATATTGTATTTTGTAAATTTGTTTATTTTTATACATTTGTAAGTAAAATATCACGTTATATATTCAACATATATAATATAGTAAACGATAAAAAAATGATTGTTTGTTTCATTACCTTAGAATTAAATACTATAAATTATAGTCTAAACAATGATATACTTAAGTTATCGGTCTTCTAAACAATAAGACGTGAGGTTCCGGTCCATGTAACATGTAATGCACCCAGTTTGGGCTTTGTTGAACACCAAGGTTTCTCCATTCAGTTTCAGTCATTAAGTGTGGTCTTGGGACCATTTTAGCCAAGTCTGGAGGTAAAATTACATGTCGATACTCATATTTTGAATCCGTATATTTTTCTGAATACTGTATACTTTCAATTGGCATTCTTCCTAAAACCACATACAAATTATAATTTGCATATTCTGCACGTTTAATTGAATATTTACAGGTTTATTTAAGGATTTTGTTCTGCAAAATTAGTTTTATTTCAAACATAAAAGTATGGTTAGCTTCACTGTCATAATTTTGACACATTGAAAATTGGCAAATAATGCAGCGCCATCTATACTAATCTTATTAGACTGAAAAAAAATTAAATATGTAGATTGATTCTTAATTAATATAAACTAAATGACAAATAACTAATTTTATAAAACATGTTGGTGTAAAATGATTGATTTGTATTAATTTAAATTAATTATTTTGAAGAAATAAAATTTTAATTCAAAGTTGCACGCCATCTAGCATTCGATTTTAAAAGGCATTAGTTCATAGAAATAAGCATTAAGTATTGCCCATAATTTATATTTTTTAAAATTCAGAAGAATGGGATTTTAAATGTTTTAAATTCAATAAAACGTTTAAAATACAGTAAAACAAGTTATAATTCCCAAAAAAAAGAAGACTTGATTTTAAAATTTTCAATGATAATAATGATGGAGTGCCGTGCTGTCAACGTGACAAACACACAATTTTTACTCTCCGTAAATTCCAACCTCCACGTCCCCGTATCCACGTCGTACGGCCCAGAGAACAGCTTAGACTGGCTAACAGAGGCTCTGATCGTCTTCCGTGGGTGTGAACCCCACCCAAGACTGTACAACTCGCACCAATCCCAAGAAACATCAGAAACCTGGGTCTGGCAGGAGATGAGGCTGCTCCTGCTGAGACCGATACCCAGCCTCACAGACAACCAAGCGATATTCAGGAACCTGATAATATTGTTGTAGCTAGTAATGATCAGCCACCCATACTACCAGCACGAGATAGGAGACGTACGAAATGGACAACTGAAATAAATCACTTCATCTTACGCTCCTATTATAGTATGCGAAATCGTCAATTATAACTTTGCCGTTTTAAATCACTTCAAATTAAAGGATATTACTCCAGTAACATCGGACCCCAGGAATGGAATTTATAATAGTATTACACACTTAGAACGAAACAAGGGAGCTTATAGTATCGAATTACATCGAAGAGTAACGGAACAATATTCAGAACTAAAAAGCAAAACGATTCAGAACATCTTGGATCAAAGATGATCAATTATGATGAATAACCGAATAATAACACCTGCGGTACTTCAACAATTAAGAGAAGAGGTCGAAGTCGATCTAGGGCTGCGTGAACCAGCTGCAACCGATCCACAAGTAGTTGAAGATGCTGAAGACGAAACTCCTAACTTCGAAGATCAAGAAGAGCACCAAGAATCAAGAAACATGAGAAACCGAACTCTGGCAGGGGATGAGGCTGTTCCTGCTTAGACCGATGCTCAGCCTCACAGACAACCAAGCGATAATCAAGAACCTGATAATAATGTTGTAGCTAGAAATGATCAGCCACCCAAGTTACCAACACGAGACTGGAGGCGTACGAAATGGACAAATGAAATAAATCACTTCATCGTACGCTCCTACTATGGTATTACACATTTAGAACAAAACAAGGAACCTTATGGTATTGAATCGAAGAGTAACGGAACAATACCCAGAACTAAAAAATGAAACGGTTCAGAACATCTTAGATCAGAGACGCTCAATTATGATCAATAACCGAATAACACCTGCGATTCTTCAGCAATTAAAAGAAAAGGTCGAAGTCGAACTAGGGCTGCGTGAACCAGCTGCAGCCGATCCACAAGTAGTTGAAGATGCTGAAGACGAAACTCCTAACGTCGGAGATAAAAAAGAGCACCTAAAAATAAGGTCTCTTTTCGAAGAGTCCACCATTGAGTATATTGGCTTAGAAAGTACTAGTAGAGTAAAAACTAAAGCTAAACATCCTAAAAACAAATAAATATACAACACATAAAATCAAACAAGTAGACCAAATAATTACAAAAGAAATGGAAAACACAGACCTTACCTTGGAATCAATGCACTCACTAATATACGTCGGGGCTGTAACAGTCCTAAAATTACATGGTCAGAGGTCTAAACCAACAACCACCAGCGGAGCAGAAAGAAAACAAAAAGATCCATCATGGGAAAAGAGGTATAAGAAGAAGATTGAAAACCTACGCAAATGTATTGGACAGCTCACAGAATATAGTAAAGGGAGCAGCGAGGAAGATCATTACCAAATACAAGAGTGAAAACGACAACTCGTCTATTGATGTATTGGTTAGGCTAAAACAGACCCTACTAGCTAATGCAAAAAGGTTAAAGCGATACCAGAATGGTAGCCGGAGACGCGTGCAAAACAAAAACTTTAACAACGACGAAAGACGATTCTTTAGAAATCTAGCGAGCAGCAATAACAACAACAACCACCGAACTGTAGCAAACGACACCACCAAAATGTCTTCCGATGCCATAAAAACCTTTTGGTCGTCTATCTGGTCAACATCGATAAGCCATAAAAATGCAGCGTCGATTAGGGATGAGAAGAGATCTGTCGATACTATCCAAATTATGGAAAATTCGACAATAAGACTAACCGAAATAAAAAAGGCTGTCCAATGAACCCATAATTGGAAAGCCCCGGGATGTGAAAATCTACACAATTTCTGGTACAAGCAGTTTCCCTCAACTCACCAAAGTATAGCTCGATGTTTCTCAAACATAATAGAAGATCCGGTCCTTTATGACACAGGGAATAACCTACCTCTTACCCAAAACAACACCAGCAAATGATCCATCGAAGTACCGCCGTATTACGTGCTTACCAACACTGTATAAGCTACTTACCTCAATAATAACAAAAAATCTACAACCATCTGGAAGTTAACAACATCTTAACTGAATAGCAGAAGGGGTGCAAGAAGAAGGCATTAGGATGCAAAGAACAAAGAACCTTATAGTATTGAATTACATCGAAGAGTAATGGAACAATACCCAGAACTAAAAAACAAAACGGTTCAGAACATCTTAGATCAAAAACGCTCAATTATGATTAATAAATATATATAACGAATAACACCTGCGATTCTTCAGCAATTAAGAAAAGAGGTCGACGTCGAACTAGGGCTGCGTGAACCAGCTGCAGCCGATCCACAACTAGTTGAAGATGCTGAAGACGAAACTCCTAACGTCGAAGATCAAGAAGAGCACCTAAAAATAAGGTCTCTTTTCGAAGAGTGCACCATTGAGTATATTGGCTTAGAAAGCACTAGTAGACCTAAGCTAAACATCCTAAAAACAAATAAATATACAACACATAAAATCAAACAAATAGACCAAATTAATCACAAAAGAAATGGAAAACACAGACCCTTGGAATTAATACACTCACTAATATGCGTCGGGGCTGTAACAGTCTTAAAATTACATGGTCAGAGGCCTAAACCAACAACCACCAGCGGAGCAGAAAGAAAACAAAAAGATCCACCATGGGAAAATAGGTATAAGAAGAAGATTGAAAACCTACGCAAATGTATTGGACAGCTCACAGAATATACACGTGAAAACGCTAGTGAAAAAGTTAAGCGAGCAGCGAGGAAGATCATTACCAAATACAAGAGTGAAAACGACAACTCGACTAATGATGTATTGGATAGGCTAAAACAGACCCTACTAGCTAATGCAAAAAGGTTAAAGCGATACCAGAAAGGTAGCCGGAGACGCGTGTAAAACAAAAACTTTAACAACGAAAGCCAATTTTATAGAAATCTAGCGAGCAGCAACGACAACAACAACCACCGAACTGTAGCAAACGACACCACCAAAATGTCTTCCGATGCCATAAAAACCTTTTGGTCGTCTATCTGGTCAACATCGATAAGCCATACAAATGCAGCGTGGATTAGGGATGAGAAGAGATCTGTCGATAATATCCAAACTATGGAAAATCCGACAATAACACTAACCGAAATAAAAAAGCTGTCCAAAGAACCCATAATTGGAAAGCCCCTTGATGTGATAATCTACACAATTTCTGGTACAAGCAGTTTCCCTCAACCCACCAAAGTATAGCTCGAAACACAAAAACAAACAAATTCTTGTATTGTGTTTGTTTCTCAAACACAATACAAGATTCGGACCTACTACTGTCCCTTATGACACAGGGAATAACTTACCTCTTACCCAAAACAACACCACCATCGAATGATCCCTCGAAGTACCGCCCTATTACGTGTTTACCAACACTGTATAAGCTACTTACCTCAATAATAACAAAGAAAATCTACAACCATCTGGAAGTTAACAACATATTAACTGAAGAGCAGAAGGGATGCAAGAAGAAGGCATTAGGATGCAAAGAACAAAGAACAGGAAATGCCAAAAAGAGCCGTCAACCTCTCTACACGGTCTATATAGACTATCAAAAGGCATTCGACAGTGTACCACACTCATGGCTGATCGAGATCCTACAAATATATAAAACAAACCCAGTTTTAACAAATTTCCTAAATCGAACCATGCTTAAATGGAATACAAACCTACGAACTAATATAAACGGGATACATACTAACTCTAGTCACATCTCGATAAGTAGGAATTTTCACTTTCAACTTTCAACTTTCAAGGAAATGCCCTAAGTTAACTCTGGTTCTGTCTGTGTTCAAATCCACTGCCTAACCACTGTGCAAGATGGAAGGATACAAAGTAGAAGACCTAAATATTACTCACCTTTTGTACATTGATGACCTAAAGTTATACGCAAAATCGAAGACAGGATTAGATAAAATACTCAAATCGACAGAAAAATTTAGTAATGCCCTAGGGATGAAATTTGGTATTGACAAATGTAACATGAATGCATTGGTCAAGGGAAAATGGAAAGATCAGGAGCCACCGTACGAGAGATAACCAGGAAATTGAAGGGATGGACGAAGAAGAGCTGTATAAATATCTTGGCTACCTCCAATCGAGGGGTATTGACCAAAAAGTAGCGAAAGAAGAGCTGCGAAACAAACTCTTAAAACGGCTAGACCTTGTTCTAAAAACGGAACTAACTTCTAAGAACAAAATCAAGGCAATCAATACGTATGCAATCCCCATACTCACATACAGTTTTGGCATCATTAACTGGACACATACAGAACTGCAGGCACTAGACCACGTAGTTAGAACAAAATCCACTAAAAACAGAATGCATCACCCTAGGAGTGCAATGGAGCGCCTCTACTTACCGAGAACTAAAGGAGGGCGAGGCCTAATTCACATCACAAATCTCTACTACTCTCAAGTCGACAATATACGTCGCTATTTCCATAAAAAAAATGGCCACCACCTCTGCCCATAATGCTACCGTGAAATGCGATCGAAAAATAACACCCGTTAGATTACAGGATGCAAACTACGACGCTAAAACAATGATAGAAAACTCAACGTCCCTAGAAAATCGATGGGCTGCTAAGCCCCTCCACGGCAGATACCCAGCGCTTACCAAACAACAACACGTGGATAAAGAAGCTACCAATAACTGGCTACGGGAAGGGTATATCTTCTCTGAAACGGAAGGATTTATGCTTGGCATTCAAGATTAAGTAATTGCCACCAAATATTATCAGAAACACATTATACATGATAATACACTCAAAAATGATAAATGGAGAATGGGTTTCGAAAAACCTGAAACCATCGATCATATCACAGGTGCATGTCCATCACTTGCCGCCACAGAATACACGAGAAGACATGATAATATCGCAAAAATACTGCACCAGCAATTATGCAAACTAATTGATCCCGAAGTAGAGAAAGACCCTTACTACAAATACGATCCCTTGAATGTCACCGAAAATAGTCTTTTTAAAATTTATTGGAATCGTGAGATAATAACAGATAAAACTATACCGCATAACAGACCTGATAATCTCAACTGATAAAACGAGGAAATACACCTACCTTATTGATATCTTTATATCTTTATACCCAATGCTGCAAACCTCCAAGCAAAAAATAAAGAAAAACTTGATAAATATTTATCTATATCAAACGAAATACAATTGATGTGGCATAAGGATAAAGTAATGGTGATACCCATTGTAATTGGCTCAACCAGTAAGATTCCAAAAGCCCTTTTCGAAAACCTGAAACAGATAGAAGTCTCTAACCATATTTATAAGAAAATGCAGCGTTCTGTAATAATAGATACCTTTGGTATTGTCCGCATGTTCCTCAACGACGACACCTGAGAATAATTTATATATAAAGTTAATTTGTAGACAATAATTAACAGAAAAAAACATGCGCCTACCATTTGCAATAAGCCGAGATATGCGCTACTTACCAGCTCAGCTGAGGAAACCTGAAATAATAATAATAATAACAATCGAAAAAACTTGTCAATGTGATGCATATTTTTTTACTCTCCCTTCTTTTTCGACCTAAGATACCGAAAAAGAAGGTTGAAACCCTGCTGATAGACCGTAACACCATCGTCTAAAGCAGCAGGTTCACACCCATTAAAATGGAGTCAAACTTAAACCTTGGAAAGTGTCGCTGTCTGGGAATCCACAGGATGACAGTGTACTGATGAGGAGGGTACCTGCCATTAAAGAAAAAATAAAGAAACAAACACCCGAAGTGGATTTAAACGAGGTGACCACATCTACCGCCCCTCAGCCCGGAGGACCATCATCCCAGACAGCGAAGATCTTTCGGGGAGGAGGAGAAAATAAACGCATAAAATGGTCACGTTCAGATGAATATTGATGTCATGAAAACATTTTACCGGATCAACAGATGCGAAGACAAGCTACTTCCAGGATACAGACAGCTCTTTCACGCGGAATACTTTAAAAACCACCCAGAGATAAATGTTACTGAGCAAAACCTAATCGATAGAAGGAATGCTATAATAGGAAAAGGCTATTTAACGACGGAACAAATTACCACGATACGCAGAGAAATAGGCAACCAATTAAACCAGGAGGAAATAGTAAACTCACCGGGAGCATCAGGAGGAAATAAAAACTGGTTACCCAAGTCCCACAAACCAAAGTATAAACGGCGAAACAGAAGACTTCGAGCAATTACTCGAAGAAATCAAAATTCTACAGTCGAAAAGCTTATTTCCTTACCATTGACCCATCTGACAGGCCCTTCATCCTGATCCTAAAATATTTAAAAAAGGCCCCAACTCTTATATCAAAAACCAACAAGATCCTTGAGGAATACTTTGTGACCACGAATCTCGATGACATTTAGCTTACAATCTATTGTGCCGCTGCCACTATCTTAGAGTTGAACAACCAACACACTCGCCCGTATATACACCAAAATACATAGAACAACTTAAAAACAGCCTGTAAAATACGATTGGAAAAATCAATCAGTAGATTCAGGGCTAACGCCCATGTTCTGGATGAATATTTAAAATGCAACCGGACAAAAAAGAATTGAGTCCAAGGTTAATATGTTGACGAAAAATGCTGCAATACTCGTCAATCAACCAGAAAGTATGCAAGAGTAAACAGCTCTGAAGGACACATTCAGACAAAAGTCTAAAGGTAAGGGAGCAAGATTAAGAAGATATAATGAGCTAACTAAACGAAAAGAACAAAATACAAATTTCTTTAACAACAGAAGAAAATTCTTTACGCAGTTAGAAAAGACTGAGGAAAACATCGACAAAACAACCCCTCAACCCCAGGAATTTCTTAATTATTGGACATCGATCTGGTCACACCCAAAACAATACAAAAAAAAACGCACCATGGATACGAACCTTGGAAGATCAACTTTCTTCACTAGAACCAATGAGAGAGTTTTTGAGAGATGATGAGAGTTTTTTTTAGAAATCACTAAAAAAGAAATTGAGATCGTGCTAAAGAAAGTTTCGAACTGGAAATCATCCGGCCCACACAAAATTCACAATTTTCGGTTAAAGTACCTCACTGCAGCTCAGGCACCTCTCGCACAAAGTTTTACAGAAGCACTTCAAGAACCTTACAAATTCCCAATACCACTCACCATCGGAAACACTTACCTACTATACAAAAAAGGAGATTGTCACCAACCAGAAAACTACAGACCGATCACCTTCCTCTCGGTAATATATAAACTGTTCACTTCTTTAATATGTGGCAAAATATGGGAACACTGTGAAGCTAATAAACTGCTAGAAGAAGAATAAAAAGGATGCACACGAGGAGCGCTAGGATGTAAACAACAGCTTACAATTGATGGAATTATACTAAAGCAAGCAAGGATTAAAACTAGGAATCTACAAATCGTATATATCGACTACAAAGAAGCCTTCCACTCAGTGCCACACGACTGGCTTATTAGTTCATCAGATATATAAGATCTGGCCGACATTATCAGCTGTTTGGATGAATTGATAAAAACCTGGAGGATCAATCTGCACCCAAAAAAAAAAAATACCGCGGAAGGTGTAATGTCTAAAGAACTCATCAAGACAACCGAGGAACTTGCATTACCATCTAGCATAGCAAGAATTGGCCAGAAAGCCATACTCCTTCAAACATGCCACATAGTCCGAAAGTTCCTCAACAAGTATACTAAAAAGGACGTGCGGGCCAGGGTGAATTCCCGTTTCGTGTCGTCCGAGCCTAATTTTACCAGCACTAGTGCTGAGAAATACACATTGTTTTATAATAATAATAATAAATAAAAGAATAAAAAGAACAATAATCTGCTGGCAATGCAACGTGCTACATAAAAATTAAATCGTGATGAAAGTGTTGAAATTGTAACTTTTTCCAGTGAAGGATTGACAAATCGCGAACTTACTTAGCAAGCTACTACGTTAGCTACAACGCTAGCTACTACGTACTACGTAGCATCTTGCGCTCAAATATGTCATCTGTGTTTTTGTTTTTCACGGTCATACACGTTTCGCTACAATAGCATGCGATGGGCCGAATTATTTATTGTATACGTTGTATATTCTAAGCTTTTTCTTGCCGAGCACACTATTAGATATTAATATTTCCGCCATTGCATAGTACGCCTTATTTGCTGCTAAGACTCGGCGTCTTACTTCTCCGTCTTCGGTACCATCTTTGTTGATTTCCACACCCAGATATATAAGTTTGTTGACATCCTCGATGTTGTCTGGCAAATGTAATTCTGGCCTACACTAAAACGTCTTATAACAAATTCCAGCGCTAGGTTGAAGGGTGTGGGTGCTAGCCCATCCCCTCGTTTCATCTCTTTCGTTATTTTGAAGGGGCCCATGAGTTGGTTTTGGTCCCGCACCATGGCCTCAGTTTCGCACATTGTCTATCATTTTCACAAGTTTAGTTGGTATCTTCAGCTGAATTTGGTAGAGATTCTTGCGGTCGATCGAATCGTATGCCTGTTTATAATCGATGAAGATGTCGTATTCCCATGCTTTATTCAAAATTTGCTTCACTGTAAAGATCTGATCCACCGTCTATCTTCCTCTCCTGAAGCCTGCTTGATATTCCCCTATCAGTTTTACTGCCTACGGCTGTAGTCGTGCGTTAATAATATACGTTAGTATTTTATACACAGTGCATAGCATATGTCTCCGTTTTTATGGATGCGGATGATTATTGCTGTTTTGAGGTCCTCTGGGAGCGTCTCTTCTTCCCTGATTTTTACTATGAGGTAGTGTATTTGTTGCATTAGGTGTCCACCTAGTTTGTATGCCTCAGCTGGTATTCCATCTATCCCGATGCCTTCTTTCCTTTCACTTTGTGTATGGCCTCTTTCGTCTACTCGAAGGATGGGGGTTCTGTGCTGTCCCCTTCGAGCTCGTTAATCACTCCTATGTCTTCTGCCATTTCTTATCTTTTTGTTTGAGTTTCTGGAAATGTTTTCTCCAGATGTTCTTAGTTTTGTTAGGATCGCTTTCCGTTTGTCCGTCATGATTTTTTATCAGGCTTGTGCGTGGGGTGTAGCCTCTTCGTGTGTCTGGGTGTTTATAGGCTTTTCTGTCTCCACTTTCTGATGTTATCCTTTATCTTAGCTATAAACTTGTTCTCATATCCTCTCTTCTTGTATCTACATATTTTGTCTGCTGCACGCCTTTTTAACTTCTGCCATTGGTTCGCTGCTGTGTCATGTTGGTTATTTTGTGTGGATTGCTTTCGTGTTATCTCCTGCTCATACCGAATTCTCTTTTAATTTCCCATAGTCCCATAGAGGCTGTTTTTGTGAGTTCCTGCCTGTTTTGTCGTACTCCGCACCTAAAATAGATTTGTGTTAATAAATCATCTGATCCACAGTATGCACCCCCTTGACTTGGCACTATTTGGTTCACTGTCCTACTATTCGGCGACCTCCAAGTTCCCTTATGATGTTCTTGTGTGGAAAACATGTGGAGCTGATCACCACGTTTTTACTTGCAGCGAAGTTAATAAGCATCTCTCCGTTTACGTTTGTCTCGTCGTGTAGGGAGTGTTTTCCTATTGTTCCTATGTATTGGCTTTCTTTTCCAATTCTCGCATTCATGTCTCCAATGATGATTTTGTGGTCGTTTCTTGGGGATTTGTCATATGTCTCTTCCAGTAGTTCGTAATATCTCTCCTTTGTTTCTTCACCTTATCCTCCGTGGGGCAGTGTGCATTAATCAGAGTCAAATTAAAAAATCGTTTTTAAATTAAATTAATTAAGTAAGGCTTAATCAAATATCAATTTTAATTTCGAAAAACATCTCCAGTTGCAAGTGACACTTGAAAGGCCAGTATAATATTTAATGCAACCGTTAATTAAAAAAAAACTGTTTCCAAGTTATTGTTCTGTATGAATTGAATAATGTTCTATAATTCTGAATAATCATCTTTTTTGCGGATGCCTCACAATAATATTGTAAGACAATACTTTGTATTTGTCTTACTTTAAGACTTTTGCTGACAATAATATTGATTTCATTAACCAATTCTTTTCCACTAATATTTTTTCCTTCATCGTCAGAGAGATATATTTGAAGGTCAGTACAATATTTTCTTAATGTTTCCATATCATAAATTTCGTTAAAATCACAAGACACAAATTGAAATATTTGCGCGTGTTCGGATGATAGATCAAATTTTTCAGTTAATGAATTAATGACTGTGCCTATAATGGGGAAATAAAAACCAAGTTTGTATTTATATTCCGGATTAGTTGGCGTTTTGCCTTCACATTCATAATCAAAAAGTCCTTTTTTTGCATCTTCTGCGTAATGTTGTTGTATCGTTAAATTTATTGGTGATATCCAATTCTTTTGCTAACTCTGTTGCAGATAGGAATAAAATTGTCATCATTTTCCGACGTCAATGATAATGTCGAATGCTAATGGCTTATATTATAATGGAAATTTTTATTGAGAAGAGTTTATTATGAATTATTACCTGTTAGAGTTCTGTCCAAGCTTGATTTGGTTGTAAAGCGGAGATGGAATGCACGATGTGTTTGAAGGCTGCACGGTACCAACTGATTTTGTTGTCGAGTAGTTTTGGCGTTGACAAATTGAGGGTATTGATCGGTGATTTGGTGGTGAAGGTGTTGTGGAAAGTGCATGCCCGTTTGCATCCCTCTAGCTGTAAATTAAAATATTAGTTTCAATAGTGCGGTCGTAAATTATGAAAGTTTGTTCGAAACGCGTGAAATTTGAAACCGGCAATGTGTCGGTAATATATTACCGACTTAGTTGAGGACACACATACACAAATTTATAATCCTAACAAGCTATTACATTCTTCAAAATCAACCTAATCAATTTACGCATAACATTAATAACTATTGTATGCTACCTTAAATCATTGACATCATAAATGTGTAATATTCAAATTTTAATTATAGCAATACTGCAAATCAATATTTTCCTAACATTAATTATAAACTGAATTAAATCAATTTTGTGCATTCCATTGTGGAATTCCATTTAGTTCTGTTGTCAAATGGAGATCATTTTCAATAGTTGTTATTGTAAACAGACACCTTTGATGACCTAATATATTCAACCAGGTAAACGGACTCATGATACTACGATTAGTGGATGCCAAAGCAATCAATTAATTTCATCGACAATCCATTATCACCAAGAGCGAAGTTATCGTGATTGTATAAATTTCCATTTCCAAAAAAGTTCATTATATAGTGCAAACATGTAAACAATACTAGGAAAGAATAAGACAAGCAAACATTGGATTTGTTCTAACTTGTTCGTTATAGTCGTTACCTACTGTTGATTGCTTGTTATAAACTTGAAGTATATTTACTTATTCTAAATACTAAACAAAAAGAAATTGAAACCTAGGAATATTATTATTAAATAGTAACATTTGTATCTTCTTTTGAATCTTTTTTTATAGAAAGATTAATAATACTAATGATGTCAACTTTTTTGACGATGTGTATACAATGATTTTCTAGAAATTATAATTTTTGAAGAAAAGATACAAATGTTACTATTTAATGATATCAAAATATTCAAACTCAAAAATATATAAATAGGAATATTATTTTTTAAACATTGCTAAACTTTCTTCTATTACACGATTAACGTCTATACGGCAACAAATCGACGATAAATGTTTAGAAAGCAATCTTAAAATAGGTAGGATAAAATATAGGTACTTATATCTACCTATACATGTACCTATATATTTAAGTGTTTATCAAGTACTAACAGTTGTTTAATTTTTATAAAAAATATATTATTATAATACTAATGATTCTGATGTAATAATGGATTTTCTTATGTAATAAGTTCTTCTTATAAAATACGGGACTGGCAATCCCGAGGTACCCTAGCTGGATTCTCACTTTACTTCAACTTATCTTGGGTGAGACTTCTCTATCTCTTATATTTCCTTTCTGATCTCCCTTGCTCAACTCTTAGTCTCTTCCGACCCCGACGCTATTAGAGCACTCGAGGGCTTAGGGGTCTCTCTCTATTTCATACATATCTCTACCATCCTTCCCCATACAAACCCGCAATGGCCAGCATGGCAGGGGAAAATGGCTAAATACCCCAATGACAGTACGAAACCAAAGAAGGCCCTCAGTTTCCGGCAGCTCAAAAACCGCTGACTACGGTAGCGATCAGGCAAGGTCTCGAGCAGAAAGAATCTCCGGAGTAAACTAGGCTATTTGCAAAGACGAACATTGCACATCGCGTCTTACAACGTATGAACCTTATTATCGGATAAAAAAGAAACTGAACTAGAAACAGAGTATGATAAAATAAAATGGAACATCGTAGGCTTGAGTGAAGTTAGAAGAAGAGGAGAAAGCCAGATAACACTGAAAACTGGCCACATCTTCCATTATAGAGGAGAAGAAGAAACATCAAATGGTGGCGTGGGAATGATCATACACAAGAAACTTATACCAAATCTAATAGAAATTAAAAGCATAAGGTAGAGAGTAATGTACACAACTTTAAAACTGGGCTCAATGCACAATATGAAAATCATACAGGTGTATGCCCCCACGTCAACATCATCAGAAGAAGATCTGGATGCCTTCTGTGACAACATAAATGAAGCAATGGAAGAAAATACTAACTATCACACTCTACTGATAGGCGACTTCAATGCCAAACTCGGAAGGAAACAAGATGAAGCCGAAACTTAACTAGGCACCCATGGCTTTGATGAAAGAAACGAGAGAGGAAACAGACTCCTTAACTTCTTGTAAGAACATGGTCTCTGTTCAATGAACTCTTTCTTTGACAAAAAACTACAACGGAAATGGACTTGGATCAGCCTAGATGGCAACACTAACAACGAGATAGATTATATCATAACAAACAGGAAAGAAAAAGTTCACGAGGTAGCAGTCCTGAACAGGCTTTGAATAGGCAGCGACCATAGAATGATCCGAACAAAAGTTTATGTGAACATCAGCAGTGAAAGATTGAAGATGATCCAAAAACCGAACAAAAACTTGGTATGGACACCACCCGACAACATCGACTTCTACCAAAGAGACATAGAAAACCGTTTACATAACTCTTACGCAAACCAAATGGCGACTAACGGAAGTATCAACATAGATGATCTAAACACATAGATAACAAATGCAATAAAACAGTAAGAACAGATACACTGTGATAAACCAAACGAGAGAGAACATAAACTAAGCAAAAACACCAAAAAAATTAATGGAAGAAAGAAGAATGCTGAAAAACAAATACGGCCAAAACTTTGCGGAACTGAGACAATTGAACAAAGACATCTCAAAATTCATACGAAAAGACGTCAGAACATTCAACACGGATATGGTTGCTAGAACGATAGAGGCAAACAGAAGCTTAAAAGTACTTAGGCAGAAAATCTTAACAGGCAGAACAAACATACATAGACTCAGAAATAGACAGGTAAATATAACATCAAATAGGAAAGAAATCCTCGGGGTAGTGAGAGAATTTTATGAAGAACTATATAAATCACATCACAGCGCAATAGAAACGAACCAAATTCCGAAAATCACAAACCAAGGGTCGGAAGATATTCCAGAGGTTTTTTTACTATACATCACAAAACGTGAACTAAATGAAGTAACAACAGCTGGCAACCAGACAATCCTATGGATCTCTTGGTTATGATCATCGCCTGAGAACAACTGCAGACCTGTAAGACCAGACACAAATATCTAAATATAAATTTTTGACACATTCAAGAATGCCCACTGAGAATGCCCACCAGGAGAAGTTTCAGCTAAACTGTCAATAACGCGATCGTAAATGCTGCAATTCTTGTCATTCATGATTAGATCCGATTCTGTGTTTGATATAATCAACGAATCCAAAAGGTTTTGCCCCAGTAGAGAGCGAAGTCTCGTTTCAAGCAACTCGAAAAAAAGGAAGGAGAATGCGTATTAGCGATAAATCAGAAAAAGATGAAGGTTATGAAGATCGGGAATGCTGAAGATATGTAAGTGAATGTGAAAGGTGAAATTCTGAAACAGGTTGGACTACTATAAATACTGTTAGGACAACTATAAATATTTAGGTACCACTATAACGAATGGCGGGAGAAGCTGGAAAGAAATAAAAACACGAATGGGAATGGCCAAAGAAGCTTTTATAAGAAAATGTAGGATATTGATCGAGGTATAAGCTCGATCCAAAATTTAGAAAAAGAATAGCAAAGATCTTTGTATGGAGTGTTATATTGTACGCATGTGAGACATGGACAATTCTAAAGAGGGATAGGAAAAGGATGTGGACATGTGGATGTGGAGAAAAATACTATGAATAAAGTGGACAGACAAGATCATAAATGAGCAGGAAAAGAGAACTGTGGAAGGTGTAGGGAATAGAGGTAGAAGGAGAGTGAAAGTGGATGACGATCTGAAAGAAGGCAAAGGATACATGGATATGAAGAGATAGGCTATGAATAAAGTTGAGTGGAGGAGGTAGAATAGAACCTGCACATAGCAGAACATCAATGATGATGATGTACGTGCTGATATGCATGTTATATTGTTATAAAAGTTTAAATGGACATGGTATGCAACTTTGGCAGTCGTCCGAACCGCTTCGGGAAAAACAGATGGCGTCCTTTGCGGTTTTTCTAAGACATCTTCGACGTATTCTTTCTGAACTATTCATGTATTGCTGCCTAGGTGGAACGTGTCCATCCCAAAGAGTTTTAGACAGGTTATAAAAACTATTTACAAAATATTCTAGTTCTTTTGATAGCAATTCTCGATAGACATTTGCAATTGAAGCGAGAGAATTTAATGCGTCATTAGTAATCCCATTTTTGTTTATCTCATTAAAGTTATTCGGATCCAAACAAGAGGCATAATTCATTAAATGTTGAATTTTTCATCTATTTTAGCTGCATTAATGACTTTGTAGACAGAAATCTCTTTGCAGACCTAAGGAGATTCTGTTTCTGTCTACAAAGTAATTAATGCCAGTAGTAACATTGCGTCTCGGCATAACACATCATGTTTCTTCGGTTTCCTAGATATTCTTCGCAACGGCAGCGTGGTCTGTATGTTGATATCAGTGTTTTCGGCGCGCATTATGTCTTCAAGATAAAAGTATCTAAATATTTTGGTAAATTCATGTCTAAACTTTCGATAAGCCCTCAAACTTTAAGATATTCTAATGTAAGAGTTTGGAGATATTGGCCTACTTGGGTTGTTAGGTAAAACATTTTCTTGAATACGAAGACTGTCAGGATAGTTTCGAATTTCAAAAAGGTATACAAATCAATAGAGATAAGTAAAGCAATAGAAATAAGTAAGATAAATATAATAAGATAGAGATAAGTTCTAAGATCGAAAAAGAACTAGAAATGGTAGAAGTGGCAGGAACTCGAAAAACTCGAAAACGAGGTAAGAACTAGAAATGGAACGGGAAGAGGATGTTGAAAAGACATGGAATGATTTAAAATCTAAAATAACAAATATCCAGGAAAAAGACATTGGATTCACGGCAACCAACAAAAAACCGGAACGGATGACGCAGGAAATATTAGACTTCATGAATGACAGACGGAAATACTAACGTTTAAATAGGATCATTAGGAAAAAGTGCTGGGATGCGAAAGAGATCTGTATGTCGGCAAAGTGCCAAGAAATAGAACAACTACAAGAAAAATATGACACCTTCAATGTTCATAAAAAAAGAATTTATAAACAGACACAGAAAACATCAAGGAGCAATCTTAAGAGACGATAACAACGAGATAATTCTAGGAGTAGAAGCTAAGCTTGAGAGTTGGAAAACATATATCGAAACACTTTTTAATGATGACAGACTTTGCTCTCCACCACCAATAGATCACATATTGAATGAAAAGGCTCCAGAAACAACCGGAGACGAAGTTGTGCATGCAATAAAAGCACAGAAAAACTACCGGTCCCGATAAAATCAATGTTGAAATGCTTAAACTGATTGAAGATAATGAAGGTAAAGGCCTAGACTTAATAACAGCATTATTTAACAGATTATATAGCTCAAGCGAGATACCGTCAGATTGGCTTAAATCAACATTCGTGACCCTGCCAAAGAAACCCAACGCCTCACAATGTGATGACTATCGGATGATAAGTCTTATGTCCCATGTCCTGAAAACCTTTCTTAGAATCATCCACTTTCATTAGAATCTACAAGAAGTTCGAATATCAGATGGACAACAGCCAGTTTGGATTCCGAAACGTACTCGGAACACGTGAAGCACTCCTTTCCCTAAATGTAATGACACAAAGGTGTAGACACAAGAATGTGAATGTATTTGAATGTTTCATAGACTATCGAAAGGCGTTAGGCTGTGTTAATCATCGGAAGATGATAGAAATTCTAAGAACAACCGGAGTCGACGAACAGGACCTATGTTTCATATCAGAACTTTATTGGCATCAAAGGGCGGTAGTAGAGATGGAACAATCAACATCGGAAGATATGCAAATCAAACGGGGTGTTCGACAAGGTTGCGTCTTGTCTCCACTCGTGTTTAATTTGTACTCGGAAACTATATTTAGAGAAGCATTGGATGGAGTCCAGGGCGGAATCAAGATCAATGGAACCCCAATAAACAATATCAGGTACGCCGATGATACGGTTATAATAGCCAACGATGTATTATACAAGAACCACAAAGCATCATAGATTCCGTAGTTCACTATAGCGAGATGTTTGGATTGCATCTCAATGTCTCGAAGACCAAATTATTGGTCTTTTCTAAGACTCCAATAAATGCACACCCGCGTGTCAATGGACAAACAATCGAACAAGGGACCTCAATAAAATATCTGGGAGCTAACATCAATAGTTAGTGTGACCCGAAAAAGGAAATAGTTTCAAGGATTGAGGAAGCGAGAAAAATCTTCATGAATATGAAATCATTTTTTACAAAACTAGACGTCAGTTTGGACGTTTTGGACGTTTTGGACGTTGGTTCTCTGTCGTACTCTATGGATGTGAAAGCTGGACATTAAATTCACAGACCAAAAAGAAAATAGACGCCTTCGAAATGTATGTGTATAGACGGATGCTGCGAATTTCATGGGTACAAAGGATCACCGACGATGAAGTACTCCAGCGCATGCACAAACAAAAAGAATTACTGAACACCATCAAGGAAAGAAAAATGCAATACCTGGGTCATGTGATGAGAGGTGACGAAATATTACGCCTCATAATAGAGGGCAAAGTACAAGGGAGAAGATCAGTAGAAAGACGCCAGAACTCGTGGCTGAAAGATTTGAGGAGATGGTTCGACCACTCGGCTGCAGAAATCTTTCGTGCTGCAGCTTCCAGAGCTAAAATTGCCATTTGGATAGCCAACCTTCGGCAGGAAAGGGAGTGATGAGAAGAACAAGATACAAATCAATGCCTTTGCTTGGAACAAAACCTTTGGCTCAAACTCCAGGCTCGAAGATATGGTACGTTTTTATCAACGCGACGTATCGAGATTTCTCCAAAACAGTGGTCAAGGCTTTGTCTTTAGCCATCTTGTTTTTCAGTTGTTCTGTAATCGTCTCAATTTTTCTTGTCTAGCTGTTAGTTCTTATATTTTTGTCTACCTACCGCCTGGCTTGCGGGAAGCCCCACCAGGTCCTCTGCAGACCCGCGCTATCTGGACTGTATGGACAATCCGACGCTGGGACCCACTAGACCCGACGATTTTGGTACTTTTTCTCGGATTTTATTACGTAACGTAGTTCTCTGAATTTTGTATAACTTACTATAAGCCCATGATCCTATACTCCCAGGTTCCAGTTTTGATCAAGTTCAGGGCTTTTCTTTAAGTTGCCATTTTAATAGGTAAAAATGTCCTTTTAGGTTTTTTGTGAGATTTTGTGGGATTTTTTAACTTGTTCAGCGGTCTTCTTTTGTATCCTGGATGGTATATCAACCTATAAAGTGTACTACTAATGTACCCTATTGAATTTGTAAATACTCATTTAATTACTCGATAATTAATAATTGAATAATAAATGCTTGGACGATGTAATATATTAAATAAATAAATATGATGTGTAAAACTTGATAGCATATGCACCACTTGTGGCCACGGTTTGACCAAAAATTACGCTTGCATGATTTAACTGTACCAGTTGTAGCCATGGTTTATGTTATTATTGGTAAATTATTATTTTTTAATAGATTATTAAGCTGTCTAAAGAGTACATAAGTCAAACATCTCAAGAATATTGTAAGTTCGAATAAATATTAATGATTTACTTACCAGTGACTTTCTTACGATTCTTATAAGCAATAATCAGAAATCATATATAATACTCCTATTTCATATAAAATAAACTTGCATACACTACGGGTCCGGATATTTCTAAAAATACGTTGAAACTATACTTTCAACGAGTACAGAAAAGTATTCACAACGTTGCGAACGTAAAGGCCGGTCCATACACTACGTTTTGCACAACAATTTGTCTGCACAGTTCAACGTTGCAGATAAAACGTGTGCAGCTTTGAAACCGGCGCGAAGACGGTACAGTTGCAGCGATAACTGAGCTAGAGAGCATAGATATCCTTGAACTGTGAGGACAAGTCGGCGCATGTAGAAGGTAGCTCCGTTTTCCGATTCTTTTTGTTCCTCAGTTTCTTTGTATGTGTTTGTTACTTTGAGCGACAATGGCTGACCTTCAGCAATGTTCTCCGGAGATTCTCACAGAATTAATTACGCTGGACCCAGTGAAGCGCCTGCTACTCTTCTTTCCGAAGCATCAACTCCCTGTTCTAGCAATAGTACATTGTTCCGTAATTCCTCAAGATCGCACTCTTCAACTCGTAAGGGAAAGGGAGATCCAAATGATGATAGAATAACTGACGTTATGATGTTGGTAGGAAATAAACTGAAATCACTACAGGCAGAGGAAGCTTTTCAGGTGTTTAGAAAACATGTGGCTAATATATTCATAGACGTCCCTAGACGTCCCTAGTTCACAAAACGCAATGGCTCCAAAACTAATTTACGACGTTTTATCCGAAGCGGAGTTGGGTACGCTTACCGGAAATTTTCAAATTGTTGATATGACTAGCCAGCGTCAAGATAATTTTGGTTTAGTGAATGGACAGAATTGGCGCCAACAGCATATGCCACATATTCTTTCTTCAGAAGTTGGACAATACCACACCTTCTCGCAGCATTCGCAGCATATGCCACATAACTACGTGCCAGAACAACTTGCGCATACTCAGGAGTATGAAATAATTGGGAAAATTCCGGCAAGGTGAACAAGATTAACAGACACACGCCCACCAAGTCCTTGCCCCCTCTTCCACTGCAAACTACTTGTCAACATTTCAAACAAACTTAAGTACTTGCATGCATTTTCATTCTAATCAGCCTAAGTTTTGTGAAACACTGATGTTACTTTTAACACCTAACCACCTGACATACGTCTCTCAGACCCAAAGTAGCAGTAATTTTCTCACCTGAGACGTATCGCAGGTGGTTAAGGGTTAAGGTTCATGTAAATATATATTTTTTATAGACAATAGCATTATTGCTTACCTTCATGTATTCATTCTTCAGCACCTTGATGATAGCTTCACATGTTTCGGGTATGATTTCACTTATTGTTAACGATTGTTTCAATTGTTGTGAATTCTAGGTCTTTGTAACTTGCCAGTTACCAAAAATCTTAAAGTTGCTGTTAGCCTTTCATGTGATGATATTTCTGTTCTCATACAAGTATTTTCTTTGATGATATGCGATGTCACTAAATCCAATAAATAAGTATACGTGTCTGTCCATTCTCAAGTTGTTCCGCCAATCATTAGGTTTATCATGTAATTCACGCAATATGAGAAAATGTATATATGCTGCCTTTATAGAAGCCACTTCCGCGACCACTTCGAACGGGTACTTCTGCGACGTTCCAATCTTTTATTTTTCTTACCACATTTTTCATTAGACAAATAGTTCAATTAAAAAAACCTTCGAAAGCGTACATAAGTCAAGATGAAGAGCCAAATATCAAAGCCGCAGAGGTAAACAATTACTATGCAGACAGAGCACGAATTTTACAAGAAGGGATGCCAAAAAAAGAATATTATGACAATATATGTGAGAACACAAATTCAATTTTTTATAACTTAGTAACACAATCAAAAGTTTGAAAAATAATAATACAAGTTCAGGTTACGACGAAGTGACAATCTCAATTATAAAAACTGTCATTGATCAGATATCACAACCATTAGTGCACATATTTAATAACGTATTACAATATGGTATTTTTCCCGATAGGCTGAAAACATCAATAATAATTCCGATCTTTAAATCCGGAAACACCAAGAGTTTAGACAATTACAGGCCAATAAGTCTACTATCTAGTTTCTCAAAAATAATCGAAAAACTTATTGAATTGCGATTAAATGGCTTCTTGGAAAAGTACAATTGTTTTAATAACAAACAACACGGTTTCACAAGAGGGAAAAACGCAGACACGGCATGTTTCGGCAAGTTTATTTCAAATATATTGGAGCAATTAGAAAATAACACAATCTCGACCGGATTTCTATTAGATCTATCAAAAGCTTATGATCTAGTCGATCATAATTTACTACTTGAAAAACGAGCAAAATACGGAATACGAGGAGTGGCGTTAAATCTAATTGCATCGTTCTTAAGAAACCGTGAACAAATAACAAAAATTCCAAAACAACAAATATTGTAAATCCCACAAGGTAGCGTAATAGGTCCGCTGCTGTTTACGCTAATATTGTAATCCCACAAGGTAGCGTAATAGGTCCGCTGCTGTTTACGCTGTTCGTAAACGACCTACCTCAAATTATAGTAAACACAGAACACGATATAATACAATATGCTGATGATACCAGTCTCTTACTAACTAACAAGTCTGCTGAGGATATTGGTGACAATGCAAACATGATTATGAACGTGCTTGACCAATGGTTTACGAAAAATAAATTATTGGTGAATAAAGCTAAGTCAAATTTACTAATATTCAAGACGAAACGGAGTGTTATAGAACACCCACTGAAATACAAAGTTGGCAACGATACAATAGAATAGAAACAATCTGCTAGTTTTTTGGGTATCCCCGTTGATAGTTCTCTAGAGTGGTCAAATCATATACTACAACTAACAACCAAACTAAATAAAGGCATATACGCATTGAGAACATTGAAAACATACATAGATGTTACAACATTAAGACAGTTATACTTTTCAAATTTGCACAGCATACTCCGTTTCGGTATCACATTTTGGGGTACCAGCAGAGATATGTAAAATGTATTCACACTACAAAAACAAGCTTTGCGTATACTTCTTAACTTGAAGTACAGAGAGTCCTGCAGGGGAAAATTTAAGGAACCATTTATACTACGACTGGTACATATAGTTAGGAAAGTATAATGTTTATTTTTAAAAATAAAAATCTGTTTAAGTACGAAAAAACCAATGAGAGGGGTACAAGGCATATCAGAAAACTATATACATTTTCTCAGCATAAACTGACACTGTCGGAGAAAAATCCACCCTACAGTTTACTAAAACTCTATAATAAATTCCCAAAAGAGTTCAAAATGCTGCAAATAAAAAATCTCAAAAATAAATTATTCCGGTATATACTAGAAATTGAACCATATAATATGGACGAATACTGGTCCTCGGTGGCTTCTCATTAATAAAGAAATCGATTTAATCTAATTGTAAATGGTTTAGTTAACTTTTGTTTGTATAGTTTTTACATTATTAATCGCATTTTTTATATTTTATATATTATTATATTTATTATATTTATGTTATTATATTATTTAAAGTTTATCTGTATACATTCATACTTATTTTCACAACTATTTATTAGCATTTGTTATCATCACTATTATTTTTATTTTTTATTTTTAATTATATTATATTTTTATACATAGTATTTTCTACTTTGACACATTTCATTTAGTATCTTGTATTTCTTACAATGTACTTAGTTAATGAAATAAAATATATTTGATTTGAAAACAAGACAGCATGCCAAAATTGACCAGAGTAGTACCTCCTGAATGATGATGTCACTAAAACTGTGCGAAAGACTAGACTTAGAAACACTAAGACTTCGCAAACAAAAGGTTGCGTAAAACGTAACGCCTGGACTGGACTTAACGAAAACCTATTATGCTTAATATATTAATATAAATCTCAAAGTGACCATAATTAGTAGAATGGTCACAAACGGTACATCTACCCTACACCCTTTTCCATGGAAACCCGTGCCACAATTACAACGGGTATATTTTTCATTTTCGTTTGAATTTTAGAACGACATTTTATCCCCACAAAAATAAATAGCGACAAATTTAAATTTTAATGCCAAATTCGGAGACCTTCATGAATATTTAATTTTTTTTAAACACAATATTTGAAATTGTTCAACAATATACGAACAAAATTTCGCAAAATTTTTCAAAAATGTCTTTTCTAAATTGTAGTAAAATTATTTAAAAACAAAGTTTAAATAAAAACCATCATTTATGAACTAGTCAATATTTAGATAAAACTAAGTGTACAAAATTCCATATTAACAAACTTGTATCTATTCGTATAAAAAATCGTGATCGTGTAATGGACACAAGCAATTAATAAATTAAAAGATATCATATAATAAAAAAGTTGACTCAGTTAAAAAGGCCGTGAGATATTTGAACTACTTCAAACATATATGGCTGGTTTGGAGATGTTTCATTACCGAAAGCCCGTCTGAAACGTGCTATTAACCAATAAATATTTATTTTCTTTGGCCATCGAGTCTTAATATCTCAAGTAGTGGGAAGTGCCTCTTCCAACTGATTTTATTACCTCGTGGAAGAATTACAAGTTCACTCAAGGTTAACGGACACTAAATGATAATAATCGAAATTATATTAATGTTTTTTTACTCTTCTTTTATATTATTAAAGTTTTTAAGATACACAAAGCGACTGTTGTATATAAAAATTGTTTGAATTATTAGTCTGCCAGTTATTAGGTTTTTTATCACATTTATAATTGCGAGTTTACTTATAAAAAAAAATATTATCAAAAATCAAATTACACGAAGTTGAACTTCTTAAAACTGTTTCTTAAAACAAAGAATAAATAAACTAAATATATATGATTGGATAAATACTTTGGAATGTAGAGATAAAACTCAACAGATTATATCTATAAAAACAACTACATAAATTAGATCTATAATACATGAGCTGGGATCAATAAGGCTGAATTGGATTTTCTATGACAATGTACTTATAGACAATCGTGGGATTGTATTGTATTTGATAAGATTTGAACGTATATGTGATTAAATTAAAAACTGTACAAGACCTTATAAAAGTTTAGCAGTGCATTCGAGATATTTAAGCAAAGGGGCAATTTGAATCCTTCAAAATTGCTTGGTTATTCAATTAACCTCCTCTTAACTATTTATTAAGCGATGTACTAGCAATTTGGTCGTAACCGATCTTTTCATCGCATCGATTCAAGGTAAACAGTCTAGACATTTTGTACGGTTTTGTGCGTTAAATTTGGAATGAAAATACAACGTTTCTTTAGAAGGTTGGTGTTCATTTTTACTTGGAAAATTTTTGCTTGTTCGTTCAAAATTTGATTCGTGAATTTTTTGTGTGTTCAAAATAAGAAATTTGCAATGATTTGGGTTCTCATATATCCACATGAGTTAAATGAATTTGCAAATAAAAAGTTATCGAAATTATGTAGCAAATATATGCACTTGGGGTTCAGTTGCAATCCTATTGCTACGTTATTACTATAATAATAATAAACAAACAATTCAACGATTAGAGAGACGAAACAGAAATAGAATCATTTAAATTAAAACAGTCTTCTAAAAGTACAGTCACACTATCACAAATGTATGAGTATTTGTACAATACTGAGATGCAAATGTGAGTTTGCACCAACAAGTGTGCGCATACAAATCACGCAACATGTTGATAAACGTGCCGGTGTTCAATAAGTTGCCACCGTGTTCAATAAGTTCATAAACAAGTCAAACTGTTATAGGGGGGCATCCATAAATTAGGTCACACGAATTTCATGATTTTTTGAACCTTCATGTCACAGGTGGTCACATTTGTGAGTCAATAGTTGGTGCGCCGCAAAAAAAGCTTTTGTGAAGATACTGGATGAAATCGCAGCGGAAGGAGAGGCTGTAGGTTTAAAAGTACATCAGAAAACATCGGAAAAACAAAGATAATGATAAAAGTAAAAATCCGAATGTCCAAGCCGATATTGTAGTAGACGGCACACGCATTGAAAGAGTTCCCAAATTTAAGTGCCTTGGATATTGGCTAACGGAAAACTTAGACCCTGATTTAGAGGCTCGAGATAGCGATAACAAATCGTAGCCTGAACCTTACCACACGTTGCCACACATTTCGTTCAATGTTATAATATATATATATATATATATATATATATATATATATATATATATATATATATATATTAGGGTGGGCCAAAAAAAAAACTTTTAATTTTTTTTTTTAGCTACTACGAAAATATCGTCCAAGATGACGAAAAAAAAATTCTAGTAAAGTTTCAGCCCTTAATATTAATATTAAGAGGTGGCTCATTGTGATTTTTGATTTCCCATTTAAATAACATAAGAAGTTATTTTGTTTTTGTTTGGATTTTTAATGCTCTCGAACGAATAAATGCCTCGTGGAAACAAATACATATTCTTTTAGGAATTTAACGATCTACAAAAAAAGTCTGAAATGATTTTTTGCTATGTTGACTCGTTTAAAAGTTATTCGAGGTTAAAATCCAACCTCAAATAGTTGAGCATAACTTTTACAATTTCCTATACTCTATCACAAAATAATGACTCAAAAACATAAAATATCTTAGTTTTCGTAAATCTTATCGAGTTTTTTTTTGATAAAACAATAAAATTTTTACAAAACATTGATAATCGTAAGAAAAATCGATATTTTCATACCTAATTAAATAAAAAAACACTCGGAACTGTACTTTACCTGAGAGCATCATTCCCTGAAAAATTAATAAGTGCTTTATTTGCACTTGACTATTAGCTTATGTAAAATATTAAGAATCATGTTTCAATAATTTTTCAATTGTAATAAAACTGTTTATTTTATAACTTGCCATTTTTTTAATCTCAAAATCAAACTAAATTTTTTTTGTTACAATTGGGAAATTTTTGCCTGTGCTTTTTAACTACTTGCAATAAATAAGTTGCAATATTTATTGCAAGTAGTTAAAAGTCACAGACAAAAATTTCCTAATTGTAATAAGATATTTTATGTTTTTGAGTCATTATTTTGTGATAGAGTATAAGAAATTGTAAAAGATATCCTCAACTATTTGAGGTTGGACTTTAACCGCGAATAACTTTTAAACGAGCCAACTTAGCACAAAATCATATCAGACTTTTTTTGTAGATCGTTAAATTTCCTACAAGAATATGTATTTATTTCCACGAGACATTTATTCGTTCGAGTGCATTAAAAATCGAAACAAAAACAAAAAAATTTCTTATGTTATTTAAATGGGAAATCAAAAATCACTATGAGCCACCTCTTAATAATAATATTAAGGGCTGAAACTTTACCATAATTTTTTTTTCGTCATCATGGACGATATTTTCGTAGTAGCTAAAAAAAAAAAAAAAGAAAAGTTTTTTTTGGCCCACCCTAATATATATATATATATATATATATATATATATATATATATATATATATATATATATATGGACCATGAGAAAGAACATATCAAGGAAAATACAGGCATTTGAGTTCTGGGTTTTCCGACGCATGCTTCGAATATCATGGATGGATCATGTAACAAAGGAAGAAGTTTTAAGAATACTATTATGTACCATAAAAAAGAACGAAAAACATCTTACCTTGGACACGTTTACCGTAACAACAAATACGAACTTTTACAACTACTTATGGAGGGAAAAATTGAAGAAAAAGAGGACCAGGTAAAAGGAAGTACTTGTGGCTCAAGAACATTCGGGATTGGACAGGAATGAACAGCAATTCACTAACGAGAACAGCCAAGAGCAGAAAAGATTTTGCCCAAATTGTTGCTAACTTTCAATGATGAAGACGGCATCGCTGAGAAGAGAATGCACCTACAGACAGCTGAGAGTTATGCCAGCTGAGAGTTATATATATTGCCATTGGCCAGTAAGTAGCCACTAGTTTGTGATTGTGTTGACGCGAACGTAAGTGACTTTTTATATTCCAAATAAATAGACTCTTATGCTATGTCCACACTAGGCAACAAATTGGTGGCAACATGTTGCCAACACATGGCAACGTGAAGTTGCTTCAATTGTATCTGGATACATGTTGCCTGTCATGTTGTGTGTCCACACCACAAGCAGTCAAATGTTGAAAATGGACGTGAAAGCTACTGGTGTTTGTGCTGCTTATGTTGTGACAGCTGCCGGTTCACAAAAACTGGCGCACCTTGCAACATTTCTATCAGTTCTGTACTTTTTGTTTGGTCCAGGAATATTTCATTTCTTCACCACCACTATTCTCCATCACTTTTTTGAATTATAAACTATACCTATAATTAAGAATTAATGAATATTAACAAAAACGAAGTAGGTAGCTAACCTGCACAAATGAAACCTCAACCACTGGGATTTACGTAAAATGTCGTCAACACTGTCCACTGTGCAGCGATATTAACCGTATAAAACGGAATACATGGAAACAAGCAACAAGCAACAAATTTCTTTGATGTATACCGCCAAATGTTAAAGAGTATCCATCAACATGTTGCTTGTTTACAGCAACATGTTGGCAACATTGTGTTGACAACATGTTGCCAATAATTTGTTGCCCAGTGTAGACTTAGCTTTATACATTTATGTTTATATATTGGATAAATTCTTGTCTTGTTTGCGGAGAAACTTTGGGTAATAATTCGATGGTTCCCAGTAAACTTTCACGACATTTAAATACTAAACACCCATCGGTGGCTCGAAAAGACAAAGCCTTTTTTCAACGTTTGAAAGACCACTCTAAGAAACAAGTAACAAGTGACTTATGAGTCTTTTAAAACATCAGATAAAGCGCAGAAAGCGAGCAAGCTACGTGATCGCTAATATGCTTGTTAAATCCAAGAAGCCTCATTATCACGCTGAAACTTACTAAACTTACCTGTCTGCAAAAAAGTTACCAAGATTATGATTTTCCTTAGCGAGGAAGACTCTAAGGAAATTGAAAAAATACCTGCGCCAGCAGATATGATCTCACGTGTATTTCATAAAATTTATAGCGACATTCAGCCAACGTTAATTGAAAAATTATGGTTTAGTGGTGTTCTTGCGCTACAAGTCGACGAGGACTCCGATATCAGTGGTTACGCGCATCTCATATCAAATGTGAGTACACTGACGAATACGAAATAAAAGATGATTTTTTATTTTATCTGCCACTTCCTGGTTATACAATTGCAGAAGAAATATTCAAAGTAATAGATAGACCAGTACTTCAGTGAGCATAATTTGGAATAGTACAACTGCAGAAGCATTTGCACAGACGGAGCAGCAGGCAAGACGGGAAAAAATACGGGATTTATAACTATGGTTTATGAAAAAAACCCACATATTAAAAATGTACATTGCTTTTTACACAGGGAAACATTGATGTCGAAGTCTCTGCCTGATGAATTATTTTCTGTCCTACAAGAAATTGTCAATCAGATCAACAGATTTAGCTTCTCTGATTTTGCTCAGATTTTGCTTCTCTGTTTAAAAGAGAAGAATGAGTAGCAAAACTTGCAGATCTGGCAGATATATTCGCCAATTTAAATGAGCTCAACAAAAACCTGCAAGTCAGTAATGCCAATATTTTAACGTTATCGGACAAGATTGAAAGCTTTCGGGCTAAATTGGTTATGGATCAGCCACGCTACCAATAGATTACTACACATGTTCCCATATGTTATGGCTGCCGTTTCAGAAAAAAAAGTCCAGGCTTTGATAGTGAAACACTTGGAATTATGAGAAATAATATATAGGAGAAAAAATGAACTCATACTTTCCTAAGTGTGTCCTACAACTTATGGACTCGGTACGAAATCCATTCTCAGATAGCATTTCCATTGGACACCTTTCGATAAACGAGTAGGAAGAATTTATGGGAATTCTAAAAACTGATCGGACATTAAAACTAAAATTTTCTGAAATAGAGATAGCAGATCTTTTTAACTTTTGATCACCACGAGAGATTTTTTTTTAATTGTGGATGTTGCTATCAACATCGTACGTGCTAAGAGATCTAAAACAAACTATTTTAGGAATTTAAGTTTTCCCTTTAATGCATTCAAGTCGCTTACCATTTCAGTCTATGTTTTGTTCTTTCCTTGAAGTTTCAAATTTAATTCATTTAGCTTTCCTGTAATGTCAGAGAGAAAATCAAGACCAAAGACCCAATTATCATTTTCCGATTGAGATGCAATCATGCTAAAGATCCAAGATCCATTTTTAGGGTTCCGTTCCGAAAACAGAACCCTTATAGGATCACTCTGTTGTCCGTCTGTCTGTCTGTCTGTCCGTCTGTCCGTCCGTTTGTCAAGACCATTTTTCTCAGGAACGCGTAGAGGTAACAAGATGAAATTTGTATCAAATACTCAGGTCTGCGGTCTCTTTCAGCTGTGAAAAAACTTGTAAGTCAACGCGATCAAAAGATATGACCGTTTGTGTCGCATATGTTGCGATTTCACAAGGGAATCAAAACCTATAGGGTACCTCCCGTTGACCTAGAATCATGAAATTTGGCAAGAAGCTGTGTCTTACAGCACATGTGAAGGGAAAAATCTGAAAACCGTAAATATGTAGTTTAATTTCAAGAAAAATGCGAATTTACTATTAGAAACTTATGAAAATACACTAATGTGTTGCGTGGTATTGTCAGGCACCAGAAGCATATGGGTTGCATACAGTTAGGTCCTCCTCGGTTATGTCCTCCTCGGTTAGGTCCCGCCGAGGGATTGGTAATCGAGGGAACGGCGGATGCAGAGGCAAAATTGAGCAGTAAAAACAAATAGTGAAGTTCCAGAACCCCTAAACACTCATAGTGAATGGTGGATGTATGGTAATAAAATATAGGGTAGAATTCCATCGTACGACAGCGACATCTTGAGGTTATGTTTGCAGCGGTACTAAGACGGTCGTGATTTCAGGAGGGCCACTTGTCAAGTTAACTGAATGTGCTTGCTACGTCCTCCACAAAAAAAGATACCTTACTTACAAGTTTGTACGGAACACTCGGTGCGCGAGTCACAACTCGCACTTGGTCGTTTTTTTTTAAACTAAGCATAGCTATTTTAAGCGAGAGTGTGATAGTAGTTCACCAAAAGCAGATTCAGATTCCTCCACCAATGCTCCGAATCTTCGTCCTTGCAAATTGCTTCCACGGATAGCATTAACTATTTTAAATACGATATTTATCACATCATCTGAATTTAAAATTGTGGAGCAAATTAGCTAACGGACAATAGTAGTGGGTAAAACTCGGAATGTCATAATCATTTTTACAAAGAGTTATAAATTCATTATGATTTCCAACCAAAGAAGGAGCACCATCAGTCGTAATCGATACCAGTTTATTGGAAATCCTGTATTAGTAATAAAAGACTAAAATCAACTATATATCATTATATAAGGGTGTTCAAGGGATTATTCCTTGACCTATTCTAACAATATTTTGATCTGGTGCTTGAGAACAATATTAACAACGAGAAATACCAGGAACACCACAATAACATTTGCCGACTTCAAGAAGGCCTTAGACTCCATAGACAGAGAAACACTCTTCAACATATTGGAAGAAGGGAAGATGGACAACAAGACCAGATATCTAATCCAGGAAACATTAACAAAAACAACATCAAAAGTGAAGTTCATGGGAGAGGTCTCGAAACCATTTGAAATCAAAACAGGAGTGAGACAGGGAGATGGCCTCTCACCCATTATGTTCAATTCAGTTTTAGAGAAAATAATTAGGACATGGAAAAAAGGAGTCAGTGGGGTAAAGATGGGGAGACACAAGGAGAGAACCGTCAACATAAAATGTTTGGCATTCGTTCATGATATCATATCAAATAGCCATCATAACCAATAGCCATCATAACAAATAATAAATAAGAATATAATAAGAATATAATAAGAATATAATAATAGAAAAGAAGCCAAAGGAGTTCTCGAGACACTACACGAAATCTCAGCCAAAGCAGGGCTGCATCTCATCTCTTACGAATGTAATCTCATACGAAAAAACGCAGTACATGGACACAAAATCCAAAGACAGACACCCACTGATAACTAAGTATGGAAAGACAACACAAGTAGAAAACTTCAAATACCTGGGAGAGATTATACAGAAAACAGGACTGAACTCAAAATCCAATGAAGAAAGGATCACAAAACTACAAAAAGCATACAGACTTACATGGAACCACTACAACAAAAGAAGTATCTCTATTAATGCCAAATTAAGACACTATAATACAGTAGTCCTACAAGAGGCCTTGTACGCCTCAGAAGCAACGATTATCAAGGGACGAACTAAAATCAAGAAGATATAAAGACAAGAGAGGAAAATTCTAAGAAAGATCTACGGGCCGGTTCAGAAAGAGGGGATCTGGATAAAGATACCAACAAAAGAACTGTACGAACAGTCAGAGACGATTACAAACAATATCAGGAAAAGAAGGGCAAAGTTCAATAAACACATACATAGAATGAATAAAAACAGACTGACCAAGAAGTTTTTTAACATATTCACGACTAATACAGTGAAAATCAACAGGATAAAGGAAACCTTGGAAGACATCAAGATACTCAACATCTCCACAGAAGACATGATGGGCAGGAAAAAATACAGAGAAAAAATCAGAAAACAGAAGTTAGGACAAAGAGGAAGAAGAAACACAGAGAATATATGAGAGGTTTCTGGGAAGAAAGAGTAAGACAGAAAAAAGATTACATAATAATTGATTGTGTTTTAGCGCTCTTCTTAAAAAGGAATTATTTTGATAATAATAATATATACACATATATCTAGACCTCTTGTTTGTCCATTCATCGGTAAAAATTGCTAGCAGTTCTTCTCTAACATACATATCTTCGAAATACATTTGAATAAATGTACATAGCTGTGCGGTACCATTAACATTGTCTTCAGAAACTTTTTCTTTTTAATCTTACTTTTTACTCATCGTTTCTGTTCTGTGCATAACAGTGTTTCTCGACAGCGATATTTCTTTATTTGAGGCAATTATTTGAGATTTGTTGTAAATTTTTTTAAAATAATAATTCTTCTGCTTTAATAAAACTCTTCTTCCCTATTTCGCCGTCTTCAATAGGCTTCTTATATTTTAGTAATATTTCGGCTACCTTGAATGAAGCCTGTTTTGGACATCATACTTAATCTCGCAAAAAGTTGTTGTTGCACTTTTGCTTTCCGCAACTCGGTGCCAAGATAATTATTCCCATATTGTTTATGGACTGTTGTAAGGTATATTTCAACATTATCCCTTTTTGGAAGCGTTATGCTTGAAAGACATATAATGCACATATAGGGTTTATCATTAAGAGCGACTCATTTTGTTTTTTTAATTAAAAGGCTTATGGGTTAGTTATGGAAATGATAACGCACACAATGAGATTTGGGGCAGCACGGACACTAATAAGAGGGGTGAGTGAGTACCTTTTAGAATATCTCATTAAAGAGAACTTAATTGTGTACAACGTTGGGAACACACCAACATTTGTCACTAAAGTCAGAAATGAGGTACTGGATATTACGATAGGTAGCGCTAACGTAATTAAACTAATTAAAAAGTGGAGGGTTTCAAGTGAGCCCTCAATGTCAGATCATAGGATAATAGAGTTTGAGCTGGAAGGAGCGAGTGAGGAAAACATCCCCATTCGAAACCCCAGACAAACTGTGTGGCCTATGTTTAGTTCCCAACTAAAATAAAACCTAGAGCAGGTGACAGTGCGGGGTAGTATCAAACACTACACCGTGCTGGAGCAGGCTGTAGGAGAAATAAATGTGGCAATCACCACGGCATTTGAATCCAGCTGCCCGGTAAAAACCGTAAAGGAGCATAAGGACGAAAAATGGTGGAACAAAAATTTGTCTACATTAGGAGCAAAAGTACGTAAGCTTTTCAAGAAAGCCAAGCAATACGGAAATTAGCTAGAATACTCTGAGGTGCTTACCACCTACAACAAAGAGATCAGAAGGGCAAAAAGGGAAAACTTTAGGACCTTCTGTGAAAAATAGAATCCACGCCGGTGGCAGCTAAACTGCACAAAGCACTAGCGAAGGATAGAGTGGAAATGACAACCACTCTCAAGAAACCGGATGGGACCTTCACGGAGGATAAAGAGCAAAGAGCTCTCCTCCTACTAGAAACGATTTTCCGGGATGTAAAGGATACAGGGAGACCGAGGGCTTGATGCAACCACGGAAACCAAGTCGGGCCGACTGGTAGAGGGCAGCGTCCATCTGTACGGAAAACCGAATCAGATGGGCTATCGACACTTTCCAGCCTTTTAAGGCCCCAGGTGTGGTAAAAAACCTGCCTTCCTACAAAAGGGAGAGAGAGAACTAATGCCGTATCTTCTAAATATCTTTAGAAGTAGCTTAGCGCTCGGATATATACCGGAGCTATGGAGAAGGGCTAAGGTGGTATTTATACCGAAGGTGGGGAAGAAAGACACCACTCAACCGAAGTCATTTAGACCCATTAGTCTAACATCTTTTATGTTAAAGACAATGGAGAAGGTGATTGATAATTACCTTAGGACTATAGTGCTGGTAGGTACACCACTACACAGGAGTCAGCATGCGTACAGAGCAGAGAAATCCACAGAAACCGCCCTGTATCAGCTGACAAACGAAATAGAAGCAGCACTAGAGACAAAGGAAGTAGCGATATGTGCCTTCTTGTATATAGAGGGAGCTTTTGACAACACCTCACACGAGGCTGTCAGGGCGGCCTTCGAAAGTAGGAATATCGACAGCACTATCTCAAAGTGGATGGGAGAAATGCTGAGAACTAGAACGGCGGAGACACAAGTGGGAAAAGACACCATTAAGATCTCCACAACTCGAGGGTGCCCACAGGGAGGTGTACTATCACCGCTAATGTGGAGCCTGGTAGTTGATGAACTACTGGTTAGGCTAAACGACCTAGACATCAAATGTCAAGGTTACGCAAGATGACATAGTCATGATGGCTAGAGGGAAATTTGAGGGAACGCTCTGTGAAATTGTTCAGAGAGGCCTCAACGTAACTAGTAGATGGTGTCAAATAGTGGGACTGAAACTCAACCCGAGCAAAACCGCGGTGATACCATTTACTAGTAGGAGAAAACTAAACTGCCTACATCCCATACTCATAGATGGGAAGGCAGTAGAATACAAACAGGAGATAAGGTATCTGGGTATCACACTAGATAGCAAACTCCTATGGAATAGACATGCTGAGGCAGTGGTAGGTAAAGCCAAACGCGCCCTAATGGTGTGCAGAAATCTGGCAGGAAAAACGTGGGGTTGTAACCCCACTATCCTGCGATGGATGTACACCATGATAGTGAGACCTGCAATCACTTATGGGGCAGTTGCGTGGGGAAGTAGAATCAAGCTGGTCTCTATGAGGAAACAGCTTGAGAAGATTCAGACTGGCGTGTGGCATCACGGGGGCGATGGGGTCGTGTCCGACAGCAGCATTGGAGCTGCTGCTGGATCAGACTCCGCTGCACCTTGTGGTGGAGAGCGCCGCCAGATCGGCGATCCTAAGATTCAGCAAGGAAGGAATGGGCAGAGGTAAAATAATCGGGAGCAGAGACCGAAACAGCCTCGCTGCCAAGATCCCCTGGCTGGAAGTACCAAAAGACGAAATGGTATGCAAATACCACTTCGAGAAAAACTACACAGCAATGTGTAGTAGTAAAGCCGATTGGAGCGACGAATCCTCAGCATACCACATAGAGCAAAATGCCATCAAGTGGTATACAGATGGTTCGAAGACAAATGAAGGCACTGGTGCAGGAGTGTTTGGACCTCTTACCAGATACTTCGAATCCATAGGAACATCCCCAAGTAGCTTCCAAGCAGAGGTACACGCAATCGAAAGATGTGCACACTTTAACCTCCACAGGAATTACCGCAAAAAACGAATTGCTATCCTGTCAGATAGCCAAGCAGCCATCAAGGCCAGTAGCTTATACACCATCAGATCCAAACTGGTATGGGACTGTGTGGGGAAGCTGAACAAGCTTGGCAGGGATAATAAAGTAACGCTATAATGGGTACCAGGACACACTGGCATAGACGGAAACGAAGAAGCCGATCACCTAGCAAACAAGGGATCCAGTAGCCCCTTTATAGGTCCGGAACCCTTTTGAGGTATGAGCGTGAACACCATCCGCAATAGTTTAGTTGAAGAAATAAGAGGAAAATGGATGAAAACCTGGAAAGAACTTCCAGGGCTAAGGCAATCCAAAGTGATGCTGGGATCTTTTAACCAGAAGAGAACAAAAGCTTGCCTGAAACTAAGCAGGAACAAGCTCAGAATTCTGACAGGAGCCCTGACGGGACACTGCAGACTTAGAAAACATCTCAAGGCCTTAGGCCTAGAGGAGGATGATGGATTCAGATTCTGTGGCTCAGCAAAGGAAACCCCCATACATCTGTTCAAAGACTGCGGAGCATTACTGGGGCTCACTGCTCGAACACAGAGGAGCTGCAGGTCTTGAATCCCACCCAGATCCTGAGATTCATCTGTAAAGGTCGCAGTACAAGTCGTCACCACCATATCTACAATCTACAATCTATGGAAATGATTTTTATTTGAAATGAAAGTACAATTAATGCCATTAATTATTGAATACGACATCGTTCAAATATCCGCCGCGGAAGCGCTGGCACGAGTGAATACGCTGGACCCAATTTTTCACTAGAGCACACAAATCGGCCGAAATACCAGGAATTTCGCTTTCAATGTTAGCTTGTAGCTCCTCTAACATTACTGGCTTGTTATGTCATAGACCAGCGATTTAATGTAACCCCAAAGAAAAAATTCCAAAGAGGCTATATCGTAAGAACGAGCTGGCCATTCGCAAGGACCGTTGCTTGATATAACTCGCTCGCCGAACTTGGTTATCAATAATTCGATTGTGTCGTACGCTGTATGGCACGTTATGGCGTCCTGTTGGAACCACATAACGTCCAAGTCCATAGCGTTGAGCTGGTCTCAAAAACACTCCGATATCTTAGTCCTGTAGCGATCGCCGTAGCGATGTTTTCACCAAAAGAGAAAAATGGACAAGTGGCAAAAGTTGTTTAAGCGTGTATCAATTCAAGTTCAAATTCAAATAGTTTATTTCATTAACTAAGCAAACATTTGAACAGCTTTTATAATTACGAATAACATATAATCGCAGGTCATTGATGTTCACTACATGAATGTTACTTCCTTCTTCATTCTTTGTAGATTTTTATTCGTTCATAAAATTCCTGTACGGAGCACGGTTCTATGTCGACGAGGATTCGAAGTTTAGTCTTAAGGTGTTTGGTCGTTGGGAGTAATTTAATATACTTAGGTAACATATTTTACACCTCCATGGTACTGTAGGGTGGTAACTTTTCCGTCATAGTTAACCTGTGTTTAGGTTTCCTGAAATTGATGTTATAACTTCGTGTTTCCTTGAGATTTTTAAAATTAAATTCTTCGAAAAGATTTTTATTTTTGTTAAAGATACTATCGATTCGTAGACGTAAGTGCCCGTCGCAGTTAGCATCCTGGCTGTTCTAAACTTTCCTCTGCAGATTGTCGATAGTTTAGGGAAAATATAGTTCTTGGGGCATCTTTTTGTTTCTTGAACACATCAATTGCTTGTACCCCCCTTCCCCAGAACATTATGCCCATCCTAAGGTGGCTATGAAAGTTCACGTAATACACTGTTTTCAGTGTCTCAATATTCAGGAACTATTTTAATATGCTCAAGGTACATACTCCTTTATTTAGTTTTTTTTATCAAGTTGTGCTACATGCGTTGCCCATCCTAGCGTGTCGTCGAAATGGATACCAAGCAGTTTTACGCTCTTCTGAAGCTCAAAATTAATATTAAGAATTGGATCATCGATGTTGAATGTTCTTTTATCACGGTTGGTTTTAAATATTATGGTCATTGTCTTTTCACTATTTAGGATCAATTTGTTCTCATCACACCAGGTTTTCATTGTCTCTATTGAGGTGTGGACGTTTGTCGCTATTGTTTCATCTGACCTATTTCATATATATACTTGTGTATAATATATATATTGTATATAATAATAATATTTGTGTCATCTGCATAGTTCAATGTCATATTTGGTGTTTGTTGTAGATTTATTTCAGGAAGCTCGTTAATGTAGAGTAGGAAAAGCAAGGGACCCAAGGTGATACCCTGTGGTATTTCCATATTTATAGTCCTTGGTGTCGATCTCTCCTTTCCATGTGATGTCACTCTTTCTGTTATTTGGATTCTGTTTTGTAGGTAGTGTGTAATTAGATCTAGAGCAACACTCCTAATTCCGTAACTGTATGCTTTTCTCTCCAGGATCTCTTCAGGATAAAATGACGCAGACTGACATTTCAAAATATGAAAGAATTACGAAGCCAACTTCACTCCTGTTCGAGAAACGCCAAAAACAAAATGCGTAATCTTTATTGAAAAAGCTTTATCCTTTATCATCATGAAAAAAGATCCTGTGCCCATTCATCATTATATTGATGCATTTTCGGCTGTTGGAACTTGTGGCTAACACATTGTGCGTCAAAGAATAGAACTAAAATAAATTCAATGTATTATGAAGAAAATAAAAAAATAATGGTAATTAAAGCAAAAAATTATATGAGATGATGCCTACGGTCACAACTAAGAATTTTTGTTGGGATCGATACAAACACATGATAACTAAATCGTATTAAATAATTGCTGATGGGGTGATGAGTAATTACACTTCTTTGCACAGCCAAAGGTATCCGATTATAGCAGAATGTTACTTCTAAAATCCGAAACAATCACACACACACACATCCGTTATGCGTATGAGTTTATATAACCTACAAGTCAACTCTTGTTTTACCCATGGGGATAATAATCGATCGCCTTGGTGATTGTGGACGGAAATCAGACATGTGCACCAATCGTTTAGGCGGGCGACTAGGAATAGTTTGCGGTGGACCAGTCGACCGCGGTCGACGCTTTGGCCACTCCTGCTTTATAGAATATGTCAAGTTTGGGTTTTATAGAATATGCACATTGTTTTGGTCGGTAGTTCGGTAACAATAGTAAAAAATAGTGAAACAAATAAAATTTTAATATGTACCGTATCGTACGTAAGGTATACTACCTTATCTATGTAGAAATCAATCTCAATCAGTCTCAAATTAGCTATACAAAGCATACAAAGTAACACAGTTTCCTTATTTCTCTTAAAAAATTACGATTACAAAAAAACAATTTACTTTTCCTATGAAATTGATTAATACGTTGTTTTTATATTTGTTTCCAATTTACAATTATCACGCTGAAATTTCTGTAGACTTAGTTTTTTTTTTGCCTCAATATACATTTATTTGTTTGAGAAAAGAACATTTTTATCATTCAGACTTGAAGGTTTTTCCTTAATGACCTAAATGCGTCTCCATGTTGTTGGTACAACGGCAGCTCGCTTTCGTGAATCCGGCGGTGACTGATGATGATTCCAAAAAAGATTAATTGATTATTTAACGTGGAACGTTCGGGTCGCGTTCAGAAAACGGAGAGTTGGAGATAACAGTCCTCCGTCGACGTGTTCATTCTCTGTTTATTTTAACACATAGTCTTGTTTACCTCCGGAACGCATTAATTATCAAACACTTTTCTCATCTTCAACACATACACACAGTTTATTTCTATTCCTGATAATTCTCCACTCCACACCGCGATTTCAACCCAGATAAAGGAAACCTTAAATAATATTAACTGCCTCAAGTGAAACGGAAGAAAATTAATAGTTTTAGCAAAGTTATAAACATAAATACAATCTCTTAAAATGATTTATAACTCTTCAATTTCGAATTTATTTTAAAGCTTTTTCTTGTATCACAAAAATTGATTGATTTTCGTATTTTTTATTTTTTTATTTGGGTGTGTTTTGTATGGTATGAATTCCTGTTTTATTTGTCGCTGTATTTTACCCACTTTTATGAGTTTTCTGTTTGGCGATGTTATTGCTTGTATAAAACACACGGACTGACTTTAATTGTTGTGCATACTAAATATGTGTGGGGCCCGCTCTGTCGTAGACCTCACCTTAGGCAATATTAACAAAATACACTTTCAGAACTAATAAATTAATTGCAGGGAGCGAATAGATTAATTTTTTGCTGGTCTATATGTCAGGCGGAAAATTGGATAGAGAATAAACACGCTTTTTTTTGGACTAGCGTGGGCTTAACGTTTCCCTGAAGAAAAATCTAAGCAAGACTAACGTAGGATTTTACAATCGCGCCTTGGACGATCGTAAAACGGTTTGTTGAAATTACCTAACAACACTATACACTATATAAATAAAATAAAATGCATTTTCAGTTTTATTCTTTTTTGTATGTAACTTTACTATGCTATGACAAAAATAATCTTATAATCTCAAAACCAATTATTGTATAGATGTGATTTAGTCGTTTTAGTTAAATATAGGCATACACAAGTGTTTAGAAAAAACAGGCAACTTATTTAGTATTAGACAAACACAATTACAAATCAAATACTCATTTTAATAATAATTACATTTTTAATTTAATTATTAATTTAATTAATATTATTACGTTGAATTACCACCCGATTGGAAATCGGCTCTGATCCATCCGCTTCACAAAAGGGAGATTTTACTGATCTAAACAACTACCGTGCAACTTCTCTCGTCCCGGTAACATACAAGATTCTCTCCAAGGCGTTACTAACAAGGGCAGAAAATCAAATGGATAATCAACTGGGAGAATACCAGGGAGAATTCAGGAAGATCCTGTGTTCAACAGATCCTCAATCTTAAAACTGTACTACAGGAACTAGGGCTAGACAATAAAATCCGCAGACTCATCCTAGAAATCCTGACCAACACCCCTTCCAAGGTTAAATTTAGAGGCGAGATCTCAGAAAGCTTCGAAATAAAAACTGTAGTAAGGCAAGGAGATGGACTTTCCCCTCTTCTCTTCAACTGTGTGCTTGAAAAGGTTATGACAGAATGCCGCAAGGAACTGATTAACTTGGGTGTTCAGAGTGGTATCTACCTGGGACGTATGAACGCAGGACTGGTTGTAGATTGCCTGGCCTTTGCCGATGACTTGGCAATGATTGCTGATTCTCTTAAGATGGCAACAATGCAAAGATCGTAAATTGCCTCAGAAAACAAGCTGCCAAAGTGGGTCTTCAAGTGTCGCTGGAGAAAACATAATTTTTCACCAACATCGAAGAAGCAAACAGAGAGATGTTACTAGAGCAGGGAAACATCAAGAGGACTGAGAAATTTAACTATCTCGGCGAATGGATTGAACCCAACTTATCAGAAAGAGCATCATTATCCATGAGAGTCAACAAGCTAGAACTAGCCTATCGACTTACTAAGAACACCTACAACAAGAAATGCTTGTCACGCAACCTTAAACTTAAGCACTACACATCTCAGTCTCACATCAGACGTCCATAAGCCTTGTATGCCATGGAGTGTCTTTCCTTGAACCGATGAGGTCTGGTAGAGAAATTGGAAATCAGAGAGAGGAGAATCTTCAGGAAGATCCTAAGCCCGGTAAAGGAAGATGGGAAATTCCGAAGGCGACATAGCTCTGAGCTCTACGAACATATTGAGAGGCTGCACAGTCAGAGGTGCAAGGAAATAAAGGGTAGTTTTCTATGGTCACGTTGCAAGATTGTCGCCAAACTGACTAACCAACCGTCTGTTCACCTTCTGGCAAAACAAGAAGGTTCGTACCACTTGGTTGACAGAAACCGAGAAGGATATTAAAGAACTGGGAATAACAGATCTCCAAAACAGTTAGTCTAGACTAGTCTGTGAGACGCACCCTGAAGGAAGCCCGTGGATTTCAGGAAAAACCCCGAAGGAAAGGTACTCCCTAGACAGAAGAGAGAAAGGAGTTACACCGGCAGAAGATGCGACAATTCGGGCAAAGATCAAAGCCCAACAGTTGAACAAGCGTGGTCCAAAGTAGGCCTATTCGAAAGAAGAAGAAGAATTACATTTTAATGACTATTGATTAATTAATCTTAGAAACAAATCAAGATTGTCAAAACTAATTATCTAATTCAAATGAATAAGATTTACTTGTCTAGAGCAGTGGTGCCCAACCTTTAGCTTGGTCCGAGTCAATTTAAAATTTTGTGTTTGAGGTTTTCGCGAATGGAAATATGTGTTGATTTGTTTTCACAAGGATTGCGCGTTGATGTTGAGGGTTGCTTCTGAAAAGAACCGAATTCTCGACGTTTCGGCGAACGAATCCGGTTCTTCTCAGAACCAACCCTCAACATCAACACCGAATGTTCGAATGCTCGTTTGTTTCAGAGAATTATAATATCTTTAGCAGATACGCCGCTTTCTTCAGATATTGAAACAATTAAATGCTCTATCTGATTTTGTTTTAGAAATTGTAGTAGTCGGAAGCTCCAATATTTCTACAACACTTTCCTTTTCTTGTTTTTCACATATTTCTACATCTGAAATAGTTTGCTGTTTCTTCGGTTCCTTCAATCCAAGAAATCTTCTTCATTTGTCCAGAATCCTTTTTCTAATAAGCTTTTCAATCAATCGACAATAGGTAGATTATCTTCAGTATCCCATTTTTCTGTTTATTGTGATACAGCATTAATTGTAGGACATAGCTTTTTCCACGATGCACCGTGGTTCGCGTAGCACTTTTAGGTGGACAACATTATTTTCTTGCGTTTTGAGATCAAAATTATGTTAATATGCATTGTACTGACCGTAAATTGCATTAATTTTCATGGTTTTAAATAAAAACAAGTAGGAACGCACTTTACCGTAACAATAATTAAGCATTTGTAATAATTCAAAAGAACTAAATTAAATATTTCAAAAATGTATCTATTTATGTAAAGCTACATATTAGTTGTCTTCATCACTTTCTTCAGATGAATCTGCTGCTGAGTAGTCATGAGCAGGATCATGATGATCAGTAGTTTCTAACTATTTGCATTTACTCTGTCTTTTCCAGTAATACTAGGGCGTATTAGTAAATCTAGGAGTTCAGAAGGCAATTTTGAAGCCTTTTTTTCGCAGAACAACTCTTAAGCTTGATATTACAAGGGTCAGATGTTATCAATAACATGTTAAGTAAATCTCTATTGAGTGGCAATACGTGGCAATACGTGACTGTTTGCGAGTATTGTGTTGACGAAACCTTCTGCAGTCCTTGTTTCGCATTTCTTGAGCTTCCTCGGAAAGATGTTCGATAGGCAACAAGGCAGATGAAATAACTTCTGAACTATGAACAAAAATTTTGTGAACAGTAGCAGGCATGTAATACCACGGATAGAGATTAATGTACAGTTTCTTTGTTTCTGCTGCAAAAGGATGAAATTTCTCAATGTTAATATCAAATACTGAAGATAAAGCCCAAAGTATAGTTCCAATTTTTGATATTAATGTAATATCTAATCCTGTAACTTCAGCATTTTTCTAGAGGTTTGTATTCCCATATTCTGGTTTTGGATTATCTACAATTAGCCCCATTTCAGCTTTAAAACGGATTTTTATTTCGTCAGAACGTTGCTTCACACTAACTTGTTCAGATTCCTATCTAATTTGCCATTTCTTAATATCAAGACGATAGCTAATATGAAGCAAGCATTCAAAACACCTAATGCAGCCATGCAATGTGGATAAACCAAAACCAAGATTGTCTTTGTTGGCTCCAAACTCCCTTGATTCGTCATTCATCATTTTTGGGGTTGCCCCACATATGAAGCACTTCTGTGATGAAGTTTCGGTCAACGCATTACAGACTTTCCCATCAATCATGGCCAGAAGCATTTGATGCATGACTGAAACCTGACCTTCTTTTACATTTCATATTGTCGCCAATAAATTATTTATCTTTTCCAAAACATTGTTAGTTTCTTTCACAGTAAAAGCTTTAGTTTTTTTGGAAAAGATAAACTTCATTGGAAGACAATGCACTGTAGAAGATGGTCGACGATTCTGCCAGACTATATTGCCACTTTCATTCTTTAATTGAAGGGGCAACTTCTGTCACAGCCCCACTTACTCATCAGAGTAAATGACGAGCAAGAAGGCAGTATGTGCTGTAACCTGTTGACAACCTCTACCTGTGCCAATATCAAACGTTCTGCAGTTTTATCTAAAACTGCTTGAAGTTTGATAACGGCTCGCGTTTCAGTCATAACAATATGTTCCTCTCGAGGATAACAAGCAAATTTAGCTTTCCCAAGACTATGCAGTGACGGAAATATCTTATGACCAAGTTTAATGCTCCACTTCCGAGTCTGCTTGTAGGGATGACTTGTTGATTTATTTTCAACATAGTACGCTACCAGTTCTTTAATGGTCATAGCTCTTGGCTCATTTGATGCACAACTGTTTTTAAGTTCCTTTTTCTGCATAGGATCGTTCGTCACAGTTTTTATCTCTTTTGCCATGTCTGTACTACCTGAGAACCGCGTTGATACCTGAGCAGCGTAGGTTAGCTCACGAGTACTTCTGGTGCGGATAAGATCATCAACCCGTTTTCGTTTTGTTTTAAGGCTTGATTCCGAGAATTCTTGGATAGGCTTCTCAGGGCCTGGTAAGCGTTCTTTAGAAATAGTTAGCAACACTCTGGCAATAGACATTGCAAAAGACATATATGAACCCATTAGCCACTCCGAGTGCTTCTGTAAAAACAGCTCTCTTTTCCCTCCACAGCTCCTCCACTTTTCAAGAATTTTGGACGAAAATCGCGAAATAATGACCTTCATATTCCTTAAAGATTGTTCATTTGCATACCTAATATCCTGTCGTGTAGTGATAAATCGAAACAAAGCTTCATTTCTTCTTTCATTTCTATGTTTCAGCCATTCTCCAAATAAATCAATTTTCAATATGGCGAATACTACATCTGGAAAAAAAAATTAAAATAAATAGTTGTGCAAATATGTCGCAGGCATGTTTCATAACATTATAAAGTAGATGATTGCAACTATATTATACATTAATTCTGGAGGGGGGGCACGAGGGGACATGTTACTTTTTTTCTGGCAATTTGAAAAATAGGCAAAAATCTGAGTACTTTAAGAAACAATGTTAAAAAAATGGTTTATATTACATTTAATGAATAAAAATATGCTTAAAATATAGTGCTTACCTTCAACTTCAATCTCCATAATGCACAAATAGCACAGAACTTTTTGAAAACACAATAAAATTAAATGTTAAGATGCACAAATGTAACTGAATGAATGAAAAAATCTCGTTTTCTTATATAAACCTATTTTTTATGGCTTGTCATTAAAAAGTAAAAAAAATCTGGAGTTGTGATCAAAGTGTTTTCTGTGAATGGTGATAATTATATTCCACGAATTAAAGGGTTGTTTTTTCCACCTATTTGGTCCTTTGAACCACTGTGCATCTGAACCACTGAAACATCCTTCTAGTTCAATGTTTTGAGACACTACTTTATGTCACCACCTGAGAAATAAGGAGCAACTTTTTCAATATAAGGACTTTACTTTCTGGATAACATTTTGATCCATCAGATGCAGTAAAGGTGTTCAGTTTGGTGATAGGAACATGGTTGGATCTTCCCACCACTTGATCTAAGTTCTTGTTCATTTTGGTGACCTGGAGCATTGTTAAATACGAGTAAAGCTTTTTCAGGCAAGTTAGATCTTTTCGTTAACTTTTTCACTTCTGGGACAAAGTCTTTATAGAACCGTACACTAAATACTTCTCTCATGACTCAATTTTTAAATTGGTTCTTGTAGCAGACTGGCAAACTAATATTCTTGGAAGCTCCGTGATTTTTAGCTTTACCAATCACCAATAAATCCAATTTGTTTGTTCCAGTAGCATTTGAACAAGGTATAAAAGTGATTTTATCTTAACTCACTGGTGCGTTGTCTTTATTAGAGAATACGAATGTTATGTTGGGCAACAGTCTCCAGAACAGACCAGTCTCGTTTGCATTAGGGATTTCCTTAGGAAAAAGACCCAGCTCCGTCAGTTTGCCTTTAAAACGTTGGATAAAACTGCGGATTCGTCGCTTGACACAGTTTTTCACATGATACGGTTAACAAAGGGATAACAAATCGCTTTTTTTAATTTATCTAACTTGTGCACTGACACTAGCACGAAAAATCATCTTTTTGGGTAATTTTTTGATACAATTCGATTGCTTTTGCTTTCAGAATTTCGCCAGATATAAGAATGTGTTTAGAAGTTCTTGTATTATATCCAATTTAAGTAACGGTTTCGGTTTTTGTAACGGGGATATTTCAGCAAATATAGTTGAATTTTACTCGTTTCCTTTGCTTCCTTAGATTTCTGCTGAAGTGCGATTCTATAAATCTCAGGAAACTATTGTTGTCGGTTTTCTGGGTTTCGGATAACTAATGAAAATGGGCGGTGTCTGGTTTGGGAACCCCTGGTCCACCGTCTATACCAGTGGTTCTCAAACTGGGTGCGGCCGCACCCTGGGGTGCCGCGAGCGTATGCCTGGAGTGCCGCAGCAATAATCAAGAAATGTAAAAAAAATGTTAAAAGAAAATCACATGAGGAGTCAAACGAATTTTAGTTCCTACTCCTATTGCAGAATTATGGAGAATTGGCTAAATCTGGGTCTTTAAAACGGAAAGGCGACGAAATTACTGAAGCTTCGAACTATGCAACTCTATGAAATAGCACTATAAGTAAGCGAATTTACACAAATTCGGACGTTGCGGGACCTGCTGTTTTTCTTGTGTTTGTAAGTTATCGACAAATATTTACAGAAAAATGATTGGAAAAGGAGCAAGTGTGTTGATATTTGCAGCGATGGAGCGGCTGCAATGGTTATAAAAGTAAAGGGAGCCGTTTCTAGAATGAAACAAGTGGCAGACAATGCACCACCAGCCACTATGTCATCCATCGACATTCTCCGGCAACTATAAGGATGCTGCAAGATTTGAAAGTCGTAATGTATGGTGCTGTGAAGATAAAATAAAATCATGTTAAGAGCCGCCCGCTTCAAGGACGTCTTTAAAACTTACCGCCGAAGATCTGGGTATGGATCACATCCACCTCTTTTTTTAGCCAGACTATTTCAACTAAAAGATGCACTGGTAGTTACATTTAGAGAACAGCCTTTTATACAACAATTCACTGATGTCGATTGACTGCTTAAATTGGGATACCTTTTCGACAACTTTGAAAAACTAAATGAAACCGCCACTTCTCTCAATGTTGCATTCTCAACATACGATTACATTAAAAACAGGTACAGGAAGGAACAAACTCTGTGCATCAAGTGAATTGAGGATGAAATTAACTTCCGATAAAAGAAATAATAATAGCATTAAATTTATCTCTCATCAGCACAGCTTTGCTTCCATGAACAATAATTTGTGTGTCAAGTGAGTGGTTTACAAATTATTGTTCATGGAAGCAAAGCTGTGCTGATGAGAGATAAATCTCGAAACGCGTCCACAGATGGCTATCCACTTAAGGTAGCGGAAAGACATGAACTTAAAAACAATGTTATTTTTATGGTATTTGTTGAGTGCCACGAAGGTGGACTGAAAGCTATAAAATAACTTACAAATTTCACTGAGATTTGTTTTGGTAGTCCTAAAAAGACTCAATAATTGTTATAGAGCTCCGGAAAGGCTGAATATATTTATATATTCAGGCTGTGTTCCGTTTGTTTAAAGTTAGATTCTTTTTAGTCAGTTTCAATAATTTTTTTTTAATTGTTCGAATCAATTTTCTTCTTGTGCATTATGAATTTAGTTTTCATGGATATTGAATGATTTTAAATACTTGGCAACAAATACAGGAATTTTACATAATCTACAAATCTACACTGACAATGAGCCAAGGATTTTTTTCTTTACTAAGTTTTAAAATATTCTGTCTAGTCCACAGTTCTTCTAGTCTAGTCTAGTCTAGTTCTTCTAGTCCAAACCACATCTTTATATCCGTCTGTATATCCGTCCTAATGCGTCAGTCTGTTTCGTCTAGTCCGCCTGGTCTGTTTAGTCCATCCGTTTTGATTTCCTAGTCTGTTTTATTTATTTAGATGTTTCAGACGATTTCAAAGCAAAATGCAAGCCAAAGGCAGAAATATATAATAAAGTTTTAATACTATGTATGAAATGATGGGGAGAACAACTGTTTGTGTATAAATCGCGTCAGCGTCGCGACGTCCCGGAGTTAATTATAATTCTACGATTTATATGGCGGGTGCGGAATAAATTTCATTAATTACTTACGCAAATATCGTCGCTGCACATTTGGGGCCGCGTCTTCTCGAACGCCGCCGACATCTCGCAGTAATCCCAACTCTGGAAAAGAGAATTTTGGAACAAACGAAAATTATTTTTAACAAACAACAGAAATTACAACAGAGAGTAAAAAAAAATGAAAGCAAAGAAGACTTAATATTGCATGAGTTGCCTCCGGCGTGTTTCCACCCACAAGATAAATATGTACCTATATTTGAATATCTTTTTGTAGGGGTATTATTTATTTATTTTTTGCCGTCAGTAGCGGAGTTTAACAAACTTATGAAATAAACATAAATCTTCGTTTTATTTTTAAATAAATTAATTGTTTAAGATAGTGCTTTAATTGAAGCTGTAAATGACAAATCTGTTCAGATAATTTTTTTTAGATTAATTTATTGCCTGTTTATAAGTTATGATGGTCAGACTGTAATTTTAGTTAACATAAATTACCAATAACTTAAGTAATGGTAATGCAGGCTTAAATATATTTAACTTGCCTGCATGTACTGTCTTATTATACCATGATAAATTCATATTTTTGCATATTTTATGAAATCTCAATAAAAATTATATAACTACGGATAAATAAAATTGATTGATTTAAAAAAACAAAATTTGTCAGAATCCACATACTCATAAAGTTTGGTGGGAAGATGACTGATTTAGATTGATTGTTTTAATTCAAACAAAAATTGGAAATAAGAATATAATTTGAACGTAGATAATCCAATATACGTAGTTGTTAAGTCTTTCGCATTTTATAGTTGTCTTGTATTTCTATTGATCTAAATATAGATTTATATATGCATAAAATTAAGACTGCATTTAAAATTATAATTATATAATAAAATACGTCAATTAATTTAAAATATATATAAGTATAGATAGTTTCAGTTAATTTATTATCCACGACGTTATTAACTATAAGGGGATGACAACAATGTCCATTTTAAATGTAGCATAAAGCAACTATAAAGGATACAATTAGGTCACAATCTCATCATCGGAACGATAAAATCTCTTTCGTCTTGCTCGGTTTTGCACAAATAAATTCTGTGTGCCTGTGCTTTAAAACAGAAACATTAATAAATCATGAACCTTTTTATACACACATGCATCACCGACTATTTTTTGCAGTCATTATATTTATGTATTAAAATTAATGTTTATCTTAAATTGCTCGTACTAGAGATATTTTACTCTTCTTAATTATAGAATTCATATAGGTTAGAATCAAGGTTTTTCAAGATTAGACAAAAATATTAGCCAAAATATTTGTCTTGATAAATAAGTAAAATTATTTAAAATAAAATAGATTGGAATATACAAAACTAGATATATTTTTATAAACCGTTAAATAATGTGAATATTGACTAAGAAAAGAAGACTAGAAGATTAATTAATACGGAGTCAAAAGCAGTATAGCCTTTTACATCCATCCTTATTTGTCTACCTTTGTCTATCAAGTCTTAATTGTTCACTTTTGTCATTCAATAACTGTATATTAGTTCAATCCGGTTGATTTAGACTAGTTATACATATCTAATCATTTCTGTCTTGCCTATTTAGTACATTAGTATTGTTTGTAGTCTTGTAGGGAAATCTAGACTTATTAAAAAAAAAACCGGCCAAGTGCGAGTTGTGACTCGCGCACCGAGGGTTCCGTACAAACTTGTAAGTAAGGTATCTTTAGCAGGACCTAACTGTATGCAACCCATATACTCCTGGTGCCTGACAATACCACGCAACACATTAGTGTATTTTCATAAGTTTCTAATAGTAAATTCGCATTTTTCTTGTAATTAAACTACATATTTACGGTTTTCAGATTTTTCCCTTTACATGTGCTGTAAGACACCACTTCTTGCCAAATTTCATGATTCTAGGTCTACGGGAAGTACCCTATAGGTTTTGATTCCCTTGTGAAATCGCAAAATATGCGACATAAACGGTCATATCTTTTGATCGCGTTGACGTACAAGTTTGATTTTTCACAGCTGAAAGAGACCACAGACCCGAGTATTTTATACAAATTTCAACTTGTTACCTCTACGAGTTCCTGCGAAAAATGGTATTGACAGACAGACAGACGGACAACAAAGTGAGCCTATAAGGGTTCCATTTTCGGTACGGAACCCTAAAAAGGATCTTATCTGTTTAACATTGTCTGACTAGGCGAGTCTACTTAAGTGAGTCTACGCAAGTCGCCTGCGTGGTACAGGGGTGGGAAAAGTGACGTAACCGTTTAAGATTAGTAGAACTGGGAGAAGTAGTAGTCTACAGCTGCTAATTATCGCCCAATAATTCCCTGTAGATCTTCGAACACTCTCTAGAAGAACTCAAACAGAGCATTAGGTCGCATGGAAAATCCGTACTGGTAGCAGGCGACTTTAATCGTAAGACCCAGTCCTGGGGGCGCCCTCTAATGGACCCTAGGGGGGATAGGGTCCTCGACTTGATCTCAGAGCTCGATCTGGTCGTCATAAACAAAGGCAATAATCCAACTTTTGAGAGGAAAGGTGGGACTTCGATCATTGATCTCACACTAGTTACTAACAGCCTATGGAATAGACACGCTGAGGCAGCGGTGGGTAAAGCCAAACGCGCTCTAATGGTGTGCCGAAATCTGGCAGGAAAAACGTGGAGTTGTAACTCCACAATCCTGCGATTGATGTGCACTATGATAGTGAGACCTGCGATCACTTATGTGGTAGTTGCGTGGGGAAGTAGAACCAAGCTGGCCTCTATGAGGAAACAGCTTGAGAAGATTTAAAGACTGGCGTGTGTCTGCATCACGAGGGCGATGGGGTCGTGCCCGATAGCAGCAATGGAGCTGCTGCTGGATCTGACTCCGCTGCACCTTGTCGTGGAGAGGGCCGCCCGATCGGCGATTGTAAGGTTCAGCAAGGAAAGAATAGTCAGAGGTAAAATAAACGGAAGCGGAGACCGAAACAGCTGCCAAGATCCCCTGGCTGGAAGCACCAAAAGACGAAATGGTATGCAAATACCACTTCGAGAAAAACTATACAGCAATGATTGGAGCGACGAATCCTCAGCATACCACATAGAGCAAAATGCTATCAAGTGGTATACAGTTGGTTCGAAGGCAAACGAAGGTACTGGTACAGGAGTGTTTGGACCTCGTACCAAATACTTCAAATCCATCGGAACATTCCCAAGTATCTTCCAAGCAGAGGTACACGTAATCGGAAGATGTGCACAATTTAACCTCGACAGGAATTTTTGCAAAAAACGAATTGCTCTCCTGTCAGACTGCCAAGTAGTCATCAAGGCCAGTAGCTCATACACCATCAGATCCAAACTGCTATGGGACTGAGTGGGAAAGCTAAACAAGCTTGACAAAGATAATAAAATAATGCTATACTGCGTACACTGGTACTGGTATAGACGGAAACGAAGAAGTCGATAACGGAGCAAACAAGATAACCAGTAGTCCCCTTATAGGGTCCACAAAAGTTTAGATGAAGAAATAAGAGAGCAATGGATGAAAACCTGGAAAAAACTTCCAGGGTTAATGCAGTCCAAAGTGATGCTGGAATCTTTTAACCAGAAAAGAACGAAAGCTTGAATGAAACTAAACAGGAACAAGCGTGGAATTCTGACAAGAGTCCCGATGGGACACTGCAGACTTAGAAAACACCTCAAGGTCACAGGCCTTGAGGAGGATGACGGATGCAGATTCGGTGGTACAGCAGAGGAAACCCCCATACATCTGCTCAAAGACTGCGGAGCACTGCGCCGCAAGAGACAGATGCACCTCGGGGCTCGCTGCTTGAACGCAGAGGAGTTGCAGTCCTTGAATCCCTCCCAGATCCTGAAATTCCTACAGGAAGCAGGACTACAGGAAGCGCTATAAATGGGTAAGTACACCAACGCTTAGAGGAAGAGGGTGGGGTACAATAGGTCTATAAAAGTCGCAGAACAAGTCGCCACTACCATATCTACAATCTACTAACAGCTTGGCCGGTAAACTCGCAAAGTGGAGGGTTCTAGATAACGAAACTCATAACGATCACAAATACTTAACATATGAAATGATGAACATTAGTAATACAAGATCTGTAAAATCAACGAAGCAAGGTGGATGGTCACCAAAAACGCTAACATGGCTAGAGTGGCATCTGCTTTGGAACGTTGGACTAAAAACCGGACAGCCGACACTTCAGACGGGATGATCACTACCCTTACCAAAATATGTGAGGAATGTCTGCCGGTCAGGAAGACCTCCTCCAAACGGAAGAAAGCGTACTGGTGGACTAAAGAGATAAGTAACCTTAGAGAGGCCTGTGTGAAGACCAGGCGTGCTTACCAAAGGTGCAAAACGAAAGATGCGGAGTTGGTGGCAAGGAAAGAATGTCTTAAGACAAACTATACGGATTCAAAGAAAACGCTTCGGAGATCGATAAATATCGAGAAGAGGAGATGCTGGCTATGGAACGTTGGACTAAAAACCGGACAACCGACACTCCAGAAGGGATGATCACTACCCTTACCAAAATATGTGAGGAATGTCTGTCGGTCAGGAAAACCTCCTCCAAATAGAAGAAACAGTACTGGTGGACTCAGGAACATCAGAAAAGCCTGTGTGAAGACCAGGCGTGCTTACCAAAGGTGCAAAACGAAAGATGCGGAGTTGGTGGCAAGGAAAGAATCTCTCAAGACAAACTATACGGATTCAAAGAAAATGCTTCGGAGATCGATAAATATCGAGAAGAGGAGAAGAGGAGAGAAACCTCTTTGCGAGGATCGATGAAAATCCCTGGGTAGACGCGTACCAAATTGCCACTAGAGAGCTGAAGATCCGAAATCCTAGTTTGTGCCCTAGCTCTGACATGATGGAAGAAATCTATATCGACTGATTTCCAATCCATCCAACGCGAACTTGGAAAACACCGTCATGTAGGGAAGTACTGGAATTCACTACAGAGGAACTAACAGTGGCCAGCAATCGGCTGTGATCCCATCGGAATGATCCCATCAGAAATCATTAAAACCGCATGCAGCGCTGTACCTCACTTAGTTCTAAATATTATGAATAGAATTTTAAGGGATCGTGTCTTTCCTGAAAACTGGAAAAGGGAGACTAATACTGCTAATAAGGCGACAAGCCGCTTAACGAAACAACGTCCTACAGGCCGCTCAGTCTACTGGATACTGCAGGCAAATTATTGGAACAGCAGCTGCTAATAAGGATAAAGGAAGAACTGAAAACTGAGGAAAATATCTCAGATAACCGGTGTGGTTTTAGGGAAGGGCGAACCACAACCGATGCGCTCAAATAAGTTGTGGCCATCGTAGATACCGCCAGGAAGGGTTCCAGGAGAACCTGAAAGATTGTGCGCAATGCGTTTAATTCGGGCTGCTGGCAGGACATTATGAACGAAGTCACGAAGCGTAACTTCCTACCTGTTATCTATGATGGAAACTTACCTATCCCAACTAAAAAAATGGTCTGGGAAATGGTCTTTGTTTTAAATGGCGCTGCACTATTAAGAAAGTACATAGCGTCCACAGGACTCAGTTATGAGCCCAATGCTGTCGAACATAGTTTACGATGGGGTACTTAAACTCGACATGCCACAAGGGCTAGACATTATTGGCTTTGCAGATGATCCCGCCCTGGTGATATGTGGCAGAACGGAGCAGGGTTTGAAGCAGAGGGCAAATGAAGCCATACAACAGATAGACAAGTGGACGGAGGAGAAACAGATGCAGTTTTCTTAAGAGGTAAGAGAAATATTGGGGAGGTTCGGTTAGGTTAGTTAACTGTTATCTATGATAACCTAACCTAATATTAGCTATCCCACCGCGATCTAACCATCATCTAACTCTTTGGTCCATCAAAACCACCATCAAAATCTAACAAAACCACCATCTAACCTAACCTAACCTATCCTTCCAGGAAATTGTCTTCGTTTCAATTGGCTGCTGCACTATTAAGAAAGTACATAGCGGTGTTCTACAGGACTCAGTCATGGGCCCAACGCCGTCGAAGGTACTAAAACTCAACCTGTCAGAAGGGGTAGACTTGCAGATGATCTCGCCCTGGTGGTATATGACAGAACGGAGCAGGGGTTGAAGCGGAGGGCAAATGAATCCATACAACAGATGAAGGAGAAACAGCTGAAGCTGGCACCTGAAAGGACGGAGGCAGTTCTCTTAAGAGTTAAGAGAAAATGTGGAGGTTATATTCAAGCTCAGAGACTCTGCCATTAAACCAAAGAGTTCAATTAATTACTGATTTATTAAGTACTGATTGATAAGAATATGGTATCTAGAGAAAACGCCATAAAAGCTGCTGGAAAAGCCCAAAAATCCTTGTCTGCGCAGGAACGGCTTATGCGTAATGTAGGAGGACCACGAAGCAGCGAGAGAAAACCACTATGCTCAGTGGCCTACTCTGTAATGCTCTACGCGTTCCCCGTATGGGCGAGGGCTAGCGTAGATGTAAACAAACGCAAGCTTGGAGCGATCCAAAGAATGCTGGCAATCAGAACCAGCAGTGCCTATAGAACTGCCTCCAGAGAAGCGGTCCTAGTCATAGCTGGCATCAGAGACCAACAGAGCTGTTAGTACAGGAAGGATCAAACATATACACAGCCAGACGCAGTGAAATTCAGAAAAGCAAAGATGAAATAAAGAAGAGATGGTCGGAACTATTCCGGGCGTGGCAAAATAAGTGGGAAGCAAAGTTGCTTATAAAGGACAACAGAGAGGAAGTTAGGAGTGCTGAGTTATCAGCTAACTCAAATATTCAGCGTACATGGCTGTTTCCGAAATTACCTCCACCAGATTGGCCGAGCACCCAACAGCTTGTGGGAATATTGCGCGAAGAGGACAGCGCGGCGCACACCATTTACGACTATAACAGGTGGAACGCAATGAGAAAGGATTTTCCAAATGTTTTAGAGCCACGGAGTACAATAGAGTTCATGTTAAAATCGGAAAGCAATTGGAACAGTAATAACAAAGCCATATACGACACTATAAGCTGCGAAGAGGAGGACGAGAGAAATGGACAGAAAGCTGATAAACGATACGCAACCTAAACATCTAGCAATAGTTGCGACAATCCAACGGCGTCTTCTGAAATTAATGGAAGGAGACGTAACTTAGGCGCGGGATGAAGGAGGACCAACTTGAAGCATGTGTTAAACGATACCGAGTGGAGCCAGGCGGAGGGGTTTTTGTGGGTATGCTGACCACTAAGAACTTGGACAGAGAGCCCCACACAACACACAGATGTTCCTGCAATAATGCATTTCTCGCGCCCCCTATGAAAAAGGTGAATCTACTAAGACTTCTGTCTATCAATACTGTTTGATTAATCTTATCTACCTAGTCTAGATTATATAATAGACTGTCTATAATGTTCTCTATAGTCTTCTATATCTATTTCTAAACTAGTCTAGCATTTTACTATTATAGTTTCGTATAGTATTTATTTACTCTTTTCGTATTTCATCTGTTTACTTTTTCCTGTATAATTTTGTCTGTCTAGTGGTATTTCACTAATATTCTCTATTCCGACGCTTGTCTGACTTGTTTTAACTTTTTAGACTAATCTAACCATTTGTAACCTAAACTAATGTAACCTTATCAGTCACTTAGATTAATCTAATCTTGTCAGTTAATTAGATTAATCCAATCATGACTGTCTAGCTTTGATCTACAATTGTCTGTCTAATATAACATTGGCCATATCGGCTAAGATAGGAAAGATTGAACAAACAAGACAAGCATGATTTGATTTAACAAATCTTGTCTATTTTTATCGGTTTGGTTATATGGGTATATTTTGATCTTTCTAGTTTTGTGTAACTAGTCTTATTTATCTAGTCTTGAATAGCTTTTGTAGTTTTTAGTTCTCATTAAAAAAGGGAACAAGTCAATGGGCGAACCTTCCTCCTATCGCCCTTTATGTCTACTAGACGTAGCTGGTAAACTACAAGAACAACTGCTCGTAAGTCGGCTGAAAAAGGAACTGAAGTTTGGAATAAACCTCTCGGAATGCCAATTCGGCTTCCGGGCAGGAAAATCAACTATAGACGCCAAAAACAAGGTCATAGATATCGCCAAAAAAGCCAAAGTAGGCACCAAAAGAACTAGGAAAATATGTATCCTAGTTACGATTGATATTCGCAACGCTTTTAACTCCGATGTTTGGCAAGACATCCTTGAAGAACTAACAAGAAGTAAAATATCTCTCTACCTACTGCGAATGCTTCGCAGCTACTTCGAGGACCGCAGTGTCATGCTTCAAGCCGAACAAGATACGCTACCCAACAACGTCACTAGTGGTGCCCCCAGGGCTCTGTATTAGGACCGACACTGTGGAACGTACACTACGATGGAGTACTTCGGCTGGAACTACCTGAAGGGACTAAGCTAACAAACTTCGCTGATGATCTTGCACTAACCATCGCCCGAAAAACGGAAAAGGGTATCATGCAAAGGGCAAATCAAGCAATCAAACAAATTGTCTGCTGGATGTGATCAAATTCACTGCGCATAGCACCGGAAAAGACTGAAGCAGTTCTGTTGACGGGATACAGAAAACTGGCGCACATCTTCTTCCAAGTACTGGATTCAGAAATCATACCTAAACCACATAAATACTTAGGAATTATAATCGACAAGTGTTTGTCTTTTAAAGAGCACTTTAAAATAGCAGCAGAGCGAGCAATAAAAACCACGTCTGCCCTCGAAAAACTTATGCCCTATGTTGGAGGGCCTAGGAGCAGCAAACGCAGGTTGCTCAGCGCAGTTGCCCAGTCTGCGATGTTATAAGGAGCTCCCATCTGGGCGGAGGCCAATAATAAAAACAATATTGAAAAACTATCAGCTTATCAGAGAAAACTGGCTCTGCGGGTATGTAGTGCCTATCCGACTGTGTTCAGATATGCAGCATTAGTTGTCTCAGGCATTCCACCAATTGACCTGCAAATGAAGCTAAGGAAATACCTACATTATGCTTCCAAAGACGACATAACAAGAAAAAATGCAAACGATAACCTGTTAAGGGAATTGCAGGAAGCGTGGAATATGACACCAAAAGGCGAGTGGACAAAAATACTCATCCCCAATATAGGGACTTACTACCGACGACAACATGGGCAAATAAACTACTACGTAATCCAAATATTCAGGGGCCATGGGTGCTTTAAGAAATTCCTTTACAACATCGGGAGGGCATCAGATCCAGACTGTATATACTGCGGACAAATAGACAACGTAATCCATACTCTATACGATTACCCGACATGGGACAAAGAAAGCAATGATGTAGCAATAGACAACTTCAATCCAAAGAATATTATTGAACATATGCTACAATCACAAGAAGAGTGGGATACTATAAACGGAATGATCAGCAATATCCAATCCCAAAAAGAAGCTGATGAAAGTCTCTGGAAAAAAGAGGGAAACAATCTAAACAGGCACTAATTCCAGCCACCATGTATTGCGCTAGCAGACATTAACATATATAACATATTTTATTAAATGCAATGACAACTGATACCTTGAATGTAATTGCTACAAGCGGTCCCAAGTTTTACAAATTGTTATTAATAAAAAGCAAATCTGCACTGAGGAGAGATAAATCTCGAAACACGTCTGCATATGGATACTCACCTAAGTTATGGAAAAGACATGATCTTAAAAAACAATGTTATTTTATGGTTTTTGTTGAGTGCCACTAATGTGGACTGAAAGCTATTAAATAACTGACTAATTTCACATGAGATTTGTTTTGGTAGTCCTAAAAATACTCAGTAATGTTATAGAGCTCCGGAAAGGTTGAATATATTTTTATATTGAGGCTGTGTTCCAACTTATTAAGTTTATAGTATGGTTTTACCAATTCTATTTTCTCACTTAAATCAATAACCTGCTAAGTCCATGTCTCTCTCACGAAATGTCAAATTAAAAATATTTAACCCCTAATCACCATGTGGGTTTCAGGTGAGTGTTTTACAAATTGTTATTAATCAAAAGCAAAGCTGCACTGAGGAGAGATAAATTTATATTCAGGCTGTGTTTCATCCTTATTAAACTTATTTTAATTGGTCTATACTTGCGAGCCTGCGAGGCATATTTTACATGTAGCCTCTTGCCCATTCAATTTTAAATTTTAGAGTTATCTGTCTAGTTTCCAGTTCTATTTTATCAGCTCAATTTGTGAGTGTTTAGAATAGCTTTCTTGCATATTTAGATATTTTCCTTTACTCTATTCCTTTATTTGAATATTTAATCTCCTCTGTTGAGTATCAGTCTATTCCTAGTATATAAATATATACTTGTCTGTCTAGAATTATTTGTTTATATTTAACTTTATCTAGATCTGCTTGTCTATATTTAACTGTTTAGACTTTGTTTACTTAACCTAGTTTATAAATATTTGTCTACATCTGCATATTTTTCTAGACTTGTTTGTGCACTCCCGTCTGTATATTTTTTTCCGTTAATCTAGAATAATTTTTAAAGTTTATTTGTTCAGCGTTTTCCGTTTAATTCAATCTAGCGTTTATCTAGTCTTTTCTATCTAGTTTCTAATTTCTAGATTTCCTGTTCAGTTTCGTTTGTCTGTCTAAAATAATGTTGTACATTCAGCTTTATCTCCTTGGTATTGCTCGCCTTTACTTGATTATGTGGTGGTATTTGCTAACCGTAGGGTATCTACTTTTGTTGGTCAAGTCTATTATGGATCATAACATTTTGTTTAACTTTATGCCTAGGCTTATCTTTATGTGTATAGTTTCCGTCTACAACATGTAATGTAAGCATATTTTTCGTACCCGTGTGTCTACGCTACTGATCGGTGTTATTAAATTTAATGGCGAATTTGGTCCGCTTGATTTTTTGTCGGTTTTATAATAAAATAACAGTAATTATTGAAGTTTTTGGGCGCGGGTGGATTGAATGGATGGCATGGAGATAGGCAGTGCGGTGAGCGCGTGTCTTGAACAGTATTTGTTGATTTACTGTTAAAAATAAAACAAGTAATAAAAGTAAAATTCCAGCGCCGGTCGCGCGTACATGGGAAAAATTGGCCTTCGTGAGCGGAATCAGCGATTGCATCACAAAAAAAAGAACACCCCCTTTGGTCCAATTTTTTCGCCGTGCTCAAGGAGTGTGTAGAAGATTTTTGGCGAGCTGCGTAATGTGTGTATGGTAAAAGGTTAAATAAAGCCGTGCAACAAAGAAACATTAAATTATCCGAAACAAAGAAGTATGCATGTATATAAAGACACTAACTAATAAGCATTTATTCAACGTAGTTTAAGCCGTACTTAGCCGTCTGCTTTCCATGCAAACGACTGTTTGTGTGGCGTACACACCGCGAGCATTGTTTTGAGACTACGTCCTCATATATACATACATATACACACACACATATATATGTATACGATACCCGATCGAATAAGCAATAAAACCCAAACTGCAACAAACCAAAACCAATATCGATACAAAAACACAAACTTTACTGTTAGATGCAAGAAATATCTCACAGAATATATTAAATTTTTCTAACACTGTAACAAACTGATACTGAGTTTTTGTTCGGAAATCGTGTTTTATTTACGAAATCGAGGTAAATTCGAGAACAATAGACCGATCAAGTATTGAATATGAAATAATGTTTGTTGAAATAGAGTCTGTTTTAACTTTCGTGTCACTTTGCCAATTCTATTCATATTTATTTATATATTACAATGAGAATAACAATTAAAAAGTATTAGTAATATTATCATGCATCAGAAAGTCTGTATTACATAAATTAAATCTCTATTCTAAATTGAATTTTGATTCATAATAGCTGTATAATTACACACGGGGGACGATTTGAAAAAATGGAATTAAAATGGAACATAAAACATTTTGTTTTTTAACGAAACTGTCCCGGAAAAAAAACACAGTTTGTGGTTAATTCAAGAACAAACTGAGTAAAATTAAAAGTTGTGTTTTGTCACAGACGCAGGCACTGCATGTTATCGTGCCCTATTTGTATAAAATATCTGCACAGCAACGTTGAGTTCTTATCCTGCTAAGTTGGATCCACGTATATCTTGGAAGTCCAAAGCCTGTTACGCAAGCTGTCGACGCGACAGCTTGCGTAACAATGTTGTTTGCTGGTGGAAAGTCTCTCCAAGTCTTTATCAATTCCTCGTCCCCGTCTTGTATCTAGCCTTAACCCGCAGTTAGTCGCGCGTATCTTACAGATACATGATCGAGATCAAATGCGTCTAGATTGGGAGATAGATCGAGGGTGGGGTTACGCTTGCACCTATGCCTTCTCTATTGCCTAGGTTCTCATGTTAGTTAGCTCCAGGATGTTGAGGTGTAGGCAACAGCGATTCATTCTCGCGTGTATCTCACAGATACTTTTGTAAGTATTTATGTTTGTGTAACATGTGAACATGGAGCGTGTAAATATGTTACATGTAGGGGAAGAGTGTCATGAAAGACCTATGTTTTGAAAGAGCCGTTATCATTTACTCCGACGTTTTGGAAGGAATAAAGCAAAAATTCTTATTTTGAAATAGCAACACTGGCCAGCTATCACCCACAGAAAATTGACAGTTAACCGAAAATAAATAGCACCAGTGCAAAGTGTTGAAGATTTCGTGCATAAAAAGTAAGTTTTTGAATTCATCATATTTGCTTTCTGATATCTACAGGTACAAAACTATCAATAACGATATGATTATATTATAATTATATGAATTTTATATTAGGCCTTCCAATAACATAAATATTTTGTCGGCGAAGCTTTCATTTCGTACTAGTTTTTGAGGTTATATTTCTTGAGAGGATATGTTATGAAAGAGCCGGGATACGGTGTAATGAAAAAACTGGCTCTTTCATGACTGGCTCTTTCAAGGCTTATTTTTGAATATCATTCAATATAATTCATTATATGGACAATTAAAGTATTTTATTGGGATAATTGATAAAATTAGACTGTTTTTTGCTTTAGAAAACAATGTCATCTGAAAAAGCGAAACCAAAGATGCGTAAAAGACTTGCAGCATCTACAATAGAGGAAGCTGTTAGAGAAGTAATCGAGAAAGGCCAGTCTATAAATAAAACTGCCCTTTCCCTTAATGTTTCAAGAGGTTATTTAGCTAAAATAGTCAAGAAGCTAAAATCGTCAGGGGAATCATCTTACAAACATACTCCTAATATAGGTAATAAGCGTATTTTTACTGTGGAACAAGAGAGTTTGCTAGCAGAGTATTTGAAAACTGCATCTAAAATGTGCTATGGGCTAAAAAGACAATAAACCAAAAAAACTGGCATTTAATTATGCAGAATGCTAATTCTATGTGTCCAAATAAGTGAAAGGACTCTCAAGGTCTCTCAAAGGTGCAAGCGATGATTGGTAGAAAGGTTTTATAAGCAGACACAAAGATTTAGTCCTTAGAAAATCCGAAAGCACCTCACTCTCCAGAGCAACCAGTTTTAATAAAACGAAAGTAAACACTTTTTGGAAAAACTTACTGATGTTTACACCAGATATTATTTATTTATTTATTTATTAACCTACTGGAATATAGAAACCACATACAAAAAAAAAAATTAATTTAAAAATAAAAATATCACAAAACACAAAATAAACTCCAATTTCCTTTATAATACACCTTCTCTGTTACCAGTTTGCTCTTTCCATCTTTTTATCCGTCTCAGCAGTTTCAGACCCTTTCCGCTATCATTCATACATTCCTCCCATTTCTTTCCTTCCCGCCTCTCTCCCTCATTCCATTCACCCCTTGTACACTCTTCCATCCAATGCTCCCAAGTATCCTTTGCTGTACCACAAACACTACACTTTCTATGCTCCTCACTCATCCAGTATCTTCTTCCACGCTCCTCACATCCACACCTATACCTTGCTAACATGACTTGTGCATCGTCCTCTTGATTTACACTTATATAGGTTGGTAACCACCCATGTACCTGTATCTTTAGGTACCCTTTATGAAAATTACTACTTTCTATTTTGCTTTGCCGCTCCTTTAGGTCCACTTCTTGCAAACGTTCTACCAACCTTTCGGCCCACCCTGCCCTTTCCTACTTTAGCGTTTCGAGCCCCTCACCAGATATACCACCTCTTTCATACAATTTCCTCTTATTCTTACCCAAGTCACTCCCTTTCATACCGCCTACTCCCACTCGATTTACCATTCTAAAAGCGTCTTTTATTAACCTTTCATCTTCCATTTCACTCACCTTATATTCATACCTTATGACCTTTCTTGCAGCCAAAACTGCCACCTTGCACGCATTCACCTCCTGGAGGACAATGTAACTAGGTGTCGACCTATCAAGCTTCAGGATATTTTTGAAAAACTTTAACTGGACTCTCTCTATCCTCTCCTCCTCTCTCCTCCCCCAGACTTCTGAGCCAAACATTAAAATGCTTCTCGCACACACCTTCCACACCGTCTCTGCCGCCCTGAAGTTACCTTCGAATTTATTTTTCCATTCATTCCAGACTCGCCCAGCTGCCACCCACGCTTGCTTCGCTACATACTCCACATGTTCCCTATTGCTACCTCCATTTACAAATACATACCCTAGATACTTAAACCTTTGCACCTCCTCGATTTCCCTCCCTCTCCATTCAAACCTCTCTTTCTTGAACTTCCCACCTCTTTTGAACCGCATCCATTTAGTTTTTCCCACATTCACACTCAAATCTCTCCTTTCAAAAAACCCTCTCACCCTTTCAATTACCTCTCTCAATTCCCCAGCTGTCTTGGCAAATACAACTACATCATCAGCGTATGCTAAACTCCACACCTTTGCTCTCCCTACCACCACTCCTCCAGCTTGTCCGTCTGCCAAAACTCTTTCCAAATCAGCCACATAGAGATTAAAAAGTTTGGGGCTCAGTGGACATCCCTGCCTCAGGCCCTTTTTTATCTAGAAATATTCCGTTACACACTCATTCACCCTGATCTTACACACCGTTTCCCTATACACCTCCCTTAAATTCCTCCTCACCCTCTCGGAAATACCCTTTTTAACCAAACATTCATACAATCTCCCTCTATCTACGGAATCATACGCTGCTTTCAGGTCGATAAAAAGAGCGAAAAGGCTCCCAGATCTAATTTCCTGATCAATTATAAATCTAAGTGTTATGAGTTGTTCGACTGTGCCTCTTCCCTCTCTGAATCCTGTTTGCACCTCTGGTATTAACTGCTTTTCCTCTGCCTCTTTTCTCAACCGCCCTTCTAGACTCTCGGCAAACATTTTGTAGGAAGAGTTCATCAGCATGACCCCCCTGTAATTCTCCACCCTTTCCTTGTCCCCATTTTTGTGGATTGGCTGTATTATCCCCTCTTTCCATCTCTCTGCGATACCCTTTGTCCCTTTCCATATCTTATTGAACACTTCCGTAAGCTTGTCGATACATTTATCTGGTACTAACTTCCACGCTTCATTTCCAACTCCGTTCGGTCCCGCCGCTTTCTCCTGCTTTAAGGCTGCAATTACCTGGTGTGCTTCCCCGGCAGTAATTTCTTCTTCACCTACTTCTTCAACAGTCTGTTCCCTTCTAACACTGTATTTCCCTCGATCCACCGTTATCTCCATTCCTTCCAATAGAACCATATAGTGCCTTAACCAGGTTTCCTTAGGTATACTGTCTGGAATTCGCTCCTTCCTCCCGCTCTTCTCCTTTAAATATTTCCACAGCTGCGCTTCAGTTTTAATGTCCAGTATTCGTTGTCGCTCTCTTCTCTCCCACATTTCTTTCTTTCTCCTCTCCAGGTTTCGTAAGTCCACTCTCGTACTTAACCACAGTTCCTTGTCACCGGTACCCTCTCTCCACCTTCTCGTCACCTCTCTATATTTTTGTTTCTCCCTTATGAATTCCTTATCCGCCCATAATCTTCCCACTGTTCCTTCTGTGACTTTCCTCCTGACCATTGCTGTTTCCATTTAATCGGTTATCATATCTATATCTTTTAAATTATCCCAGTCTATTGCCTCCATTCTTAATTTAAAAAGCTCCGTCGCACCGCTATCCCACCTGGTAACCCATTTTTCTTTCCTGGACCCCTCTTCTACCTGCTGCTTTAACGTGATCAGTATTGGCATATGGTCAGATTCACCTTTCACTCCGATCTTCATCTCTCTAATTTCTTGCCTCGCGCAGTCGTTAACAACTGCCATGTCTATCACCGACACCCCCCCAGCACTCCCAAACGTATACTGTCCCTCCCAGTCCCCTTCCACACACCCGTTCAAAACATCCCATTGACCTTCCCTTACCCACTCTGCACATTCTTTTCCTTCCGCATTCCTCGTTTTGTCCTTAGATTTCCTTCGTAGTACTTTACCAGCTCTATCCACCGTGTTGAACTGCTCCTCTCCTATCCTCACATTCCAATCACCTCCTAGCAGCAAGTTTGTCGATGCCGTACCTTCTATATTACACCTTATGCACCCTTTAATTCTTTCCAGCCCCTTATTGTTATACACCGTGGCTATCTGCCACCAGCCTCCCATCAGCTCTACCTCCCTGAAAACTATACCCTCCACCTCTTGTTGTAACCTCTCCGCTTCCCTGATACCACACTTCATCCCTGTTACTATCCCCCCATTTGCCCATCCGTAGCCACTCTCCCTCAGGGCAGGTTGCATCTTCCATTTGCACTCCTTGGGAAGTTTCTCTTTACAGTTCTCCCATTCTTTTTCTTGGACCCAGGACTCCACTAGTCCAATTATTTCGAATCCCTTCAATAAGGCTATGAAAGAGCCGTCCTCCCTTTCCAGTTTTTTCCTAAGCCCAGCCACATTCCAAAATAATATCTTAACATTTTCCCTTTCAGATCCGTCCTTGTGTTTCTGTCCCTTTCTTCTTTGGTCCCTTACTCGTTTTTTCCCCTTCGGACCAAGGTACCCATTTCCCGTCTATTTCAACACTTTTATAGCCTACTTTGACCCGATGACCCCTTTCTTGCCTTCCTTAATAACTCCTTCTGGATTCCTGCTCCTTCGGGGTGAAATCGTCTTGTATAAAAATATTTGTTCCTTTTAGCTTGTGCTTATTTCTCATTATCTCCCTTTTTGCCACCCAACATTCTAGCTTTAACAAAATTGGGCCTTTGTTCCCTGCTTTAGAGCCGAGCTGGTATGCATTCACGAAACCCTTGTTAATTCCTTTCCATAAACCTTTCCATAATCGTTTTTTTGCCTCTTCTCGCCATGTTTCTCCTTCAATTCCGTAAATTACGATGTTATTTCTTATCTCCCTCCTTAATCTCCTCTCTTCAATATCCTTTGGGCTAATCAGTTCTTCCCTCAGCGCTTGTCGTTCCTCCTCCCACCTACTCTCGGTTCTTTCCTCCTCCTCCTTAACTGATTAGCGGAATCATCCTCCAGCTTCGACATCATATTCTTTATTTCCTTATTCTCATCCCTTATTGCCCTCAGCTCCGATAACAATTCTTTTCTCCTGTCCTTTTCTACTTCTTCCTCCTCCTTCTGCCTCTTCACCACTCTTTCCAGCTTTTCCTCCAGCTTTCTGTTTTCCCTTCTCATTTCCTCCAGCTTTCCGTCTACTGCTGTGAACTCCTTTTTAATTTCTTTTAATTTCCTTTTAATTCCTCTTTAAACTCATCTTTTTTCGACCTTTCAGCTATCTGAATCGGTGACCGATTTAGCTTTGCGCATCTTTCAAACGGACTGATCGACTCACTGTTCGCTCTCGGTCTGTTCTCGTATTCGTTCATTCTCAAGCTAGAACTATTCACATATGGTGGAGAACACGGCTACTAGTTCAGCTATTCCTCACTATATGCGCTCTGTAGAGCTGAATAGGTGATTACCCTGACGCGCCGCAGCTACCAATAGTATCTTATCACCACGTGTCTTTTATCACAAACATACGCGACCTTTCACTTTCCTCACAACCAAAATAACTAAAAGAAAAACTAAACCTTTAAAAGGAAACCAATCAAAACAGCTCCCACTAACTAAAGTCAGATACTCAAAAACAGCTTATTAAAATCATCTAGAAATTAATTTATCGAGCACTCTAACGCACGTCTTCACTCGCTGAGACTTCAAACGATACCAGATATAGTTTTCCGCTGCACATGATGTTTAACGCAGATGAAACAGGCTGCAGCGCTATACCAATCCTCCTAAAGTTATTGCTGAAAGAGGATCAAAACAAATCGGACAAGTGACATCAGGTGAACGAGGAACTTTAGCGACAACTTTGTTTTTCATTAATGCTGCTGGTGGTTTTTTACCACCAATTTTTGTGTTTCCACAAGTAAATTACAAAGACATTATGTTACCTAATGTTCCACCAGGAGCTCTTGGATTGGCAAATATTTCTGGATGGATGATTGAAGAATGTTTCATTAAAGCTCTGGAACATGTTGTACTACATGTAAAACCCTCCAAAGAAAATCCGGTATTGATCATAATGTACAATCATAGCTCACATATTAACCTCAAAGTGGTTCAATTTGCTAGAGAAAACTCCATTGTAATAGTCATTTTGCCACCACACAGTAACCACAAGCTACAGCCCCTTGACCTCACAGTGTATGGTCCCTTCAAAATCAGGTATAGGATTGCTATGAATGAATGGATGATGTCAAATTCCGGTAAAACAGTCACCATTTACCAAGTGGGACAGTTTGTGAAAGATGCATATCTATCAAGTTTCAGCCCTCAAAGGATTATACAAGGTTTTGTCAAAACGGGTATTTATCATTTAAATTTGAACACATTTGGAGAAGAAGAGTTTCTATCTTCATTTGTGACTGATAGATCTGATCCATCTGCTGAAGTTTATTCCGATAAGGAAAATGATAATAACAATGCAACTGAAATAGAAGAGAACCTGCCTCATCGGCCTTCACCTGCTAATGCATCTTCACAGTCAATTTTAACACCTTCAGAGCAACTAACTTTCTCACAAGATAATTTTAGACCTCCTCTATCTACCCTCCTCTATATCGACTGCTGCGTCAGCAATATTATCAGTAGCAACCACATCAAGGCAACCAGTTATATCACCGCAAATGATTAGACCGTTTTTAAAGGCAGGTACCAAAAAGAACACGGTTCGTAAAAGTCGGAAAATGTCATCTGCCATTGTCCTGAGATTCTCCTGAGAAAAACAAGATAGAAGAAAAGGATTCAAATTCAAGGCAAAATAGAGAGAATGTCCAAAACAGATTCAGATACTTTAACTGATTCTGACGATAATATATTATTCTCACAAGCAAAAAATAAGAATATAAATACAAGAGGAGGAGCACAGGATATATGTGTAGTATGCAATGATAATTACAGTAACAGCAATCAAGAGTGGTACCAGTGCAAAATTTGTTCCGATTGGGCACATGAATACTGTGGTGTAAAAGGGAGATTGCATTTTTTTTTGCCGAAACTGCTTTTAAGTTTTTGAATTCGGCAACTTTATAATTATATTCTTAAGAAGACTATGGTTACTTAGATTAAAATGATACATCTCCAACGACTGATTTAGTAAAAAAATCATAAGTTTAAGTAAATACGTTATTCGGAGTTTGCGTTACATAAATCATTTTATATAATAATAAATAAATTTAATGATATTGCTAATTTACAGTTCAAGTCCGTGTAATATGAACTTGGCTCTTTCAAAACTTTTGTTGGCTCTTTCAATGCTTATGTGTTATGAAGGAGCCGAATCTCATTCTTTTTATAAATGGTTAGAAGTCTAAGTAAATTGTTGCTTTTGGAAAATGTTTTATCACATTACCTGCAAAAAGAAATAAACAACAACTTATGATACAAATTTTACTGTTTATTTATTTTCTTTTGTATTTTTTACCCTTTCTTCCAAAACTGGCTCTTTCTTGTCACTCTTCCTCTATCGATTTTGAACTGATATAGGAAATTTATTATTCATAATGGGATTAGAAAATGAGAATGTATCTGAAATATATCCGCGACGTTTTTTTGTTTCAAAGCAATCATCCATTTACAGAGAAATGGCTAGCGACAGAGTATATCACTACAGTAATCTCCAAGATTTTGCCGAGTTTCAAAGGCTCATTGAGGACGATGATGTGGATAATGGGGATGATTTTGACGATGATACTGATACGGATTCATCAGAGCATGTAGAAGAGTTAGTAATTGAATATAGTGAACAGAGTGACAACGATGCAAGTTCCACACGCGGATGACGAAACTGGTGATGACACTTATGTAACTACTAGAAAAGTAATCGGCAATGTGAATAAACGTCCCAAAGGATAATTGGTTTTGTGATGTGTCATTGATGGAAGAGCTGGCAAAAGAATATTAGCTGTCATTAGTCGGGACACTGAAAAGGAACAAGTGGCAAATAACATCTGAATTCAAAAATCTAAAGCGACGTGATATTAAATCAAGTGCTTTTGATTTCAGAAAAGGAGGAACACTAGTATCAAACATTCCAAATAAACATATATAAATAAATATAAATAAATAAATATGTGGTGCTAATAAACGAATGCCAAAATCGATGAAAATACTGGACCAAAAGAAACCTGAAATGATAACCTTTTAGAACCATGTAAAAGGTAGTGTTTATGTCGTGTATAAGTTATGTTCTTTATACAATGTAGCTCTCAATACGAAGCGATGGCCCATGGCCGTTTTTTTCTCCATATTAAATGGTGTTGGTTACTACAATTCGAATCAAAATGAGTGTAAGCGACATCGGCATCTCTCACGAATGAGTTAGTGAAAGAACATCTACAAAAGAGATGCATATGGAACAGGGATTTGCTGCAAAGCATCACTCTAGACATCAGAGAAATTTTCTATATTGGGAAAATTTTTATAAATTCTATTGATGCGACCATAAAAAAGCTGATCTCCGTTTCAAGGAGAAAACAAGCAGAACACCAGGCTTGCTAAATATAAATTTTCTTCCTGTGAAATGTATTTGTGCCTACAACATGTTAAAGCTTTTTGCAATGAAGAATGTCATTCATCCAAAAAAGAACCTAAATTGTAATGTGTTTTATAAATCAAAAGAATTATTGCTCTATAGCTTCAAGTATTCATTACAAAAATATGTATAACGTAAAATTACAAAATGAATACTTCTAGTTGTTTTTAGGGTTCCGTACCGAAAACGGAACCCTTATAGGATCACTTTGTTGTCCGTCTGTCTGTCTGTCCGTCCGTCCGTCCGTTCGTCTGTCTGTCAAGACCATTTTTCTCAGGAACGCGTAGAGGTAACAAGTTGAAAGTTGTATCAAATACTCGGGTCTGCGGTCTCTTTCAGCCGTGAAATCAAAGTTGTAGGTCAACGCGATCAAAAGATATGACCGTTTATGTCGCATATTTTGCGATTTCACAAGGGAATCAAAACCTATAGGGTACTTCCCGTTGACCTAGAATCATGAAATTTGGCAAGAAGCGGTGTCTTACAGGACATGTAAAGGGAAAAATCTGAAAACCGTAAATATGTAGTTTAATTACAAGAAAAATGCGAATTTACTATTAGAAACTTATGAAAATACACTAATGTGTTGCACTAATAGTTTACAATAATGTGGTATTGTCTGGCAACAGAAGCATATGTGTTGCATACTGTTAGGTCCTCCTAAACATACCTTACTTACAAGTTTGTACGGAAGCATCAAAATGGTTGAAAATACTAAGCCTAGTCTCGATAATATTCCTAATGAGGTATTAGTGGCGGTAGTGCAAGTATGGCCAGAAATACTGCTTGAAACGTATTATAATTGTCTTCGTGCAGAAAACTCCTCCTTTCCTCCTTAACTTAACTTCCTTTCCGAGGAGGTGAAAGAGACAGCATTTGGTTCTTCGTAGGAAGGGAAATAAACCCCTGGACGAGCCGTCATCATATAGACAAATTAGTCTGCTGGATACAGCAGGAAAACTTTACGAATGATTAATGAAGGAAAGACTCGAAACGCACATAAACCAAACGCTGTCTCCGACACATTATGACTTCCGAAAGGGCAGTCGATAATCGATGCAATCTCTACTGTTGTCAAGGCCGCAACAGAAATCAACAATGGTCCCTGGAAAAAAAGGATTCTGCGGAGTGGTCACCCTTGACATAAAAAACGCTTTCAACACAGCAAGGTGGGACAAAACATCGAAGCGTTTAAAAAAAAGGAAACACCGAAATATTTGTTATAGATAATACCGAAAAAGGATCTACATTTTATGAAGTAACGGCGGGTGTTCCACAGGGATCTGTCTTTTGACCATGATTTCTCTGGAACATCATGTATGATAGTCTACTCAATCCAGAACCACCGGAGGCTTCGAGTATTCTGGGTTTTGCAGATGATGCCGCTGTGGTAGGCCGCATCATCTGCAAAACCCAAAGAAAACAAACACAACAAACCTCAAGGAAAAGAAACACACTCGAACTAATGTTGAACGAGACTGTGAGAAGGGCAAGCAGGTGGTTCAAGGAAAACGGATTGGAATTGGCGATAAACAAGACCGAGGCTGTGCTCCTTACAGGGAAGCGAAAATTCGTACCACCAAGTCTGGAAATAAGCGGGAACAAAATTACATGTAGTAGATCAATAAGATACATGGGAGTGCAAATTGACAACCGATTAAAGTATACTGGACACATAGCCAAGACCACTGAAAAGGCTCTGTCAACAGCTACATTGATGTCACGATTGATGCCCAACATCATTGGCCCCACGAAGATTAAAAGGAGGCTCCTTAACTGCGCCGTAAACTCAAAATTACTTTATGGTGCGGAGATATGGGCTAATGCTATGGAGTGGACGACGATGAGAAAAAATATGTTGGCAGTTCAAAGGATATGTGCGATACGCGTCGTCGGCGCATATAGAACGATTTCTGTTGGAGCTGTCTTGGTGTTAGCTAGCATTCCGCCGATTGACCTATTGGCCCGGGAGAGAGAAGAAATATATAGGGAGTATAGACTGGACAAAAGCAAAACAAGAAAGCTAAAATAGCAAAAACTGCGGCACGGGAAAAACTAATGAAGGAGATATGGCAGGCAAGATGGGAATCTGATAAAGTCGTGCGTTGGACTATTGATTGGGTAGATTGGACGTTTGATAGATTGATACCAAACGAGAGAGAGTGGTGCAAAAGAGCCCATGGTCAAAAAACCTGACACAAGCCTTTTCCGGACACGTCGGTTTCATGGCATAACTGGAGAGCTTGAAGAAAAGGGAGAATTAAACTGCTTGCCATGTGGTCACAGGCATGACGACGCATATCATACAATTTTCGAATGCCCAAACAATGAAGATGAAAGAATCCAGCTAGAAAAGTCATTAGGAGTTAGACTGGATGTAGAAGGACTAGTTCCTGCAATGCTGCAAAGCAAGCAAAATTGGTCTCAGGTGAAAACTTACATACGAGGTATTATGGAAAAGAAAAGAGAAGCGGAGAAATTAAATGAAACACAGGAATACCAGCCCCTGAACCCCTAATCTCGCGAGAGTACGGGGGACGTAAGGAAACGGCTAGATACGGACACCACCCCGAAGTAATGCGAAAGCGGTCCCAGGGTGGCGATCTACAGTTCAGGGGGGGCACTGGTTGGTAGCGTGCTACCACTTCGCCCCAAAAAAAGTACAGCGATACAGTCGCTACAGTTTCACGGAAGGTTAAAATTTTTTTTGTGACGAATTGAGCCATAAGCCTTTTTGTATGATGAGACTATGGATTATGGATAGATAAACGACTTTCAGCGTTTTATTGTTAGTAACTGTGTTTAATGTTGAACAGAACTGGTAGCCATTGAGTTGGTATGGACATGATAGTGTTAAAAATTTTACGGATTGCACTATTAAGCTGCCAATTTTTTGAGTATGTGCACTATATAACCAGATGACAGCTCCATATTCAGCGGTTGAATACATTGGTCTAAAAACTGCAGCGCGCAATGTACGAGGTGAGGCATGCTAGGAGATAGATGCTAGCTTTTGGTTCAAGTTATTTCTAGATTTGAGCTTCAAAGCAGTCTTTGGACAATGCTGTTTTAATGAGTCTATTTGGGATGGTTACTGTGCTGAAGAACGGAGCCAACGAGGGAGACTTAGAGTGAGACATGGGGCAAATTATTAACTAAGACGCTCTAGGATAATATAGTAAACGTTTCAGCTTTGTTGCCTGGTTTTCCTGGTTATAGAACTACTATCAATTCCGATCTTTTAAATTCCTTTTGTAGGATTTTAGAACATGTTTTTGAACAATTTATAGAACCAGTTCATGGTATTTCTTGGAATATTTTTATAAATACAGGGACCTACATTTTGTCAAATCCTGCAGTTTTTTTTTAATTTGAGGTATGTTAGGTAAGTAGCCTTCTACTAGTCTCCGATTTGGCGAAAGTTCATGAATAGTCAGAAATCTCTTGTTTTGCTACGTAGCTACTTTAGTTCTTTAAGTGATCTTTTAATAGCTTTTAGTTCTTTTTAGTGGTTTTAGATCTTTTAAGAGTTCTTAGATTTAGATTTGAGTAATGCGGTTTGCTACTAGCCCTGGATCGACCTTGGGTTTCTAGTGTGAGATGAAATTTGTCGTAGTACGGCCCAGCTTTTGGCAATCTCTGATAACAAAATAAGTAGAATAGATATTGTAGACTCTATTTGTTATACTGTGTGTTCCTAACTGAGTGATCTGCAGTTATAGGAAGTATTACTTGAACTAACTGATATGTCCATTGTATACAGTTAGCGCACTGGGAGACTGATGCGGAATGCTGTTTTTGCATGGAGACGCAGGTTTCGACGCTCTGTTCGAGGTATTCAGTGCCTCGGTGACAGTGTTTTGGACTTACACGGCCAGCACCTTCTCCTCCGAAACTGGACGTTGGGTGTACCTTGAAGCCCGTGACCGTCGCGACCGATAGATTTATATCTTTCAGGCGGCGAGAGACAAATTGAGTTTGCCCACGTACATAAAATGCGATGTTACGGGCCCAATGGCGAACGTGAGTAATGAGTGAATTTCGTGCAATGCTCTGAAGTAAAGCTGTCGAACGGTGCTTCAGGCAGGCCAGCGGGGATCGCAAGGCGATTTCTTGATACAGGGCCGTTGTATCCACGTGCACGCCAAATCCAAACCGAATTGATGTTGTCGTTGTCGTGCTGTCTACCTATACTATTTCGGGTACGATAAGGGATAGATAATAGCGGGCCCGTTTGCTGCATGTGATGGGCGGTTGGCTAGAAATGCCGGCCATACCTTCCCCAGTCGACAACCTGTCAAGTCTTTCTCGCGGCTGTATCTCGTACGTACAGGCGGCGCGAGGCTTTCCGAGTTTATTCGTGCAATGTGAAGGCGCAAAGGGGCCAAGGGTACAGGTTCGATGCGCGGAGGAAGGAAAGTAGGAAAGACACAGAAGGAGACACAGAAAGAAATAGGGCAAATAGAGAATGAAAGAAAGAAAGTAAGAGGACAAATAAACGAAATGGAATATAAATGAAATAAAGATGAAATAAAAAGATGAAGTAGAAATGAAATAAGTCTGAAAAATAAACAAAAGAAGGGTTGCGCTGTCGTGTGTTATCACGCAAAGCACAAACAACTTCCTGGTTGATCCTGCCAGTAGTTATATGCTTGTCTCAAAGATTAAGCCATGCATGTCTCAGCGACTAAGCGACAAACTTAACTAAGGGGAAACCGCGAGAGGCTCATTAAATCATTATTAGTTCCTTGGACCGTACAAAAACTTACATGGATATCTGTGGCAATTTTAGAGCTAATTCATGAGAATAGAGTTCCGAAAGGAGACGGGAGGAATGCTTCTATGAGACCAAAGCCAATACGTGGCGGGACGCGAGCCTCGTGGTCGCTCTGGTTTGGTGACTCCGAATAACTACGCTGATCGCACGACTTCAACGTGTCTATCAAATGTCTGTCGATGGTAGGCTTTCGGTTCGATTCCGGGGACGAAGCCTGAGAAACGGCTACTACATCCAAGGTAGGCAGCAGGCGCGCATATTACCCACTCCCGACACGGGGTGGTAGTGACGAGAAATAACGATACGGGACTCAGCCTAGGCCCCGTAATCGGAATGAGTATACTAAATCCTTTAACGAGGATCAATTGGAGGGCAAGTCTGGTGCCAACAGCCACGGTAATTCCAGCACCAATAGCGTATATTAAAGCAGTTGCGGTTATAAAGCTCGTAGTCAAACTTGTGTCCTAAGATCTGCACTCATAGGAAGTGTTACTACAACTTACTGATATGTGTATTTTATATATAGTTATGAGTACTTGAAAATAGAGAAGATTGAATTGGCTCTTTTCAGTGAATGCGAAGAATGGTTATTCGGAAAATATCAGATCAATCCCCGTTATTCTAGCAGGATAGCAACTGGTTTTTATCACAGAGGAAAGCTGGGTTCAGGAAAGTTTAAGGACTCAAAAAAAACATCAGGTGTTATCAAATGTATCTAATAAAACCAAAGAGACTGTTGCATCAAAGTTTTATGTTACCCTACAAAAAAAATCGCTCTTCTAAACAGCATTGAACGCAAGAATTCTTGACTTATATAACCCTGACTTTTATAACCTTGTCTTTGATAACCCGTTCTATTTAACTAATACTATCTGTTCAATTAGACCTTTTCACGAGTATTGCGTGCGAACATTCCTAATTCAGCATAGTGGCAGTTATGGATAAAGAAGAGGGAATGGTTTAGGGAAATTATATTGTTGGGAACATTTCTGTTCTAAGAACTTACAATTAAAACAGCACGTAAAAGTCACCTCAAATGTTGAAACTGGTATATCGGAGCAACTAAATATTAACAAGTGTTCCTCAAGGAAGTGTCCTGGCTCCTACCTTGTTCTTATTATATACAGTGGACCTAGTCTCATTTATGCAGAACTGTTAATGCATTTTATATGCTGATGACTTCTGATTCATTATATCCAGAACTTCAACGACTGAAAATTAAATTGAAGCTAACAATGTTTTATCCAAAATGCTGGTTTGGTTCTCCGCCAACAACCTATTCCTAAACAAGGATAAAACTGTATACCTCAATTTTCAAACACAGCGATGTCAGTATGCGGAAAACTTAAACTTAAAGATCGATGGTTTTAACCATTAGAGAACGAAAGCAACAAGATTCCTGGGAGAATATTTTGACGAGTTTATTAGCTAGGGGATGGCAGTGGATACGTTATATATAAAAAAAGGAATGCACTGCTTAATTTTTTCTATGCTGAGATTGAGTCAATTTTAAGTACCTTTTCGAATTTCTTTTTCTTTTTTGACTTTATCATATATGTATTTTAGTGTACATCGTTTATGAAATAAATTTAATTTTGATTTGATTTGAACTAGTAAGACAAACCTCGCTTTCCATGTTAAGAATGTTAAGAAATCAGTAAATGTCGAAATTGAAAGTATGACAATTTCTGTAATTGAATTGTAAGATTTTGCCATGTAGAATGGCCTCCTTGTTCGCAAGATTTTAACCCCATTAACTTTCTTTTATGATATGCTAAAGGAGAAGAATTACACGAATGTATTTTGAATTAAAGTTTTAATCGAATTGATGCAGTAATTAATTTATTGCTTGATAGCATTCATGCGAATCTTGAAAAGTTATTTATTGCTGGATATATTAGAAAACTAATAAATTTAACCTATTTTGCACCATAATCTATATGAAAATAAATAAATTAGTTTGTAGAATTATTTTTCAAGTTGGTCTATCCCAAGAGATTCTAAGTAATTTTTTCTCTCCGTAGAACATCTACATAATCTAATCTAAGTATCTAAGTATCTAAGGATAATCTAGGTTTTAAGGTTTCTCGATTTTTTCTCTTCATCCCCTTGGATTAAAGCGTCATGGCTGTCCAACATTTAAGGATGTGGGGCAACCCCCCTTAAAAAGGCTTTTGGATACAACATACTCAACAAATCCACTCCCGTAAACTTAACTTTTCTTAGGAGAAATTTGAGAATTTTGAAAATGGCCCTAAGGAAAAAAATGATGGAAACTCCTGGACTAGTCTTATTTGCCCGTCGTGTTAGTATTTTCTGTTAGTATTTTCAGCTAGTTTATGTTTGTTAAATATTGTGTTGTTATGTTTATTTTTGTTAAGTATTATCTATGTCCATTTGTGTTTATTAAGTATTGTTTATGTTTATATGTATCAGCAATTAAGAAGACGAAATTTTATTTTAATAATAATAATGTAATAATTTGAGATATTGCTATTAATATTTTGAACGAAATCTGTTGCGGTTTGTTATGTAATGCAGAAAGTTTTAAAGTTGTATATAATTTCGAAATTTCTTTTCTCTTTTTAATAAAGGCATTATATTTCGGTTTAACAAGATGAACGTGTAATTCTTTAAGAACGAAAACACCGAGAGTTGAGTGAATCAAATTATATGTTATTGAAATAAAAAAAGGGTGTGATCGAAATATAACAATGAAAGCATACAATATCGTATAATTACATAATTTCCTATAGAATATGCCTTAGTTAGAATATCGCCAACGGAATATTTGATCTAACGGAACATCCCTCTGCGATCTTTTCCGTGTACTAGAGAGTTTACATTCAAGCGGAGATATTTCTGCGAGATTCTTTAACTAGCAAATGAAAATTTATATTTGTTGGAATTGTAGAAAGAGGAATTCCGATTAGTACGAGAAACAACTCGTTTTTAGGAAAAAATGACTAAATGGCGAAACATTCTTCAACTTAAACAATTTTTAATTAGATATGTTTTTTATACAAGGGAAAGACGCAAACATATTAATTTTATTTTGTAGTCATATATTTTATTCTCAAAATCTCACACTTATTATTTTAAAATTACTTATATACATAGATTAAGTTACGTGTTAACATAAGTTACGTAGTTAGTTAAAATTTGATTTCAAATTTGTTAAAATTTTTAGTTAATGCAAGATAATTTTGGTATCAAAACAAAAGAGCATTAGTGACAGCTTGAAACCTTGAAAAATGGCAAAGAAAAATATGAAATACATCTCAGATCAAAGACTTATCTCTAAAATTAAATTCAAATATATCGAAAAAATGTTGCATGGACCAGCATTTCTTAAACTTTTAAAAACTCGACCCAGGCTGACACATTTTTCCAGAAATGAGAGTAGGAATTCTTTTAGAAATCGATGAAACATTTGTCGACAGACTTAAAACAAACGGAATACAGCCTCAATATATAAATATATTCAGCCTTTCCAGAGCTCTATAACAATTATTGAGTCTTTTCAGGACTACCTAAACAAATCTCACATGAAATTTGTACGTTATTTTACAGCCGGTTTAGCTGTACAGCCGGTGTTTTCATAATTATAATATTATTCGAATATGAATCTATATTTATAAAAACAGTAATGACGTTTCACCAGCGAGAAACCTTCAAACTTGTAGGAGATGCCCTACGAAGTCAAAATCTCTCGGGATAGACCAACTTATATAGACAAATGCTTCTACAAACTAATTTATATATTTTCGTATAAAATATAACAAATAGAGCCCAAAATATGCTAAATTTATTAGTTTTCTAATATATCCAGCAATAAGTAACAAATGTATTCGTCATCTTTTATTAAATAGCAGGATAAATTACATTATATTGTCTAAATTCGTCATTCTACAGTAACTCTTAACATATCGTCCATTAAGTCGAAATGCATATTTTTAATAAAATTTTATATTTCATTATAACAATCTATAGAATTTATTCGATAACACCGTCAATGTTAATGCTTTCAGTCCACCTGCGTGGCACTCAACAAAAACCATAAAAATAACATTGATTTTAAGATCATGTCTTTCCGATACCTTAAGTGGATAGCCATCTACGGAACACAGCCTGAATATATAAATATATGCAGACTATCCAGAGCTCTATAACAATTATTGAGTCGTTTTAGGACTACCAAAACAAATCTCACATGAAATTTTTAAGTTATTTTACAGCTTTCAGTCCACCTTCGTGCCACTCAACAAAAACCATAAAAATTACATTGTTTTTAAAATCATGTCTTTCCGATACCTTAAGTGGATAGCCATCTGTGGAAGCGTTTCTAGATTTATCTATCATCAGCACAGCTTTGCTTCCATGAACAATAATTTGTAAACCACTTACTTGAAAACCCATGTGGTGTTTAAGAAAGGCTGAATATATTTATATATTCAGGCTGTGTTCCGTTTGTTTTAAGTTTGTATGATTATCTATAACGTAGGATGGTTTCATATCTTATCAGTTCAATTAATATCAAGTTTATAAAATCAGTATCAATTATATCTTATCAGTTCAATCAATAATCTGCTAAGTTCATGTCCCTCTCACAAAATGTCAAAATTATAAACATATAACCCTAAATACCACATGAGTTTTAAAGTAAGTGCTTTACAAATTATTGTTCATGGAAGCAAAGCTGTGCTGATGATAGATAAATCTCGAAACGCGTCCACAGATGGCTATCCACTTAAGGCATCGGAAAGACATGATTTTAAAAACAATGTAATTTTTATGGTTTCTGTTGAGTGGCACGAAGGTGGACTGAAAGCTGTATAATAACTTAAAAATTTCATGTGAGATTTGTTTTGGTAGTCCTAAAACGACTCAATAATTGTTATAGAGCTCTGGATAGTCTGCATATATTTATATATTCAGGCTGTGTTCCGTTTGTTTTAAGTTTGTATGATTATCTATAACGTGGGATGGTTTCACCAATTCTATTTATCGACAGGCTTTTCTTCTTAGCTATTTATTTTCTGTTTATATTTATCTTTGTACCCAATTAAAAAATTAGCGCCACTCATAGTATAACCAACGTTAACATGGACTATATAATACCGATTATAAACATAAAAATTTAGGTATGTATTAACTTTTTGTGGAATAACGTATTTTTTCTCTGTCTATAGCTTAGTTACTAGAATTTATATTGGTGTTTTCATTAAGAGCGACACATTTTGTTTTTTCAATTAAAAGTTTTGTGGGTTAGTTATGGAAATGACTTTTATTCCAACTGAAAGAACAATCGATGCCATTAATTACAAAATACGACATCTTTCAAGCTGTCCGCCGCGGAATCGTTGGCAGGAGTGAATACGCTGGACCCAATTTTCCATGACTCGAGCACACAAGTCGGTCGAATTTTGCGTTGGATGTTGGCCTGCAGCTCCTCTAACTTCGCTGGCTTGTTGGCATAGACGATTTAATTCAACCCAAAGAAAAAAGTTTGAAGGGGTTAAATCGCACAAACGAGCCAGCCATTCGCGAGGATTGTTGCGTGAGATAACTCGCTCGCTGAACTTGGTCATCAATAATTCGACTGTGTCGTGCACTGTATGGCACGTTGCTCAGTCTTGTTATAGCTACATATCGTCTAAGTCAATAGCGTCGAGCTGGTCCCAAAAATACTCCGATATCATGGCGCTGTAGCGATCGCCGTTTACGGTTGTTGGCGTGCCGTTTTCAATAATCAGTTTTATTTTTTTCGGATAAAGTTGTGTCCTGTGCATCACTTCAGGCTGACCACTCGACCAAATGAGGCAATTTTCCTTGTTGAATAAACCATCGAGCCAGAAGTGAGCTTCATCCGAAAATATGATTTTCTTGTAAAAGTTGCCGTCAGTTTGCACCTGTTCCAGAGCCCAATTAGCGAATGTGCGACGCTTACAATGGTTGGTTGGCTTCAGTTCTTGAGTCAACGCAATCTTATACGGGCGTAGAGCCAAATCCTTCCGCAGAATTCGCCACAAACAGGTCACGCTGATGTTATCGGCGTGGAATCGACATCCTTGACTGCTCTCTCTAACGGCCACGATATTTTCTTCACTTCGAGAATTACGTTGTCGTACAGGCACTGGGAAATTATGCAATGCATAAGTTGTTTCGAGTTTTTGCAGCAAAAGTTCAATAGTTCGTTTTGTTGGACGGTTTCGTCGATTCAAAACTAGCGTAAGCTCGCGCAACGTAGTTTCGACATCCTCAAGGAATCGAAATCCTTGACTGCTCTCTCTAACGACCACGATATTTTCTTCACTTCGAGAATTACGTTGTCGTACAGGCACTGGGAAATTATGCAAAGCATAAGTTGTTTCGAGTTTTTGCAGCAAAAGTTCAATAGTTCGTTTTGTTGGACGGTGTCGTCGATTGAAAACTGGCGTAAGCTCGCGCAAAGTAGTTTCGACAACCTCAAGGAATCGACATCCTTGACTGCTCTCTCTAACGGCCACGATATTTTCTTCACTTCGAGAATTACGTTGTCGTACAGGCACTGGGAAATTATGCAATGCATAAATTGTTTCGAGTTTTTGCAGCAAAATTTCAATAGTTCGTTTTTTTGGACGGTTTCTTCGATTTAAAAACTGACATAAGCTCGCGCAACGTAGTTTTGACATCCTCAAGGAATCGACATCCTTGACTGCTCTCCATAACGGTCACGATATTTTCTTCACTTCGAGAATTACGTTGTCGTATAGGCACTGGGAAATTATGCAATGCATAAGTTGTTTCGAGTTTTTGCAGCAAAAGTTCAATAGTTCGTTTTGTTGGACGGTTTCGTCGATTGAAAACTGGCGTAAGCTCGCGCAACATAGTTTCGACATCCTCAAGGAATCGACATCCTTGACTGCTCTCTCCAACGGCCACGATATTTTCTTCACTTCGAGAATTACGTTGTCGCACAGGCACTGGGAAATTATGCAATGCATAAGTTGTTTCGAGTTTTTGCAGCAAAAGTTCAATAGTTCGTTTTGTTGGACGGTTTCGTCGATTGAAAACTGGCGTAAGCTCGCGCAACGTAATTTCGACATTCTCAAGGAATCGACATCCTTAACTGCTCTCTCTCTAACGGCCACGATATTTTCTTCACTTCGAGAATTACGTTGTCGTACAGGCACTGGGAAATTATGCAAGGCATAAGTTGTTTCGAGTTTTTGCAGCAAAAGTTTAATAGTTCGTTTTGTTGGACGGTTTCGTCGATTGAAAACTGGCGTCAGCTCGCGCAACGTAGTTTCGACATCCTCAAGGAATCGACATCCTTGACTGCTCTCTCTAACGGCCACGATATTTTCTTCACTTCGAGAATTACGTTGTCGCACAGGCACTGGGAAATTATGCAATGCATAAGTTGTTTCGAGTTTTTGCAGCAAAAGTTCAATAGTTCGTTTTGTTGGACGGTTTCGTCGATTGAAAACTGGCGTAAGCTCGCGCAACGTAGTTTCGACATCCTTAAAGAATCGACATCCTTGACTGCTCTCTATAACGGCCACGGTATTGAGTTTTTGCAGCAAAAGTTTAATAGTTCGTTTTGTTGGATCTCCATGATTAACTGGCATATACTGACGTTTCAATATTTGAAAGAATTGGGAAGCCAACTTCACTCCTATTCGAGAAATATCAAAAACAAAATGCGTCGTTCCTACTGAAAAACCCCATAGAAATCTCAAATATTGATATATTTTATTTTTATAAGCTTATCAATAATAGATTTTCGAAGAGACTGGAAAAGTCTGATTCGTCTGCTTAATTTTAGCTACAAGATACTAATATTTAGCTTCGTTTCGTCTTGATATATGAGATCGAAACTGTTTCTTCTAGCAATTTCTTAGTTTTTGAACTTTTGCACATATAATAAGTCATTATTTGTATTTCTTTTAGATTAATTTAGGGTTTTCCGTTTGTAATTTTTCATTTATAAAACAAAACACATTTCTTACTAAAAACATAACTATTTGCAGTTCAATTTCAGGTAGAAATTCTCCGTCTACTTGTGGAATACTATATCACTCAAATGGCGGCCACGGCTGCGGTTACAAATTCCCATTCTTTGGGAGAAATGTTGCAACACTCTGCCGCACATCGGTTGCTCTATTTCGCGAAAAACATCCCGAATATTACCCTTGAGTTCTTAAATTGTTGTAGGATTATTGGCGTAAAATCTGCCTTTAACGTAGCCCCACAGGAAAATGTCTAACGGTATTAAAACACACGACCTAGGCTGCGAGTTAGTCTCCTCTTCGCGAAACAATACGTCGGGGAAATCGCTGACGCAATAGTGCTATTTCTCCACTTGTGTAGCTTGTAGGCCTGTCCTGCTGAAAATAGACATTACCTACGTCCATTTTGTCCAATATTGGCCAAAAAAAGTCTGTAAACATCATACGGTAACGCTGCGCATTGACAGTAACGGTTTCACCTTCATTATTCTCGAAAGAATATGGCTCCAGCACACCATCGTATCGGCCCAAAAATCGCACAAAACTGTAACTAGTATTGGATCAAGTGATTTCTCAACAATTTAACAAGGGTTAAATATCGGGTTAATTTAATATAAAGGGTTAAATCGGAGCTCCAGAACCGACATTTCTGTTTACTCACGAAGTCACTTAAACGGAATTGGGCCTCGTCGCTCAGAATGATTTTACTGAGGAACTGGGGGATATTTTCCTGCATTATCAATGCCCGTTGAACAAAAGTACGGCGTTGTTCGTGGTCTCTCGGCTATAATTCTTGGGCTAGCTGCACCTTGTATGCATGCAGGTGCAGATCTTTATGCAAAATGGTTTGTGTAAGGTGTAACTGTTGTGAACGCCATGGAATCGACTTAAGCAGGTTTTCTGCGACACTTTCAGCAACAGCATTTGTTTTTGTTTGTTTGCGGCTGGCTAACAACACAACGATGGACTGGTGACTTAACCTCACTAACCTGGCCAAATTCCTCAAATTTCTTTATTGTTCGCGCCAATTTTAATAAATCTATATTTTAATTCGAAATTTAAATCGATTTCGGCATCAGTTAAAAGAAGGGGAAAGGTGTATCGACCTGGGCCGAAATCTCGCAATGTTATTATTTACACCGCGAATTTATATATTTCCGGTAGTATGTCTCGAGGGCTAGAAGCGAAAAGACACGGGTTGAAGCGCGAACCCTGGGCAATCGACACGTTCACGCAGTTTTAGTTTCCAGTTAATAAGGGGGTGTAATCACGAGCCAAAGGGCTGCAGCGACCACAAACGTCTGGAAGACAACCATTTTAAGGGAATCCCTCCACCTATTATCCTTATTTCCACGGAGCGGAGACGCGAGCAACCCTAAAAGGTAAGTGATCAGATCAGCCCGTTTAAAATTAGAAAAAATTTGATTCTCGTGAGATACGGTCCAAACATTGGTCCTTCGAACCGGATCGGAGTCGGTTAGTCGAAGACCTGCATGTTCTCGGTCGCTGTTGGATTCGCCATTTTGTTTCCGGTCGCGGCGGAAACATTGAAAGCATACTCCATTAGTTTCCTTGATAATTAAATTTTTGTCTGGATATCCAGCTTTCGTCGGAATGATCAGTTAGTTATCTGGTTATTCAATTTTCGTTGTTTATTAATTTTGTCTGGATATCCAGTTTTTATCGGAATAATCAACTAGTTGTCAGTCAATTGTCTGGTTATTCATTTTTCGTTGATTATTCAATTTTATCTGGTTATCCAGTTTTCGTTGGAATAGTCAATTTTTATCTGGTTATCCAGTTTCGTTGGAATTATCAGTTGTTGTGTGGTTATTTATTTTTTGATGATTACTCAATTTTGTCTGGATGTCCAGTTTTCGTTTTGGAATATACGATTTGTGAATAGTCGATTTTCTAAGAGTCTATAGTTTTTCCTTTGAATGATCAATTTTGGTTTGATTATTCAATCCTACTTCTGAGCAATGCGCTTCGTGGAATTATTCGGGAACCAGATGATGCAATAGTTTGTGTGATTGCATTATTCTGTGTAGTATGTTGAAACACAGAGCAAAGATCGCCTCGTATTAAGTTTGTGGCGATAAGCTTTGTCTGTGTCATGAATTTAACTTGTTGTTAGTTTAAGAATTTTTTGAAAATAAATTGAAATAAATCCTTGGATCTAGACCACTAGGACCGTCAAATTGAATTTGCTTGGCTTTAACCAACCATCCGATCAATAATTATCATCGGCTTGCACGGACACCACTCTTGGTCTCATTGTCAGGCTCCTTATCATCGCCTTGGGATCGTTTTTTTATCATCGCATATCCACTCCTAGATTCAAGCCGAGCTTATGTCGGTGTCTTTCCGTTATAGTTCCCGTCAGAAGATCCCCGGTGAGTTCCTACTTTATTTATATATGTTGTGGCAGTTCCAGGACTCTTCGAATCATGATAACTATCTGATGGCTCCGCCTCCCTCCGCCTCAATTGCTGTTCGTGAAGGTGTTTCATTTTTCGATCTAATAAAATGCGAACTCTGCGAACCGTCTCTGCAAAATTTTTACAATAGCAGTAGTGAATTTTCACTATTTCTATTTTTTGTTGGACCGTACTGTCACAAAATAACACTCATATCTTACAAAGCACAAGTACAAAAATGACTTCCAATGACTCTTCTCAATGGAAAACCCTGTATATAAGTAAAAAACTTAGATTATAGATTATGAAAACCTTCAAATTTATGTATCGCCTACGTAAATTCATCGAATACAATTCACCGACGGAAAATTTACCGACAAAAATTAAGACTAAAGACTAGAAAGTTCAGCGACCCGCAATTTTTCGAATTAATTCACCAACTCTACAAGTATGACTTATGATTACAACCAAAAAAATATTATATACAGGGTGATAAATTAAGAGTGTCCTGATTTTAAACTGCCATTTCAAGTTATCAAATTATCAAAACACGAAAAAGTTGGACACCAAATTTTTTGTTGAACATTGAAGAGTAATATCTCAAAGAGTAAGCTCGATAACAAGGTTAATGCATAATACTAAATTAATAATAATGGCGTTATTACGATAAAGTTAACGTAACGGGACGCGACGGGACGTGACGTGACATAAAAAATAAACACATTTTTTTATATGCAGCTGATTACGCTCGTCGCGACTTAATTTATTTTGAACTACCAACGCTGTAAAATCCCTTTTTCTCGCTGTCACATCGCTGTCAATGCACGCTATTTTGAGGCACGTTACGGCGATCGTAATTTCACAAACATACCTTACTGTTTAGTTTACGTCAAGTCACTTCACGTCGCGTCGCGTTGCGTTAAGTTCACCGTAAACCCAAACGTAATCGGAGTTGAGCGATGACATGAATTAAGAACGTTTGCAGCATTTCCACATAACGTTCACTATTGACAAGAAGTGTGTTCCCATTCCATCTTCAAAAGAAATACGGTCCCAATACTCTAGCTGAGTATTTTTCTTTCCCAGTCAGGGAGGCAACAACTAGGTCAGTTTTCACTATCCGTCCCACCCCTTACTTACTTACTTTCCGTGCCCGGCTCATACGACATCTTTCCAAAAAATAGCGGCTGCAATAGCCTTGTCGTTACATATTATTAAGTCTAACATTAAGTGGGCAGACCAGTATGTGGCTCATATCCTGGGGCTGACCACACGCACACAGCACAGCGTCGTTCTCAGACATTCTCCACCTCAACAGATTTGTCTTGCACCTTGCCACTCCTGTCCTGAGCCATTTATTCTCTTGGGAGTTCCCGAGTAGTTAGCTGTTGGGTCCACCTAGTGACACGGTTACTTTCTATGGACCCCTCGATTGTGTGTGATCTTGCCATGAAGCTCTTCCTTGATCTTGGGCGTCGACCGGCTGGTTCGTGTTGGTGCAGAGGATGGCGAACATCGGTTTCCTGTTTCGTCCTTTCAGCATCCGTGGCTCTTCGCACAGATGGGGGTGCCACGCTAATAAGTGGGTACAAACTATTAACTGGAGTTGGCTTTAGGCAGCCTGTCACTATTCTTGCTTTCTCGTTGATAGCGACGTCCACATGTTTCGCGTGAGCTGAAGCTGCCCAAACCGGTGCAGCGTATTCCGCAGTGGACACACAGAGAGCCCAAGCGGAGCTTCTGAGCGTTTCTGGTTGAGCTCCCCATGCTGTGCCTGTTAGTTTTCGCAATATGTTATTACGCGCTCTAACTTTGCATTTAGTATTGATGCAGTATTGTCTGAAGGACAGAGTACGGTCCAGGGTCACGCCCAGGTATCTCGGCGTCGGGCAGTGCTCGAGCTCCCGTCGTGCTTCTTTGTTTTTCAGGTGGAAGGCGCAGACCTGAGTCTTGCTAAGATTCGACTTTAGATGGTTTTTCTGGTAATAGATTGCCAGTTCCTCAAGGGCGACCTCCAACTTCTCCTCCAACTCGGTAAACTCGGTGCCCTGGGCTGCCACAGCTATATCATCGGCATAGATGAATTGCCTTATATTGTCAGGAATCGGCTGGTCGTTCGTGTACACGTTGTACAAGAGTAGGGACAGGACATTGCCTTGCGGCAGTCGATTCTTCTGGACTCTTCATCTGCTATTCTTGTTTTGGAGTGAAACATAAAATCTCCTGTTCTGGAGGAACAGACCGATAACCATAGTGAGCCTATAGTCTTTTGTTATCTCATAAAGCTTTCTTAATAGCCTCTTGTGGTTGACAGTGTCATAAGCGGCTGTCAAACCGATGAACGTCACTCCAGTAAACTTCCTTCTCTCAAAACCATCCTCTATGTGCTGAGTTAGGTTGAGGATCTGGCCACAGTATGATTTCCCTGGACGAAAGCCGGCTTGCTGTTCGATAATATTGGCATCCAAAATCTCCGCTGTTCGGTTTAGAATCAGTCGTTCCAGCAGTTTGAAGAGTTGGCAAAGAAGGAACACGGCCCTAAAGTTCTTAGGGTCACACGAGCCTTCTTCCATCCTTTGGGGATCTTCAGTTGCGTGACACATACGTTGAACATATTAAGGAGCCATTGCAGGGTCTGTGGTCCAAAGTTCTTGATCTGCTCTGCCCTCAGATCGTCCACGCCCGCCGCTCGGTTGAGTTTCATCCCTTTAATCCCAGCCACAAGTTCAGTCATTAAAAAAGTGGCACCGAGGGAGTTGTTCTCTTGCTCCAAGTCCCTGCTAATGTGCTCTTTGGACTTCTTGCCCTTTGTTTTACCATTCAGTAGCAGTTGGGTGGATACTTGATCTGAAGTGACGAACTGATTTTGTGGGGTCACCACTCAGGTTTTTTAGGGTCTTCCATGCCCGTCTGCTGTTCACCTTCATATCTAGGTTTTCTAGCATGTTACACCACTTGGCTGTTCGGTTCTCGTGGCCGTTTGCCCACCCCGAAAAAATGCGATACCAGGGTGGTGCATAATAATTGCCAAAGTGGAATAGGGGGTTTATTTTGAGCTTCCCCCAAGCCACACCCTACAGTTTACCTTTTGAGAATGCAGCTCTTCTTCAAATATAACTTGAGGGCTTTGACAGACCAGTTACCTAAATTTTGTTCCTCTCCCCAAAGTTGAAAATGTGTTTCGTCATTCATATTTATTTTATTGACAAAATTATCCCCTCTGCCTAAAATCTATGGACTGAATTTTAAACTTGAGTTTCGGTCTTTTGGAAGAAGTTTTTGGGCTTTTCCATTTGTAAGGCCGGAGGAGTAAATCTTTCTGTAAAATTGTTCTTACCGACTCACTCGCTGCGATAAGCGCCGCACGGATTGATTGGAATTATTTTCAATTCTGTTCCTAACTGGCAAAGTATTCACTTCTGTTCTAGCAGTTTTCTCTACAAGTTTAGTGTCCTTAAGAGAACCTGTTCGATGACATTTTTCGACCAATCTTGTAATTGTCCTGCAATTTGGAGGCGCTGCGCTGGAAAATTAAACTAGGAGGTTAACTCTAGGAGGTTGTTGAAACCACCTCTGAGTTTGAATAATGGAGTTCGTTTTAATAAAATGCTCTACACCAGCGTTTCTCAACCTTTTTTGAACCACGGACCAGTAAAATTAAAAAAAAAATCGCAAAAACAAAATTTTTCTAGGTATTAAAGAACTACTAAATAAGTTAATTGTAACATTTTCATTATCATTTACTTACAATAATATTTAAATGTAAAGATTGAATTATTAGAATACTAGAATTATTTTTCTTTTTTTTTCTTCAGTGCCGTACTAATCATAAATTACATAAAGATGAGTCACCTATTGATCAAAAGTCAATGAAAAATTAAAGGGGCAAAAGACAAGATTTTTGGAATTAAAAAAAAATAATTATAAACTGTTTAACGACTCGAAATCTAATACAGTTGATTTGCAAGAGATTCAAGTATTTTCTAAAAATAATTTCACCCATTAGCCGTCTGCGGGGGCGGCTGGGCGAATTTTTAAGATTTTTTCACATTTTCACCCACAGCTCGGGTAGTTTCCGTCGCACGGACGTGGTTCCGGTGTCGGTGTGTCCGGAACGTCGCCACACGTCCAACTGTCGCCACACTTTTCGAAAATTTTGCTTAAATTTTTTGGGAAGTGCGGAAAACTTAATTTTTCTTGCAAAAAAATCGTCATTTTTGGTCTCCTAAACCACGCGATCCGGAAGTCTCATTGAAAATCGCCATACGTGGGTTCGTTCGCCTATTCTTTGGCTTCAAGGATTTGATGCACCGACTATTTCAGAGCCAGGGGGCCGCTGGAGGCGGTGTTTTAGTCGGAGGACCCGGATTTGCAGAAAAATGTGAATAACGTTGTCCACAAAAGTCGCCCAGCGACAAGAGTTGTGTTGGAGGACGCGTCTCGTAATTTTCTACCGGAATCCTTGCGTGAATTTTATTTTTCCTGACCATCTTCGCCGTGACCTCTGAAAATGTGGTAATTTTTGAAAAGCAAACTTGTGGGTTCCGCAAGGTTAAATTCGGCTTTTTTATGCCGTAGGAAGAGGCAGATTTTCAGTGTTTTAACCACGTCTTCTATGCTTTAACTGTCCGCACGTTGTGCATCCCCAGCTTTCGTCCTCCGTCCTGCCGCGCCCCTTCAGAGGGTCAAAACCTCCCAAAAAATTGAGATTTTTGTGGAATCGGCCCAACTGAAGTGACGGCAGCAGCGCAAATGTGATTGTACATTTTTCTAGTGTACAACCGAGAGCCCCGTTGGGCACCGCTCAACGGGATTTTCGCGACTCAACTCCGCCAGGTTCGGGCGCACCAGACCGAAACCTAAAATCATGAATTTTTACCTTCCAGGCGCATTTTTTCGTCGAATCTCAAAAATTCTGCCCGGATGCTTTGGCCACGATATGAGAGCCCTTGCTCGCCGTCCTGCGGCGTCCCATTCACCTGGTGCAAGAAAATGCAACTTTTTTTTGCCGATTTTGCAATCACTTCCACTGACGCCCTACACTTATGTAAAGGGCTCGAGGTCACCGATTGGGTTCGTTCTCCCCCGAATACTTGCCCGCAACTATTCCGGTAAGAAATAGCTATATTTTTAAACTGCAACGACTTTTTGCGAATCTGCGGCAGTTTAAAGAGAAAAATTCGCAAAAAGTGAAAAAAACACCAGAGGCGTTTTGTGGTGGTACCTAGAACGTCCGAACCAATTGGCGGATCGGAACGGGACTGGCACCTTGTTGGTTGGCACCTTGCTGGCACTGGCAGTTTGTTTTGGAGTTTATTCCAGATTCCGTTGAAGATGGCGACGCTATAAAACGACGTATGTTCTGGATTTTTCAGTGGATTATAGAATGGACCGTACCGGCTCCCGTTCGCCGGAAGGTGCGGTCAGTCTAACCGCTGCAGTTTCGCTGTTTCGGGGCGCAGCGACTTGGAACGGATTCCCGCGCCACTTATGTATTTAAGGGTTAGCGATCCGAGCCGTCCCCGTCGAGCTGCCGACGTTGGAAAACATCACCCTTTTTTACACGTTTTTTTTTACATTTACCCCCCTCACCGCGGCCCCGAATCCGACTTTAGCTGCACGGAGCGATGTCGCAAATTCTAATATATTGGTACCACTCTCGGCTTCTTGTGTCGCTCCGAGTGGCGCCGAGTTATGGACAAACAAAGACGTGGAGAGTTTTGGCTTTTTTTTCAATACGCCCGCAAATCACCAAGAGGTGGTTTATCCAGAAAACTGATACCTTCACCGTGTAGCCTGGTCTTTTTTCTATCCGGACTGCGAGTTTTTCCGTTCCGCGGCCTGTAGTCTGCGCGGGGAGTTTTTTTCAAAAAACCTCTAAAAATGAAAAGTCTAAATGAAACTTTTCGACAATTTTTTTGACTTTCTTAAACTTTGAATAATCTCAGCGGGGTCAAAAACCCCGGGCAGAGGGGGGGCAGAGGGCTACTACATAGCCCGGGACGGCGCTGTATAAATTTAGGGCCCCGGGTCACACCTCCCGGAATGGCGGTGAAAGGGTTAAGATATTTGTATTTCGTAATTTTATAAATTAAAATTTAGTTATTATTTTATCCGCGGACTAGTAAAATTTCTCCGCGGACCACTGGTGGTCCGCCGGACCAGCGGTTGAGAATAGCTGCTCTAAACAAGCACATTGCAAATTATGGCAAAAAAAGCCATTCATTCTTTTTGTTTTTACTAACTAAAAACAGGACTGTGTTCCAATTTGTCACTGTTTACTACCAGATCACATTTTCCCGACCTAATTAATGTAATTAACAAACGTGGTTTTTAATAACCCAATCTTAGGCAACTGTAGAATTGGTGAATTATTCATTAGACTAACTTCGGATCAGTCAACATCCTAGTCGGTGAATTATTGTCAGTAAATTTTCCGTCGATGAATTGCAGTCGCTGGCTGCAGTTTCTTTAACCGTACTTCTATAATTCGACAATTACATATTGCTTGCTAGACTATTTCATAAGACATTGATTCCAAAAGTTATTTACGAAAACAAATTAAAAAGGAAATGTATTAAATAACAGCAAAACAAACACATCAACACTAACTAATATCTAGAATTTCTTTATGGGTGTTACTAATTATCGTTAGGATTTAATTTAGAAAGTGAGATGGAGCCGCATAAAGCTGACAACAATTTCGAAACAGAAAACATTTTACGATATCTTATCGAAGTGGAAAGCGCTGTTAATTGTAACAAATGCGGAACGGCAGCAAGTAATTTGCACTAATTTGCAAAGCGACTTGATGGAAATCCTGTAACTGGAGCTCAAAACTTGTTGAAAGTTATGACCCAGTCCACGTAATGCTCAACTCAAACCGAAGCCAAATGTGATTGAAATTGATTTTATTTTATTGATGGATCTTTGGGCAACTCCATTTCAACGTCTGTTTCTAGCTAGTTTAACTCTTGCGCAATCACCGAAACTACAGCAATAAACAAACTTGAAACTTTTTGGAAATATAAAATGATTTTAATAATTAAAGGTGTTTGCTTTATTAAAAAAAAACTTGTATAATTAATATAATGGTTGTATCACATATTTTAACATATTTCAATTAATTTCGAAATTAAATTACTTTCACAACAAATATATAAATTATAATTAATTTGTAAAATTAATTAGTAACAAAATTTAATTAAAGTAGATCATTAAAATATTTTAATTTTTACAGTTTATTCAACGATGAAAAATCTAACTCTTTGTTTCTACTTCTATTAAATATGCTATCAAATTAAAAATTCAAACAGAAATATAGTGGATATCTTTGTCTGCTTATAAAAAAAAACAGTATAAGAATTACACTACGAAATTATAAATTCAATTGTCCTAATGCCACTATAAAATTCTTTTATTGTAGATTTAATTTTTAAAGTTCTTTACAATAATTTAATTATAACGTAACAATGTAGGATACGATTTGGATTTATAATATAGAGATCAATGGCAAAGCAATTTTCAAGTTGAGATAATATTCGGGGGTTTACAATCTGGACTATCTCTCAATTAAATCTTCTAAAGACGGCTCTATCCTAATGCTGTAGGCATGCACATCAAAGACAAAGAGCATTTCCAATTATTTCCAACACACTTGTAACAGATATTAATCTAATAATCACCCCAAATACAATATCCCAGAATATAATTTATAGTTCAGTTATCCATGTGTACACATAGCCCATTACACATTCTAGTTTCGTCCATCTACCTCTCTTGATATAACTATTTGTATAATTTCTGTTCTAGTCTGTTTAATCTCGTCTCTATTGTCATACAGGGTCTCGTCTCATCAGTCTATCTTGTATGTTTAGTTTAGTTGCCACCTAGTGTTGTCTTCTAGTCTTACCGTGTAGCCTTGCCGTCTTACCTACATATATATATATATATATATATATATATATATATATATATATATATATATATATAAACCGCTTGGGTTTTCTTCTAATTCTGTTCGCTTTGTCGATTTCGCTCAGTCTTATCTCGCTATTCCGACTTATCAAGTCTCGATCTGGCTAGTTTTAGTCTATCTATTCTAAGTTTAGTCTATCTATTCTACTCCATTGAGAATGTCTCCTTACTTCTAACTGTTCAGCCTAGTAGGTCTTGTCTTGTCTGTATAGTCTTGTTGGTCCAGTCGTGTCGGTGTGTCTAGTCAATCAAATCAAAAATATTTATTTCATTGCAAAAGCTATATACAGATATAAACTAAATGAAATATATCATTAAAAAAATAAAATATATAGTAATAATAATACATACATAAATACTTAACATGAAAAATTAATAATAATAATTACAATAAATGCAAGTTATTATTAAATAAATTTTCTAAACTAGCGTAGAGTTAGTAGGATTAAAATACTCGTCTACGGTGTATGGTTCTAGGTTATTGATATCTTCAAAGATTTTTTGTTTATAGTCTCTTAGGCCTGGAACTAATTTAACAATAAGCTCAATCCGTAGCATGATGTAAACTTAAATTCCAGCGTATGTTTAAACTTAAAAATATGCAATTCGTATGTATAGGTACCAACTAGTGTAAATATATTAGCAGCCCTGAATTTTCCTCTGCAAGATTGTTTATAGTTTAGATTAAATAGTATTCTGACAGCAATTTTCTGGACTTTAAATAAGTCAGTGCAGTAGTTTCTACCACTGCCCCAAAATATTACTACAAATCTTCTGAAGAGAATGAAAGTTAGCAAAGTATACTGTTCTAAGTGTTTCTATACCCACATAAGGTTGCAATATCCTTAAAGCGTATGTGATTCTATTTAGTTTTGGCCGCACAATATCAATGTGGGATGACCAATCCAGTAAATTGTCCATTTGTATTCCTAGAAACCTCACAGTTTCCCTTATTTCAAAAAGTTCTCCTTCTATGTTAATGCTAGAAGGATATGGTTTTAAGCTTCTATTTGTTTTAAATATAATCATATTAGTTTTATCCTTGTTCATAACCAACTTATTCATATTTAACCAATTTGCTAAGGTATTAAATGCATATATTAAATGTATAATTTGTATGAATTTCCTCGATACAGTTATTATCTATCAAAAGACAAGAGGTGTTATCTGCATAGTTTAATATTGTAATATTCGATTTCTTTGAAAAGGTTGTGGGTAAGTCATTAACATAAAGAGTAAAAAGAAGAGGGCCTAGAATGCTCCCTTGCGGTATCCCCAGTTTGACCACTCTAGTCTTTGATATCGTGCTTCCATATGGTGTATCGATTTTTGTTCTTTGCTTTCTACTGGATAAATACGACTTAATCCAATCTAGAGCTATTCCTCTAGTTCCGTAGTTATAAATTTTGCTGGCTTTCGAGTTGCATATAAATATTGTTTATGTATTGAAAGCATGCTGTTTCGATACTTCTCATACTTCTTTTGATACGATTTCCATAAAGCATTCGAAATGGTAGAACTAACATCAAAAATAGCAGGACTGGAGCAGTGTAGGATAGACTTTAAATATACAAGGCTTATAGAATACATATACAGTAATGCCACTACAACTGTAAAACTTCATGGCGAAATTACAGTAGGCCGAGGAGTCCGATAAGGGGACACCATTTCGCCTAAACTTTTCACAGCTGTATAAATGTCGATGGGCAAAGACTAATACACCTCAGATTCGTAGATGATATCGTTCTTGCACAGATAACATAGGCGATGCGGTCTCCGAATAAATGCAAGCAAAACCAAATAATGACAAATGAAGTGCTTGCAAAAAACATCAGAGTAGGCGACTCCGAGATAAGAGAGACGCATATGTACAAATAGCTCGGGCAAGAAATACAAATTGGGAAGGACAGCATAGAATAGGTTTGGGTTGGGCTGCTTTTGGCAAACTACGAAAGGTATTTAAAAGTGATATACCCATATGTCTGAAGAGAAAGGTGTATAAACAATGCGTACTACCGGTCATAACATATGGAGCAGAAACTCGGCCATTAAGAAAAAAGTCAGCGGAAAATCTAATAGTCGGACACCGAGCAATGGAGAGAGCCATACTTGCAATCAAAAAACCAAAAGAGATAGAATACCCAATGATACCTTCAGACTAAGAACTAAAGTTATATAGTTGTACACATAACTAGAATGAAGTGGAGATGGGCTGGTAATATGGCGAGAACATCAGACGACAGTTAGACTAAAACTATATCGGAATGTAGACCACGAGTAGTCAAACGAAATAGAGGTAGACCCGTCGTCGGGATTTCTTCGTTGCCGAAGATCCTTCCCTCATTGCCATCGCCGCCTCCGCTCATGTGTCTGTTGGTGGCTCCAGAGACCGATGCGAGATCGGATGGTACGTTGGCACTGTGAACATAAAAATGTCTCGATGCCGCCTGATCTTATAGTGGTGTTGCGTGTAGGGAATATGCCTGAATTGTTGTGGGAGATGTTACGACAAGAGCCTCTGTCTTGACACAGATATTACCAGATGTCCTCTACTCCGGCGTTCTTTACTACGGAGTGAATGACATCTTTACACCTCTTCAGCTGGCTACCAGGATATCGATGACCATGGGATAGCTCACCAAAGAGAATTTGTTTTGCGAGCCGATCATCGGACATCAGGCACACATGCTCTAGCCAGCACAGTTGATTGCGCGCCAAGGTGTTCTCTATAGGGTCGCAGTTGGCTCTTTCCTGAATTTCTTTGTTGGAGATGAAAGCATGTCATTTATGTCCCATGATACAGCGCAGTTGTCTCATTTGGAATTTCTCCAACGCCTTAACGTGCTTTTTGTACACAATCCAGCACTCACTATCGTATAGTAGATTTTAAAACTTGGACTTTCGTGTGTATGGTCAGGTCATTACAGCCAAAGACACTCTCCCGTAGTTTAAAGAAAGAATACGAGGCACACCGTAAACAGTGGCTAATTTCGGCATCCAAGTCGCAACGCGCTGTCATTCGCAATTCGCTAGACTTCCCAGATAGTAGAATTGTTTAACAGTCTCGATAGGTGTTCCATCTAGATATATATCTACGTGTGGCTGATGCTGTTGGTGGATGAAAGCTCATAATAAGGAGTTTGGTTTTGGATGAGTTTACCTCTCTCCCAAGAGAGCCATATACACTTGAGAATGTGTCCATATAATGTAACATATGATATGTTAGTTGCGGATATCTTTTATAAAGCCATGTTGAGAATCACCGATTATATTGTATTTTCGTAAAAATGATTCCATCCTCACATAGAACACCTTCTCAACGATTTTTGAAAAGGAAGATAAAATGCTAATTGGCCTATAATTTTATAAATCTGCCTTTTGTCCCTTCTTGAAAATTGGTGTGATTGTGGAAATTTTCAGTAAATCTGGAAAGATGCCAGAGACGATAGAGTTGTTTATAATAAACTGAAAAGGTTCTACGAACATATTGGAGATGCTCTCTGACTGTGCAAGGAAATGAAGGGTAGCTTTCTATGGCCAAGTTGCAAGATTGCCTCCAAACCGACTAACCAACCGTCTGTTCACCCTGGCAAAACAAGAAGGTTCGTACCACTTGGTTGACAGAAACCGAGAAGGATATTAAAGAACTGGGAATAACAGATCTCCAAAACAAACAGTCTGTGAGACGCACCCTGAAGGAAGTCCGTGAATTTCAGGAAAAACTCCGAAGGAAAGGACTAAAGTGAACACATTTTCATTGAGACAAAGCGAGACAAACGGGATGTTATGAAAGCACACCAATAATTCAAAAACGAACCTTCTTGTTTTGCCAGGGTGAACAGACGATTGGTTAGTCGGTTTGGAGGATCTTGCAACTTGGCCATAGAAAGCTACCTTTCATTTCCTTGCACAGTCAGAGAGCATCTCAATATGTTCGTAGAACATTTTCAGTTTATTATAAACAACTCTATCGTCTCTGGCATCTTTCCAGATTTACTGAAAATTTCCACAATCACACCAATTTTCAAGAAGGGACAAAAGACAGATATTTAAAATTATAGGCCAATTAGCATTTTATCTTCCTTTTCAAAAATCGTTGAGAAGGTGTTCTATGTGAGGATGGAATCATTTTTACGAAAATACAATATAATCGGTGATTCTCAACATGGCTTTATAAAAGATATCCGCAGCAAACATATTATACGTTTCATTATATGGACACATTCTCAAGTGTATATGGCTCTCTTGGGAGGGAGGTAAACTCATCCAAAACCAAACTCCTTATTATGAGCTTTCATCCACCAGCAGCATCAGCCATTCTAAATATATTTTATTGTATACATTCATATACTTGTCTATAAATATACAATTTTTTTTGAACATTTTGGTTTTTAATTGATTTAATTTTTTTATTTAAAAAAAAATAAGATTTTCTTTCACGGTCATATTTTTGATCCGGGTGAATAATTGCAATAGATACGGATCAGTTATTCGAATGTCATGAAATTTCTCACATGAATTGGTCAAATTATATTTTGCCTTAATATAGATTTTAAAGTTTAATGTTCAACTGCGATTTTCAGTTCTCAATATTTTATTGATACCAGAAAAAAACACGTTATGTTGCTGATTTTGTTTCTGGAAGGCACAGCGCGTATTCTACAATTTTCAAAAAAAAATTGATAAGGAAATCTGTTTAAGATGAAGGACTAACTCTATTTTTTGTCTCTTTCCACATTTGCAGAAAACCAACATTTATTTTTTTCATGAGAACGTATCTTTTTACCAATGACACCTCATCAAAAAGATTTTCCTAAATATTGTTTTAGGAAAAATGATTACTAGATAATATATTCAAAAGATATTTCCACATATTCCGATAAAATCTCCTTTTTTAATGTCACCTTCCACTCTTCAAGATATTATTAGAACTGTTCATTCTTCAAGATATTCCAAGCAGTTACTATAAAAATTTCCGACTTCTTTCAGAAAATGCGGGCGTTTAATGGCACCTTGTTCTTCCAACCTACTGATGTCCTTTCGAATAACTAAAAGAACGTAATCGTTATTAATTCTTAACAGTTACGCTGTGGCGGCTATTGCCCTTCTTTGTCAATCAAATAATGAGTCGAACGTCAAATTGAAAACAACAAACCGCACTGTCTAACGGCAGTCCGCACTTATCTGCATTAAGACAGGACGTAACGACAATAATCGAACACCATCGAGTAAATTTAACTAGCGACATCATCTAATACAGTTTACTCTGCATACATTTTATGTATTTTTTATTTCTTTATATTCACTATAATAATTAATAAATAATGGGTAATATGTTTTTACAGTACATTTAAAATATGAAATACAGATATTTTCTAAAAAGCGGGACATTTTTAAAAATCGGCGGGAAGCGGGACTGTCTTCCATAAAGCGGGACTGTCCTGCCAAAATCGGGACGTGTGGTCACTTTACCCTGGACAGAAGAGAGAAAGGAGTTACACCGGCAGAAGATGCGACAAAAAAGTAGGCCTATTCGAAACAAGAAGAAGAAACTGTAAAGGTTCAGATATTTCCAAAAAAATATATATAGTCTTGTCTATCTAAGCTGGTCTATCTAGCCTTGACTGTTTTCCCTTGTCCATCCAGATTTCTGTCCAGTCTTATCTGTCCTCCCCTAAGTAAATGTACAATAAAACCATCTGCAAAAAATGCACTCGCAGGGGGTGGCACGCACAAAATATAAACGAGGACAAATTCGAAAATTAGCTTGACGAGGAAATTCACAATACAAATGATCGCTCACCTGATGCTCCCTACTCTGTACTACAAAAAACTTGCAATGATATCCTCATGCGAGGGAAGCCTTCGAAAAGAATACAGATATACTGGTGAAAACTATATATTGGCACATACAATACAAGAACCCTTTCAACAGACGAAAGACTATTGGAACTGGAGGAAGAACTCAAAGAAGTACACTGGAATGTACTTGGAATAAGCAAAATTCGCAAAAAGGTGAACTCCTACTGAAATCAGGACATATTTACTATCACAGATTTAACAAAATAGTTCTGTGGGAGCGGTAGGACTGCTAATCGATAAACGACATGTGCAAAATATTACACAAATCAACAGTATAAGCTCTAGAGTGAGTTACGTAATATTGAAATTAAACCAACGATAGAGTATTAAAATTATCCAAGCCTACGCACCCACATCCCAACAACCAGACAAAGATATCTAAAACTTGTATGACGATATAGCTCAATGTCTTCTTACCCAACCTATTTTACGATACTGGATGGGGACTTTAATGCCAAGTTGAACAAAAAACAAAACGAAGAAGAAACACCACTGCATTTCCATGGGATAGGAGATAGAAAGGAACGAGGAAACCTACTGCTCAAATTTCTTCTCCACCACCAACTAACGGCTATAAATACGTTCTTCGAAAAGGCAGAACATCGAAATTGAACATGGATCAGTCAGGATAGCCGAACAAATAACGACATCGACTTTATCATCACAGATAAAAAGCAAATTGACACGGATGTTACCGTGCTAAAAAAACTATCAGTGGGGAGTGGCCATAGAATGGTGAGAGCGAAGATACTACTAAACCTGAGGACAGAACGAAGTAAACTTGTGAATAGGAAGAACGGTAAGAAGCGCACAAGGGTGGACGATGTTGAGGAATAACAAAAGACGATAAAGGAAAATCTGAAAGTCGCTAATACAAGTAACCTCGAGGATCTAAATAAAAACATAGTGGAGTCAATCAACACCGTCCAAAAGAAACACTGCTTGAAACAAACAGAAAATGAGGATAAACTCTCTATAAATACTAAAAATCTGACGAGACAGAGAAGGAAACTACTGGGAAAACATCCACAGCATAAAAACATCTACAGCATAAAAATATCCACAGCATAAAGATGAGCTGAAACTGAATAAGGATATAACGAAAGCTGCCAGGACTGATATCAGAAGCTACAAAAGTAAATGGGTGACTAGAGTTATAGAAGAGAATATGAGCATGAGGGTACTACGTAATAAACTGAGTAGGGGAAATGCTGAAATAACTAAACTAGAAAATGAGAGAGGACAAATAACGAATAGCAGAGAGGAAATATTGAAGATTGCCGAAAACTTTTACACCAAACTCTATAGAAACCAGAGTCAAACAGAACCACCAGAAAATCTACCCAATATACTGAACTGAGGATCAAAAGATGCCAGAGATAACTGAAGAAGAGATCCTAAAGTTATTGTCAGAAATGAAGAACAATAGAGCACCTAGTGAAGACGGTGTTGTTATAGAAGTCATCAAATTAGGGGGAAGAGAACTATTCAAAGCAATAACCAAACTCTTCAATAAATGCCTAGATGAAGGAACAACCCCACAAATATGGAACAATGCCATCATTGTGATAATGCACAAGAAAGGCAGTATCACAGACCTACAGAACTATAGATAAGTCTGTTGACACACCTATATAAACTATTCACCAACATCATTACCACAAAATACTCTGATTACTTACAAATAAACTGGACCTGTATAAGCCAAGAGAGCAAGCAGGTTTTCGAGCCGGATATGGAACAAATGACCATATTCAGGTGATAAAATCGCTAAAAGAAAAAGTATAGAATACAACTAACATTCGTTTTATATGCTAACATATGTATATACTTTGATAATACTAACATTCGTTGACTACGAAAGGCATTCAATTCCATAAACAACCATGAACTGTTTAAGGCCCTCGCGATCTGTCGTATAGACCACCGCTACATTTCCATACTACGACATATATATATGAGCAGGCAACCGCAGAAGTAAAAATACATGCGGAAACAGATCGGTTCAAGATCAAAAAGGGCGTCCGACAAGGCGACACAATTTTCTCAAAACGTTTTACAACCCTAATAGAATATATGTTAAAAATAAAAAAAATAGACAATAAAGGTCAATTTCAACATCGCCAAGACCCAATTTATGACAAACTTAGTTCCCAGTTGCAACCTAATGATAGAAAGAAAGGAAATTCAATACGTAACATCTAACAAATACCTGGGACATGAGATCCGAATGGGAAGAGATAATCAGACCTGCGAATTAAACAGAAGGATAGGACTGACTTGGGCAGCCCAAGGTAAGCTGAGACCCGTATTAAAAACAGACATACCGATGTGCCTCAAAAGAAAGGTGTTTGACCAGTGCGTTCTCCGGGTATTGACATATGGCTCGGAAACACTAACATTAACTCAGGCAACTGTTAATAAAATAAGAATAACTCAACGAGACATGGAGAGGACCATGTTAGGAGTAACATTGCGAGACAAAATCAGAAATGAAGAACTACGCGGAAGAACAAAAGTTACTGCTGTAATTGAAAGAGTCACACACCTAAAATGGAACTGTGCTGGACACGTCGAAAGAATGTCGGACAACAGATGTTCGATGAGAATACTAGAATGGCGTCCCAGAGACGAAGCACATAGAAGCAGAGGACGACCGCCGACCCGATGGACGGACGATTTAAGGATTTCCCCGAACTGGATCCAGGATGCCTAAGACCGAGCAAGATGGTCTAGGTTACGAGAAGCTTACGTCCAGCAGTGGACGAGACAAGCTGCTATATGATGATGATGATACTGGTGGAGCGCAAAAGTTGCCGAGATGAGAAAGATCTGTTTTGCTAAAAGACATGCCTACCAACGGAAAGGCAAGAGAAATCCAAATCCAGACATAGAAGTTACGTATAGTAATTCTTATGCCACAGCAAAAAAGAACTTACGGACAGAAATCAACAGATCTAAAAGGGACCACTGGCGTCAACTCTGCGATAAAATTGATGAAAAAGTGTGGGATGATGCATATTCCATTGCCACCCGAGAAGTCAAAGTAAGATCTCCAAACCTGAAAATGATCATGGAAAAAATGCGAGAAGTGGTGGAGCTTTTCTTCCCCAAGCACTAAAAACTACAGTGGGTTTTACCGGCAGTTAAAGAAACTTCTGAATTTTCGATTGAGGAACTGAACAGAGCCAGCTAGTGTCTTCTAAATGGCAGAGCAATAGGACCAGACAATCTCCCTCCAATCTGTAAAGATTGCCGTAAATAGACAACCAGAATTTGTCTAGAAGTTATGAACAATATAATATCAAATGGCAGATTCCCGGATAGGTGGAAGATGGCAAGGTTGGTCCTCCGGAAAGATGAAAAACAAAAACGAACCCTCCTTTTACAGACCAATATGCCTGCTGGATGTCCTCGGGAAAGTAAACTGCTTCTTGCCAGGATTAAAGCGGAATTGGATAAGGGTAGAGGTTCATACGACAGAGAAAATGGGTTCAGATAGGGAAGGTCTACGGTCGATGCCGTTCTGAAGGTGATTGAAGTGGCAAGAAAGCCACAAGCGGCACAAGGAGAACACGTAAGATTACAGCGCTGATAACCCTAGACATAAAAAATGCTTTAATTCTACAGCCTGGGAAAAGATTGTGGAAGAGCTAACTCACAGAAACTTTACCCCATATCTGTTGCGGCTAGTGCACAGCAGCTACCTCTCAAATAGGAGAATACAGATGGAATCCGGCAATGAGGTCGTCGAGGGCTAAGTAAATAGTGGTGCTCCTCAGGGCTCGGTATTGGGCTCTACACTGTGGAACATTCTATACGATGGTGTGTTAAGGCTCGTTTTTCTCGCTGGGGTGGAAATAGTAGGATTTGCTGATGGCCCAGCAATAGTTGCAACAGGAAAAACTAATGAGAAAGGCAAACATCGCCATAAAGCAGGGCGATGAATGGCTAGAGTGAAAAAAACTTAAGCTAGCCCCTGAAACAGGAAAATAAAATACCTATAAAAGACCTATAAAATTCAAAATAAAAAAAGTGAACATCACGGCATGTACCTAGGCATGTATATTGACCGGAAACTGTCTTTCAAAGCACACCTAAAGAAAACTGCAGAAAAAGCCTTAAAAATTACATCGGTCCTAGGAAAATTATTGTCTAACACCGGCGGTTCGCAAAAGAAGCAGTAAAAGAAGGCTGCTGTGCGCTGTAGTTCACTCAGCCGTTCTCTATGGAGTCCTGGTCTGAACTAGAGCCATTGAAAAGGAGTACATGAAACAGATGTTCGTCTCTGTACAAAGAAAAATGGCCATCAGAGTATGCAGTGCCTATAGGACTATCTCCAGGAAGCTGTGTTGTTGATTGCTGGCATCGCCTCGATAGAGTGCAAAATCAATGAGAGAGTACAATTATATAAGAAACTGGGAAAATAGGACATAAACAAAAAAAAAATAGCAAACAACCAAATGCTTAATGACTGGCAAAAGTCATGGAGCTTGTCCAAAACAAGACATTGGACAAGACTATTCATCTCAAAACTGAAACCCTGGGTAACACGGAACCATGGAGATATAACTTACCATCAACACAGGCAACTTAACAACACAGGCACTCAGCGGCCACGAATGCTTCAGGGAATATCTTCATAGTTTTGGCAGGGCAAGTGACACAATGTGTGTATACTGCGGCGACGTGGACAGTGCATTGCATAACGTGTTTGAATGCAGTAGGTGGATATCCGAGAGGGACCGGTGGAAGGTACAGGCCTCGAGCTAGAGGTGCTAACACTGGTGAACGTGATGCTAAGATCACCAGAGAACTTCCACGGAGAAAATGATACGTGACATCCTGACACCAAAAGAACAAGACGAACGGACGAAAATAAACTACAGAAAAGAAAACCAAAACCATAGAGTCAGATTCCCGAACCCCTAAACACTCCAGTGAAAGCGGGACTTAGGGAAAAAAATGTATTTGCCAAGAGCAGATCGGTGACATCCTTAAGGTTAATGCTGCATAAAGAGCGGTTCCAGAATGTTCGTGATTCCGGGGAGTCCACTTGTCCGGTTTAAATAAAATCTCTCCAGTCTAGTGTGTCCAGAATAGTCTGTCCTGTCTCGTCTATCTAGTCATTTCTGCTCTTGTATATGCAGTCTTGTTTGTCTAAAGGGTTCCACAGGGTTCAGTAATGGGTCCTACACTCTAGAACACCCTGTACGATGGAGTACTTAGGTTAAAGCTACCAGAAAGTGTTGAGATAATAGGCCTTGCTGATGATATAGCGCTGGTAGTACCAGGAAAAGACGAGGAGAGAGTTATGGAACATGCAAATAGGGCGATTGCACATATTAATAAATGGATGGAGAAAAAGCGCTTAAGGCTGGTCCCTGAAAAAACGGAAGCTGTTCTACTGACCGGAATGAGGCATATAGGGCTAGTATTTAAAGTCAGAGACGTAACTATAACGCATAAGGAGGCAGTTAAATATCTTGGTGTGATTATTGATAAGAAACTATGTTTTACACCACATATCATATAGCTAGCTGCGACTAAATCCCTCAAGGTAACAGCAGCACTGGGAAAGATGATGCCCTATGTCGGCGGACCAAAAAGTAGCACGAGAAAGATTCTATGCTCTGTCGCTCACTCGGCAATGCTCTATGGTGCTCCAGTCTGGGATAACGCAGTCGAGAAAGAGACCATTGAAAATAAGCTGGTCGCAGTGCAGAGAAAACTGGCACTACGTGTATGCAGTGCTTACAAGAAAGTCTCAACGGATGCAGTGCTCGTCTTGGTAGACATAGCCCCCGTAGAGCTCACGATAAAAGAAAGAAAATAACTGTACTAAAAGCGGAATAGCGGGCAGAAGAGAGAACTTAGCAAAATTGCCAAACAACAACTTTTCCAGGAGTGGCAAAAGCACTTGACATGCTGTACAAACGGACAGTGGACAAAATTATTAATCCCACAAGTGGGAATTCGGGTAGAACGAAAATATGGGGAGATGAGCTACTATCTCACCCAAGCGTTCAGCGGGTATGGATGCTTCAGAAAGTGCCTGCACAATATCGGCAGGGCCTCTGATAATTTGTGTGTCTACTGGGGCTAAACGGACAGTGCAGCGCACACGGTCTTGGAATGTGAAAGATGGATTCCGGAGAGGGACTACTGTACAACGAAGAGACTGGGAGTAAAGACACTGTTGGAGGTCATATTGAAGTCCGAAGACAACTGGAGAGCAACGGATGATGTGATAAGAAGCATTATGAGCATGAAAGAGATAGAGGAACGTGCCGGACAAAAAGCCAGGAACTAACCTAACCAAGAAAATGCCTGAAACCCTAAACACATAATGTGAAATGGGGGATATAAGGCAACATATGCGTGACATAACAAAGACAACGGCATCCTGGCGACATGCGAAAAGCGGTACCGGGATGTTCGTAAATTCCAAGGGGGGCACTTGACGCTAGTTAACGCTAGTGCCTCTTGCTACGTCCCCATTAAAAAAAATATTTGTCTGCTCCGTCTTGTATGTCCTATCGTGTCTGTCCAGTCTTGTATTTCTAGTCTTGTCTGTCCAGACTTGTCTGTGCAATCTTGTCTGTGCAGACTTGTGTGTTCAGTCTTGTTTGCCCATTATTATCTAACCAGCTTTGTCAGTATAGTTTTGTCAGTCCAGTTTTGTCAATCCGCTATAGACTTCTCTCTGTCCAGTATTCTGTCTAGTATTGTCTGTCCAGTCTTTCCTGTCTAGTCTTGTCCGTCCAGTCTGGTTTGTCCAGTCTAGTCTGTCTAGTCTTGTTAGTACTGTCTTCCACAAATTTGTCTCAAGTCTTCCCGAAATGTTCAGCCAATGTCAAGTATTTAATTGTTGTTTAAATTGTATTTCCTAGAAGTATGTCACATATTCAACCGAAATTAAATAAAGAAAAACGAATTAAAATATACAGAGGAATTAAAGAAATGAAAGCTTCTGAAATTCTCAATTTCACTTATTACAGGATATGCAACAAAAGATAGCAAAACTTATATATCACGTCTATCTTTATTACTTGCCTTATCTATTAAACTTCCTCGACTAGAGCGTCTAGCAGGAATTATTTCCTGCAGCACACCGGCTCAGATTCTCCGCACAAGTGCCTTTATTATTGTTCTCTCAGCAGACAAGCAACATTTCTGTCCTTTTTTATCACAAAATCCTTTTGTACTTATTTATTTAAAACAAAAACTGCATATTCATATTTATATTCAACCACAAATTAAAACTAAAAAAATAATAGTTTCAAACTTTTTATTAAGAGTTTTTATCCTTTATTTCCTTAACTATTTATTTTTCTTATCTGTCTTAGATATGGTTAACGCTTGCTTATAATGGTTTTGTGTTGTACTGCAGAAAACGGTTTCATTTGGATGTAATTGACTGAGAAAGCTGCGCTCGCTCTAGGGGAGGAAATAGGGTCGCTGCCCTTAAATATTTCGCAAGAAAATAAATTTCAATATATAGTTGACATAACTAGATAAAAATATCTAGATATATAGTTAGAATATATCTAGATATATAGTTAGACAGATATATCTACATATATAGTTAGACTATTTAGACAAAGAAATAGTATAAAAAGGCTGTATACACAAATGGTTAACACCCAAGATTAGAGATAAAAAAATGAAATGACACAGATTATTCAGGCAATAGCAGGCAAACCAAATAAATTGTCAAGACTGCTAGAATAGAAAGAAAAAATAAAGAGTGACGTATGTATATATATATACATATATATATATATATACATATATATATATATATATATATATATATATATATATATATATATATATATATATATATATATGTCACAAAAAATCCTTGTGCCTGGATTTATTTTATTTCGTATTCTACATGCTCCAAAATGAAGGTAAAATATTTATTTCCGCATCCTCATATCCTATCCCAAGTTCCTTTTGTAGTCTTGGTAGAAAATAACTCAGAAAATGACAAAATTTTAAGAAACGCTTCGAATAAAACATGAAGGGAATTAAATTTACTACAAGAAAATTTGCTATTTAATGATTTTTTATCAGTAAAGTTGGTAATAATCATTTTAATAACATTTTCTCTATTGAATGTGAAAACATTATTTTTCTTTTCCCAAAAGTTTCACACATTTACATGTAAATCAATAACCTGCAACTATGTTATCTTTCTACACAAATCTCAAATTAAAACTTAACCTCGCCAGTCATGCACGAAATGTTCAAGTAAGTGTATTCCAATTTATAGTTAAAAACAGCAAAGCTGCATTTATGAAATAAATTTCGAAACACGTCTGCAAATGGCTATTCACATAATTTAAATAGAAGACAATGATCTTAAAAACAATGTTATTTCTCTATTTCTGTTAGTGACATGAACATGAACTGGGACTAGTAATAACATGCAAATCTCTGTTGTATAATTCAATATCCTGTGGGATTTTAGGAAGTATTTGTTTCAACATGAGATATGTTCATCGTCTTAATAAGACTTAATATTATAGAGCTACGAACAGATTAAATATATTTATATATTCAAGCTATATTTCGCTTTAATAAGTTTGTATGATTGTATCTATAATTAGTATGGTTTCACCAATATTCCAAATAAGGAATTAAATTTTCTTGTTCAAGAAATTTTATTATCTAGGGATTTTCTCTCAGTTGGTAATAATTAACTTTGAAGCAAATGTAAATTGGCCTTATTAGAGAGACAAAACTAAACAAATAGGAGCAAATAGACACTTCTAAGCAAACAAGGCTAGACCGATATATCTAGGAGAAACAAGAGTTAAACAATAGGCCTACACGGCTAAAACTTAACTATTTGGATTGTAAATTGAAGAATAAACAAACAAGACTAGCTAAACAAAATTAGTATTTATAAACATAAATGCATATATTTTTTTTATACTAGACGGACTAGATAAACAAAACTACGTAGGCAAGTCGGCTAAGTTTGCAAAAGAAAGATATAAAAGTCTACAAAGGATAAAAAGTCCAAAGGAAGAAAGTCTAAACGTAGCAAACTAAATTTGCAAGACTATACAACATATAATTGTAGAATATGAATATTACATAAAGTAAACTTAATGCCAACGAGGGAGCTGGTCTTGATCAAATACCACCCAAATTCTATGTTCAATTTCAGAAGGTCTTGGTTCTCCCTCTATAACTACTAATTAATTCGTCCATAAAATCTGGTAAAATCTGGAACTCGAATAGAGATAGAGAGAACAAACTTCATGAATATACAGAAGCTGTTATCAAACCGTATCCTGAACCTTACCACACGTTATCGCTTCGTTCAATGTTATATATATATATATATATATATATATATATATATATATATATATATATATATATATTCAACGTTGTTTTACGGTGTAGAGACATGGACTATGAGACATAACATAGAAAGGAAAATATATGAATTTGAGTCCTGGGTTTTCCGACGTATGCTTCGAGTATCATGGATGGACCATGTCACAAATGAAGAAGCATTAAGAATAATGCGAAGGGACGGAGACTATTATGTACGATAAAAAAACGAAAAACATCTTACCCTGGACACGTTTACCGTAACAAGAAATACGAACTTTTACAATTACTTATGGAAGAAAAAAATAGAAAGGAAGAGAGGACCAGGTAGAAGGACCTGCTTGTGACTCAAGAAGATTTTAGATTGGACAGGAACTGACAGAAATTCACTAATAAGAACTGCCAAGAGCAGAAACGATTTTGCACAATTTGTTACAAACTTTCAATGATGAAGACGGCACCGCTTAGAAATCTGAATAATATCGGGTATATGTCCAACATTGTGAAAACACGCGTACATTGTCCCTGTCTATAAATCTGGTAGTAAATCGCTGGTCTATAACTAGCGCCCAATCTACATATTGTCAACTCCGCCAAAGATTAACGAATCTATAATATCTGAACATATCTTTTCACATTTCAAAAACATAATCTCACCTAAGAAGCATGGCTTTTCTCGCATACGTTTCACTGTGACGGACTTATTATCATAGTATCAATAACATCATCAGTGCCACGAGTGCGGGCCTGGAGGTATCTGCTGTTTATACTGATTTTAGCAAAGCCTTCGACAAAAGTAATCACCAAATCTTATTAAGCAAATTATCAGCTTACAGAATATCCGGTTGCTTGCTAAAGTGGTTCACTTCCTATCTTTTAGGTCGGATCCAGCATGTTAAATTATATAATTGCCTATCAAATAAAGAGCTTGTACCTTATGGTGTTGCCCAAGGTTCAATATTGGGTCGCTTACTTTTTTCTATTATCGTGAATGACATTGTCGATGGGCTTGCATGTGATTTTGAGTAACTTGCCGACGACTTAAAAATTTTCAAAGTGATAGCAAATCCTGGTGATGAAGGGCGACTTCAAAGTAATTTGCTCTTCATGGTTCAATAGTGTGGTAAATATGTAGTGGTATTAAATAGGGATAAATTCTTATCAATCACTTTTAGTCGGAAATTAAATCCTTCTGTACCGTACTATATGGTAGATAATGTAGCTCTCAAAGTGACAACAGTAGCTAAGGATCTAGGAATAGTTGTTGATAGAAAATTGTCTTTTACTCATCACTATGAATACATAATCACTAAGGCAAACAAAGTAGGATGTGTGAAAAGATATGGCTATGCATTTCACAATGTTCGCATATTTACAGTAGTAACAGTCCTATATATGATATTTGTTACATCAATTCTACAATATGGTTGTATGGTCTGGATACCTTTCTATACAACTCATATTGAGAGAATTGTAGCTATTCAAAATAAATTTGCATGTTCGGTTAAATACAAGGTGGCCCATTGAAAACGAAACAGAGGGATTTTCTAATAGTTACAGATGGGAGCTCAAAAAACGCTCGGACACTTCAATTTTGTTTGTGACACCTTCTACAAGAAAATTTGTAGCCAAATCACTTAACCCCTTCTCGCTGGGATCACAACCCCTAAAATTTTAAATGGCACGGTGGGGTAAGTTATACTAAAAGTAAAATTTTCTCGAGATTATTTAATTTCAAATTGTGAACGCGTTTTTAGCTTATCTCGTTGAAAGAAAATATTGAATGGTGGTTAATTTGAAGACCATTTACTTTTCAACAAGATAGAGCGCCACAACATTATACGCAGGCTGTTTGGGTGTTTTTGGACAGAGTTTTCCTAGGACAATGGAAAGGACGAAGAGGTGATATGGAATGGCCGGATTTAAGTCCTCTGTTGGGTCATCTAAAGAGTAGAATTTATGTAAAAGATCCAGAGTCTCTGGAAGAGTTCCGTCGACGCATTATTGAAGAATGCCGTAAAATTACGGCATAGATCCTCGAAAATGTAATAGAACGTTTCGACCGGAATTTCTATTTTTGTATGGAATTTGGTGGCGCACAATTTGAGCATTTGTTAAACTAAAACAAATCTGTTCTCACTTTGAATTGTGTTTTTTTCCTGCACTGCAGCTTTTTGTAAGGATGAATGTTGAACAATTGGACTTCCTTTAAACGAATGACGCGTTCATTTGAAATTAAATAATCTCGATAACCACTCGATAAATTCGGAAAATGCTAACCATACCAAACGGTTAACATTTTCCGATTTTCAGGGCAAAAAGGGCTTTCAAATGAAGTATCACTTACCCCACCGTGCCATTTAAAATTATAGGGGTTGTGGTCCCAGCGCGAAAGGGTTAAGTGATTTGGCTACAAATTTTCTTGTAAAAGGTGTTCCCCTCACAAACAAAGTTGACGTGTCCGAGAGTTTTTTGAAAATTAATCTTTAACTATCCGAAAATACCTCGGTTTCGTTTTCAATGGCCCACCTAGTATAAGCTACCAATTAGTGTTAGAAACTCGTTACTAGTTACTCGTTACTTAGTTACTAGTTGTATGCAGAAGTTATCTTGGCTTGACTGAGCTAAAGATGCGTAGAAAATATGTAAGTGCTCATATATAAACTTCTAAATAATATGTGTGATGCTCCCGGTCTTGTCAATGAGTTAATTTTTTGTGTGCCTTATTACCGTACAAGGGATGCTCCCTTATTTTATATCCATCACTACACCTCTTATTTTGCTTTATTATCACCATTTCATTCAGATGTGGCTGCATACTAATTTGGACAGTGATTTGGACTTATTTGGCATGCGGTTCTCAAATTTTAGATCAAGAACCCTTAGGCTTACATGGTCGTGGTCTGTTAGGCTTTCGTGGTCACTGTGTTTACTGGTAAGATAAATGTTGTCATGTATATATATATATTTGTTTCTTTCGTTTCAACCTCTTTGCGGTACGTTGATTTAATCATCTCTTTGTGTATTGCTGTTTTCTTAGTGCCCAGTATTTCTTCATACTTTCTGATCTTCTCTTTCTCTCTTCTTCCGTAATGATGGGTTTGGGTTTTTGTGTGGATTTGTCTTGGAACCCTATGTTTTAATCTTTAGTGATTAATTTAGCTGTTCGATTAGTGAATTTTCTGAAATATTTAACTCTATTAGATCTTTCTCAGTTTCTTTAACCGAGTTGGGTTTCGTTTTTCGGTTACAGAAAGTCAGAGATTTGTTTGGTTAATCTGTTAGGGTTCCAAAATGACCATAAAAATGTATCCTCCTTTTTTGCATAGTATCTGAAAGTTTTTCAATTTTCATTCTTGATGTATATTATCTTATTATCTTGAAATTTTAGTCCGCTCATTTTCCTTAAAATTTTCCATTCCTGTAACCCATATTTCTCCATTGGGCCTTTGAAGTTCATGTTTATTCTTTATACTGCATACAGTGCTTCTGGCTTAATCACTGTCTTGTAGTGTGTAATTTTGGACCCTCATGAAAGGGATTTTTTTGTTGTATGTATCTTTTATTGGTTGGAAGGCCAGTTCAAGTTTTTATTTTCTGGATTCCATCGCTTTGCTTTCCCCTGCATTCCGCTTAATCCATTCTCCGAGATATTTGAATTCTTTTACTATTTAAAACTTTTGTTCTTGGGTTTTGAGGTATTTTCGTGAATGTTTGTCATGATCTTAGTTTTCTCGAAGGAGATGTGGACTTATTTTAGCTGCTTGTTTCTTTAGTTCAAGGATTTGATTCTGTGTTTCTTCCATTGTTTCAGCAAACATGGCCATATCATCTGCAAAAGCAATGCAATTTACTTTAAGGTTCTTCTTTTTGCAACCCAATCTTATACCACTCTTTAAATTTGTGTTACATTATCTGACTACTTTCCCAAGTGCAAAGTTGAACAGCAACGGTGAAAGTCCATCCCCCTGTCGCACCCCCGTTGTAATTTCGAAGAGTTCCGATTGTTGACCCATGAATTTAATTTTCGAAAATGTATTTGTAAGGGTCGCTTTTATTAAATTAGTTGTTTTATTATCCAAACCCATTTCTTCAAGGACTGATGACAAAGATTCCCTATCAATCGAATTCTATGCTTTATTGAAATCAATGAAAGGGACTACCTACATCCTTGCCCTTGATTTTTGGTATGCCATGGTGTTTTTGAGGTTTAGTATTTGGTCCGATTATATTTATAAGCATATCTTGTTTTTATTTCTGGTATCTTAAAGGTACCCACTACCGTTAATAAATGATTATTATTATAATTAAATTAGACACACAAAGCTGGAAGAAGACAAAAGATAAATAACACAACAAGAACCGATACAAATAGTTAAATAGACAAGATAAACTTGTAATCTTTGCTGTGTGATATGAAGAAGTATTGTGAAGACTTGTGATTGTAGATTTTTGGGGAACTTTTCTGAAAAATGTTTTAAAATTATTAAAATCATTCAGTTGAAGACAGCGAATATTATACAGCGAATATTAATATAGTTAAAGGTCTCGTGATCTCACGCTATTGATATATCTAGCCTACCCTGTTCTAATTTCATTAAGAAGAAAATTAGAACAGTATATTTCCTTGGTTTGGAATACTTTAAAAACTAGTCGGTTACGTAAAACAGTACGCTCTCTGCAAAATATAAATAAAACAACAAAGAGACATCTAAAAAAAGAACAAGTTTGAAAGTGTAAAAAACTAAAAGAAGTTTATGGTGTTTATCGAAGAAATAATATAATTGAATAAAAAAATCTGTTACGGCAATCGAAGTAGAAAACCAAAAAAAATATATTCCGCGTTCCTCTCTGTCTTTGATTACTCAGGATGACGACAGAAAAACAATATATATATATATATATATATATATATATATATATATATATATATATATATATATATATATATATATATTTATTGTAGTCATTCACGACGGCTACGTTACGCCTTATAAATATAAAGTCCATTAGGAAATCTAACAGATTGCATATAAAAACTAAACTCACCATATTGCATTTCCAGTTTTTCTTTGTTGTGCATCCCGCAATACTGGCCTCGTGATAATTAAAGTCTCCGTAACTTCAACCAAACTGAAACAGAGATAAAACAAATATTGCTGCAATTATTGGACGATTATTAATGTAGAGTGACGTTAGTTACAATAAATAAAAAGTATATAAAAGGGGCTCCATTCGGATGTAACTAATACTAAATACGCAGCAGGTACACGGCAAAATAGAAAACAGCTGTGCTAGTCATAAATTGTTACAACAACAACGTTTAACATTTTCAGTTCTCTCTGTGAACTATAAATCATCTAATTATAAATGAGAAAAATTGTTTGTTGTTTCTTTTCTTTTGCAGTAAAAGGGCAACAGTTTTGTCTCACATGTTAATGCATTTAAAAATTGCAGAATCTAATGGATTGTATTAAACCTTACATTCGAATTTTAGACGAAAAAGTCTAGACAGACAAGGTTACCTAGCGAACTCTAGATATAAAAAAAAACAAGTGTACAACAATATGCACCAAGAGAAAGCAGAAAAGACAAGAGAAGCGAAACTAGAGAGACAAGACTAGACAGACAAGACTAGACTAGACAGACAAGACTAGACTAGACAGACAAGACTAGACTAGACAGACAAACCTAGACTAGACAGACAAGACTAGACTAGACAGATAAGACTAGACTAGACAGACAAGACTAGACAGTCAAGACTACACAGACAAGACTAGACAGACAAGACTAGACGGACAAGACAAGACAGACAAGACTAGACCAAATTAGACGGACAAGACTAGACAGATAAGATTAGACAGACAAAACTAGACAGACAAGACTATACAGACAAGACTAGACAAACAAGACTAGACAGACAGGACTAGACAAACTACAAAAGCTAGACATACAACACGAGACAGACAAAACTAGACACAGAAAACTGGACAGACAAGACTAGAGAGACAAGACTAGACAGATAAGACTAGACTGATAGTATAGTATAGTTTTTTGGACTATGTTCCAGTTGTTTTCGGATTCTAACATGAAGGGTATGGTGGTTCTAGGTCTTTTGGTAGGATATTACTCTCTGTGTCCCACCTAGAGTCGGTCCAGATGAATAGGGTATTAACTCAAAAAAAGCCTGAAGAGCGATTTGAATTTTCAAATCAATATATTTACATTTCTGTAAATAATTGGTTAAACTCTCTTTTAATATCTTTTAAACTATTGATTAACGTTTATTGATAATGTTTTGTTCACTTCCTGACTTGTCAATTTTGCTATTGCTGCTATTTTGCTATTGCTGAGAAAAAAAAAAAAATTCTGCAGTCAAGAACATTATGAGTTAATACGCTGTTCATCCAAACGAACAATATGTAGATGATCATCATGCATCACGCTGTCCTCATCCCTACAGTATTCGCAGCAGCTATCAACAGCTCTGCCCATCTTGTGGAGGTAATCTCGAAAGTCTCCGTGTCCACTGAGTGCTTGTATTAGATCGTAGTTCACCGTGTTTCCGAGTTACTTATTTTTCGACACCCTTTATTAACAGCTTTGTCCATTGTACATTATCGCTTGCTACGCACTCCTTCTGCCATTCCCGTAGTATTTCAGTCCGTGCCATCCTCTTGGCTTCTTTTTTATTAGCAATTGGTTTGATTTGTTTTGCTGATTAGATGCGAAGCCTCTCTTGCACTAGTAATTTGATTGGAATGCCTGCTATTGCAAAGAGCGCCTCCTTTGATATAGTTCTGTAAGCGCTACTAGTTCTAATTGCTAGCATTCTCTGGACCGCTGCCAGCTTGTGTTTGGTAGCTTTCACGCTCATAACCCTGGCCCATACAGGGGCCGCATAAGGCATTGCGGAGTGGGCCACCTAGCATAGCAGTTTTCTCTTACTAGTCCTAGGTCCTCCTACATTAGGAATGAGCCTCTCCAATGAAGAAAATAGTCCCTGAATGACAAGTTTTTATCTATTATTACGCCTAAATACTTTATGGCCCAATTTGGTGTGATAGTAGCATCTCTAAGTTGTTGAAAGAAATGTTCACAATTCTTCTCATGCCAGTTAATAAGACTGCCTCTGTGTTTTCAGGTGCCAGCTTGAGCTGTTTACCTTCCATCCATTTGTCTGTTAGTAGTAATGCTTCATTTTCCCTCCGCTTTAGCTCATCCTCGGTCCTGCCGCATACCACCAGGGCAAGATCGTCTGCGAAGCCAACAGTCTCTACTCCATCTGGCATCTTGAGTCTGAGAACCCCATCGTACACTACGTTCCACAAAGTTGGGCCCAGGATTGATTCCTGTGGGACACCGCTATTAATATTTTTCATAGTGCGGTAGCTATATGATTCGATGACAATTGTCCTTTCAGATAGGTAACAACTATCTATCATCGCTATCAGATATGGCGGAAATCAGCGTCGCGTGACTTCCTCTAAAATGTCATGCCAGTATGCCGAGTTGAACGTGTTGCGCACATCCAGCGTAATTAAAGCGCATATTCTTCTGGTTCTCCTGGTACCTTTTTCTGCGGCATCTGCAATGGCTACAAATTTGTTGCCCTTGCCTAAAACCGTACTGGTTGTTGGTGAGATCTTTGTCGGTCTTCAGTTCTCTTCTAATTCTTTGCAGCAACTGCTGCTCCAGTAGCAGTGTTACCTGCAGTGTCAATCAGGCATAGGGGCCTGAACGATGTTGCTTCGGTGGGGGGCTTGTCACCTTTCCTTAACAGTATCAGCCTAGCCTTTTTCCAGATCTGCGGGAAAACACTACTTGTAGGGTCATATTCAAGCGCCTAGGGCGTATTGTGGTACAACATTGCAAGCAGTTTTAAAGTTTTCGAAAAGAATCATGTCCGGGCCAGGTGATCTGCCCTTGTTAAGTCGATCACTTGCCACTAGTTTTTCGGATGTAAATTCCAAGACTTCACTGCACATCGGTTTCTCCCAAATCCATGCCGGGTGGATTGGGAATAGGGCACGGACAATTTTCTACAACATTTCAGGGTGCGTATACATGTTTGAGCTTCGGAACTGTATAGTTGCAATTTCGTAAGCATATCCCCAGGAGTTCTCATCAATTTTCGCGCAGAGGTTTGCCCAGCATCTCCTTTTATCGCTATTTATCATGCTCCTCTGCGTTTTCCTGGACTCTTCTGTTTTCCTGAGCGCTTCTTTCTTTCCCGTCGTCTCTGCGTCCTTCTTTTTAGATCTCTGGTAGGTACGCCCACAGATCTTTCTGGTAATGTTGCTCTCATCAGTCCATCAGTACACTTTCTTTTTTTTTGCAGAGTTCTTCTTTGCCGGTAGACATTCCTTGCATATATTGGAAAGTTTAGCGATCATCCGTGCTGGCGTGTCAGTTAGACAGACAAGACTAGACAGGTTACACTAGACAAACAAGACTAGACAGACAAGACTAGACAAACAAGACTTTTCAAAAAAGTGGTTCGGGGGAAGTTCTCACTAAACCCCCTATTACACCCCGGTATCGCATATTTTGCATTCATTCAGCGTGGGCAGCCCGGACGGTTAGTGAAAACCGCCCTAGTTGTTGTCTCCCCGACCAGGATTCGAACCCGGGTCTCCCGCATTGAATGGCGGGTATGTTGTCAACTACACCACCGAGGAAAGACAAACAAGACTAGACAGACAAGACTAGACAGATAGGACTAGACAGGCAAGACTAGACAGACAGACGGGACATACCGGACTGACCGGACATACCAGACAGACCAAAACGACCAGACAGACCAGATAGACTAGACATACCAGACTAGACTGTACAAGACTAGGCAGACAAGACTAGACAGATAAAACTAGACAGACAAGGTTAGACCACTGAAATACATACTAACTGGAACGAGCTGGCTGGCGCTGCGTATTGGCTTGTGCAGGCGGACAGAGAGAGCATCACAAGGTGACTCTCGTATCGCTCTAGTACTAGTCTTCGTCTAGTACAGTCCAAAAGGAAAACTAAATGTGTGTCCGACGTCCATTTTTCCTGGCAAATCAACAGTATTTTACCATTGTCTTTTTGAAAACAACTTTTATTAAAATATATAAACTTCGGTTTATAATATGCTCACCCATTGAACGATCTCATTCTCTTTCTTGATACAACTCAATACAACTAGCTTTCGCTCTGACTGTATCACATCCTCCCACTCTGAAATTCACTGTTGGCTAGACAATGATGAAGGGATCCCCTTGGGACCTCTCTCCCGGTCCGCACAAGCTTAAAGCCCTTAGCGCTCATTCCAGTTAGTATATCGCACCTCCAACAGAAAAGTGACACAAGTGCAAAATGGCGGAAGAAAAATCGCCATTTTTTAAACTGCAACTAGGGTAGCTAGGATGTTGTTTTTAGTATTATGAAGTCGATTTCTGGTTTAATTCAATTATTGTGTTTTTTAATAAGTGTTTTTTTTCATCTGAGTAGATTTTCAACAGAAAGATAGCAGATAAACAGTTGTTCTCAGAAATCAGTAATATGCACTTGTGTCACTTTTCTGTGGGATGTGCGATATATCAAAATCAAAAATCAAAAATCAAAATCAATTTATTTCTCCATTCAAGCTACATAGCTAAAAGAAATGTCCAAAACAATACAAAACGTTACACGTTGTGCATACGCGGACGACATACTGATCATGGCTAGGGACAACAGAACTCTAGAAGAATTGTTTTTAAAAATAGAAGAGGAAGCGAGCAAAGTCGGCCTGAACATACATGCAGATAAAACAAAATACCTAAAACTGTCACGTGATAACCCAAGAAGGGCCCCTCAGAACTTCATTATAAATGATCATTGGTTTGAAGAAGTTCAAAATGTCAAATATCTTGGAGTAACTTTCAATAACACAAATAATCTATCACTGAGGGTACAAGACAGAATCCAAGCTGCGAATCGATGCTATTATTCACACCTGAAGCTCTTTGAATCAAAAATCATCTTACGTAAAGCAAAACTGCGAATATATAAAACCCTGATCAGACCCGTGCTAACTTATGGAGCTGAATCCTGGAGTATGTCGGAAGCAGACAAAAACTCTCTTCGTATTTTTTAAAGACGGATTTTACGGAAGATCTTTGGACCAGTGAGAGAAGAAGAAGGATACACAATTCGCATGAACTACGAACTTCAAGAACTAATAGAAGGTGAAGACATAGTAAGATTCATTAGGGCACAGAGACTTCGATGGACGGGCCACATGATTAGAATGCCGAGTGCAAGAGCACCCAGATCCATCCATAAAGCGCAACCTAACACCTCAAGAAGCAGAGGTAGACCCAGAACCAGGTGGAAAGATAAGGTAGAGGAAGATGTAGAAACTCTACAAGTAGGAAACTGGACACGTGTCGCTGAAGACCGTCAAAGGTGGAAAGGGATTGTTAAGGAGGCCAAAGCTCACCCTGGGCGGTAGAGTCAGAAGAAGAAGAAGAAGGTATATGGTTCAATATTTTGTATAAATTCAAATATCTTCTGCTTGAAGGATTTTGGTGATTTAAGAACCTTTAAACTCTCGGGCAAACTGTTAAAAAGTTTGATACAATTATAATATGGCCCTTTTTCTGTCATCGTCAGGATATGCATAGGTGGTATATAGTGAGTTTTTTTTCTTCGTGTTTCTATTGCATGCTGATTTTCGTTATCTTTGAACTCTTTTTTGTTTTTATACAGAAAAATTAGAGATTCATATAAATATGTGCCCACAACTGTTAATAGATTTGCCTTTTCGAAGACTCCTCGGCATGATTCTCTATATTTTAGATTATAAATAATCCTCAGTGTCTGTTTTTGTATTCTGAATACATTTTGAAGGCTTGATCCACTACCCCAAAAGACAATTCCAAAACGAAGATGTGAATGAAAATTGGCGAAGTACACCATTCTTAATATTTCTTCACTTACATGTTTCTTCAAGATTCGCAGAGCATAGGTGGTTCTGTATAATTTAGCTTCTAAGATCTGGATATGTGTGTCCCAGCTCAACTCTCTGTCAATGTGAATGCTTAGAAGCCGGACATCTTTTTTCACTTCTAATATATTATTGCCAATCTGTAATTGCTGTGGATAAGGTAATATTGATCACTTTGTTTTAAACATTATGATATTTGTTTTGTCTTCGATGATAACTAATTTATTTGTATGAAAGCATTTTTTCAATTCCCACATTGGTGCTTAGAGCGATTTCTTCTAGCGTCTTATGGCCTAGGAGCAAGGTAGTATCGTCGGAAAAATTGATCATTTTATATTCCTTTTGAGCTATTATTAAGGGAAGATCATTCAAATATATAGTAAAGAGCAGAGGGCCTAATATGCTGCCTTGGGGTATCCCCACTGCAGTAGCAACAGTTTGTGATTTTGCGGAGCCATATCCTATACTAAATTTAACTTGTTGAGTTCTTTCGTCTAGGTACGATCTGTACCATTTTAAAGCTACTCCTCCAATTCCATATTTATCCTGTATATCTAAGAGGATGGTATGGTTTACTGTGTCATAGGCTTAAGATAAATCCACTAAAACTCCGCATGGTACCTGGTGGGCCTCTAAATGTTTTAAACCGTGATTTATGAAATCAAAACAAGCGGTCTCAATACTTCTCCCTTTTAAATAGCCATAATAATGTTGAGTTTTAGTAAATAAATTATGCCTATCTAAGAAGTCTATAGTTCTCTTTGCCATTACTTTCTCAAATATTTTTGAAAAAGATGGCAAGATGTTAATTGGTCTATAATTTATGAACAGCTTCTTGTCTTCATTTTTATAAACTGGAATGATTATGGAATGTTTTAGTCTTGCTGGGAAAATGGCAAATTTTAATGAATTATTGACTATATACAGTACAGTGGTTCCATAATTTCCGACAATACGTTTTTAATTATTGACATGGAAATCTCGTCGTTGTGATATTGAAAATTTCATTTTCTGTTACTGGCTCTATGAATATAGAATTACAAATTTCACTAATTTGGTTATTTTATTCTAAATGAGGCAAATTTGTTAATAATATATCCGCAGTTTCTGCATAAAATGTGTAAATTTCTTAGCTATAGTTAGAGGTGGCTCATGTTCTATGAGAGAACTTGTGCTTTCCTTTTGATTTTTTTTTAAATTAAAAAAAAAATTTTAAAAATTAATTAATTTAAAAAAAACCTAACCTAACCTAACTACACTCCACGTTGTTTAGACACATTTTTTGAATATTTAATTTTGTTTTCTAATTGTATGATTTTAGTTCTTTTTAGAATATTGTCGTATTGTCTTCGTAATTTGTTAAATTTCTTTTTACAATCAACGTTAAAATTTCCCAATACCTGAAGTGTTTCCATATTTCTTTTGACCCTAGCTATTTCTGGGTCTGTAAATATATAGTTGATTTTTTTTTGTGTTGGAATTGCATAAAACTTTTGTGGGCTTTATACTTCAGGGGGTTAGACAGACAAGACTATAATGCTAGAGAAAGTGGACGTACGACACTAGACACACGAGACTAGACCGACAAGACTAGATAGACAATATAGATCGACAAGGTTAATCAGACAAGACTTGGTAGAAAAGGTTAAAGAGACAATACTACGTAGACAATACTAAACAGACAAGATTAAACAAGAACTATATACACAAAAATGTGATTGTCTATATTATCACCCCAAGGCGAACTTGACACTAATTGTAATTGGTATCAACTACATAAGCAACACATATTTAGTATATTAGTAACATACTTTGTGTTTCTTGTATGAAAATTATAGTAATAATGTTTCGTTTGTGGGTAATATTTTAAGGATGTTTATGAAACATTAACCGATGTGTTTTAATATATTTCGGGGTAAGAGTGTTCGCGGCGTATAAAAAACTCGAAAAAAACGTTACTTTAAAAGCAAGGATTTTAGTGTTGAAGGTTTTATGTTGGCCCAGAAATCTTAATTCCGACGCCTCGATGGAGTCTCAAGTGTGCCATAAAAATAATTAAAAGGGCCACATGAACGACATTAAAAGATTTAGATCGATAAATATACATCAGAGTCGAAGTTGCTGTGTTTTAAAATATTATATGTTTCGCTTTCGTCCCAAAATTAACGAGGTCTTTTGTAAGAAAGGGAGTCTTGGTTCAGCACACACGAAGTGCTCGAAACCAAAGGAAATTTTTGGTGAACTATCGCGTAATTTGAAACCGCTTTGAACTTGTTTGATATTTTTCATAAACATAAATTGTTGCACGTGGCGCATTCACACAGTTTCAAAAGGAAAATATTTAATGATATAGACATTCCACATTTTTCAGAATTTTTCTCTTAAAGTGTAATTAAGTTTGATTTATTTTTTGTTCAGTTATTCATAATGAATCAACACGTGTTACTTTTCCTTTGATAAATTGTCTACCCCTTTTTTTCATATAAACTTAATATAAATCTTCAGACTTTTTACATTACACGAAATTTATGTCTTTTTTTATATACCAACTCAAATATCACTCTACATCATTCTTAACTAGGTTCAACCCTAATAATTCTAACATACTAAATGCATTTAAATTACTCAAAGCAAAGAAATAAATCGCAAAGATTTATATTTTTATTGCAATGCTTAGTTTTTTACTTTCAATTTTGATTTATTTCTGGTGAATCTTGATATATCAAATTTTAATATTCAACATCCAATACAGGTAGATGTAGATTAGATTGAAGATTTCAATATATACATATCAAATATTCTATCTCAACTTTAAAAGATCGTGTATAAAATTTCTGATATCTAGTTTTACATCTACTATATCAATTATGAATCTCAACCAATTGAACCTTATATAAATATCCTGTCGGAAATATTAGTTTTAAACTAAACTTGCGTGCATAGAAATCGGCCCTCTGTAAACTTGATTTTAACTATTTCTTTTAGAAACTATTTATGAGATGAAGTGAATAAATATGCCGTTTGAAAGACAATTTAATATGCTTTGATATGAGTTTTAATTTATCAAGAATGATTATCGTTTATAGGCGTAGCAACCGGTAAAGAAACACGAACGTATTTATGTGGTGAATATAACGAGAAGAGCAAACTTGTGAACGGTAGTAGTTATTGTCTTTGCAATTGAAATTTGCACATCATTCGTTTTTCATAATTCGATTAGTTTTCAAGAGTGTTAGTTTAATACATGCTACACCGCAAAAAGCCGCCATCTATTTGTTCTATGAAAGTTAGCCAGCGGGATGTTGCTCGAGAACTGGATATGACACACGCCGCGGTTCGAATATTTCAACGTTACGGAGAGACTGGATCCTTTCATAGACGACCTGGCACAGGCAAAAGGAGATTTACAACGGCCCGCAATGACAACTTTTTCATCATTAAAAAGTCACTTTAATGCTTTTCAACTACAACAACAGGTCCATGAAGTACGAAGACTGGCTATTAGTCACCGGACAGCAAATGAAGACTGCAGGAAAGTAACTTGACCCCTAAGACACCTGCAGTTTGTCAAAAACTTACCCCAGCTCATCGTCAAGCACACCGGCGTGTCAACAATGGAGGTCTGTTCAGTGCTCAGATAAGACCAGTGTGCCGGTGACCAAGAGAACGATTGGCAGAATTTTGCATTGTAGAGCGCACTGCTTATGGAAGTGGTTCCTAGATGATCTGGTGTGCAATTTCTATGGGAGCATGAACCGACCCTGCTTTCATCATTAGGGGCGCCCGTGGTCACGGGAGAGGAGTTTTAACGGGTGCTAGGTACATCGAGGAGATTTTAGCAGTTCACGTAGTAGTAGTATAGTTTAGTACTTTCATGCATACTTTTCTTTTTGCATGACAATGCGAAGCCGCATACCGCATAACTCTAATCATTCACTCTAATCGCTCGAATCGTGCAAGATTACATTAGAGAAATAGGTTTTCTCATTTTCAAAAAACTCACTCCGAATGGAATGAGGTACCATAAAAGGTAAAATCTTTAATGACGAAGTACAAAAATTTTAAACGAAGCAAAAACAATGCAGATATGCGCGATTTTTGTGCTCGCACCCTTGCACGAAAATTCACCCCCAACTGTATGAGCCATAAGGGTGAAATCTATAATAATCGAGGTCAGAAATTTTAACCGACGAGAGATTGTGAATAATTATATGCTCTCCAGATATAATATTTGCATTTCGTATTTGAACCCTAAATAATTATGTTAAAATAATTATGTTCTCTCCAGATATCCTATTCATAATTTTTGTGCTCGCATGGGAGTTTCTAGGGGTGTCAAATTTATCATACCAATTAAAAAAAGCATAATTAGCATTATTCGAGAAATAATATGTTTTTCATGACTATAAATGGACTTTCAAAAAACGCCACTTTTAAAATAAACTAAATGACTGAAATGAATTTTTAAAAACACTTTTATGTTATACAATAAAAAAATATATATTCAACTTTTATTCTTTGTTAACTAGTTTTTACTTTAAAATTTATAATGTTTAAAATTTTTAATGTTTTTAATTTATAAATTATTACTTCGTCTTTACTATACTACAATTAACACTATCGTGGTATATAATGTAATGAATCCTAAAAAATAAGTACTTGGATTACTATGAATTTTAGATGTTGGTTTTTATCATCCCCTAGTATTCATCATTGGTTTAGTTATAGGGAATGGGATTTTTTTTCCATTCCCAATAACTAAGCCAAATGCTAAGATTTTAGGTTTGTGAGTGGTCTTGTTTTTTGTGTAGTGGTGCTAACTTCATATAATTCAAGTTTTTTGATCTACCGCTTCGGTTTATCGCTTCCAATTCCTCATTCCAAACATTTCAAGGAGGCGGGATCCCGGTATTCAAATCCCGCATTTTCGATAAAAGTTTTACAGTTTGCTCTAGCTCTTCTTGCAATCTCAGATATCCAGTAGCCGTGTTCTCTTCCATGTTGGCAGCATTAACAGCTTGACTCTGAACATTCTTTTCAGCCAAAACAACAGAAAGGGGTACTTGATGGCGAACTTAACTTCATTTTCTGGATTAAATCCTTAATTTCCCTTCGAATGTCGCTTTTTGGAGGCAAACTAAACGTTTCACCGACTTCATAAGTATTGTAGGCAACTGGATCTGTTAAGTAAATTAGAACTGCAGTTATATTTGTTCGTCTTTCTGTTATACGTCGCCGCAAAGAATCAGCTAACTCTTTGGCCAGCGTAGAGTTACGAATTTCTTCAAATTTGGTAATCATAAACTTCAATGTTGTTTCCGCCCTTAGAAGGTCAGGGACTTCTACAGCCAACTCTACTGTTCCGTCCGTTCCAAGACAGAAAGTGATCCCAGTTCATGCTCTGAAAAGCAGTAGTCATTATTTGCTCCAAGGCCAATATCAATGAGAGTTTTAGCAACACATAGTTTCAATCTATTAAAAGATTTAATCATGATACATAAACTGCTCCATCTAGTCTTGTAATCTCTTATTAACTCAACTTTCCTTCCGAATTCTTTTTGTACGTATTCCAGTAGTTTGCCATTTTAGTTCGACAATTTTGCCAAACCGCAAATCCGGCGGGATGCCGCACTCTAATCACGCAGTGAGCGAGACTGATGAAATGCGGGATTTGGAAATTCCGAGATTGGAAGCCCTAACCCCGTTTCTATGGTAAATACAATGTTTTAAATGATAAAATATATTTTTTATTACTCATGCGCGAAAAGTTCTTATTGACGCACGTTTTTTAATACGATAAATGCCACTTCTCGTAGTATTTGCACATAACCTGGGTAACTCACGCAAATATTCACGCTAAGTTACTTAAAAAAAACAAACAAATAAATAAATAAAATAAACACAATCAAGACCTCAATATTATTAAAGTGACCTGAAAGTGTCAGAATTTTTTTTAATTACAAAATGATAATAAAAATTAAAGAAACGTAAAATGAGTGTAAATTCTATGGTGATACAGGAGAGTTCTTATGACGTATCCACACCACCGGAGACAATTGAAAAAGCAATTTTGTTGGATGGCCTCTGGATCCTAAATTTGTAAGATACATCCCCTCGCATGAGAATTAAAAAATATTGTTTGTAACACGGGCGGTATTGTCAATTGCCCTCTCGAGCGAATTTGCGCACTCACTTCGTCCGTGCGCCCAATTTCGCTCTCAAATTGACAAGTTACCGCCCTAGTTCAAAATATACTAATTTAAGGAAAATTTACTTTTTGGCCTCCTGAATTGCAAAGCTAGCTTTGACATCATGTATACGTCAAGCGAAACTAGATTTTTACTCACAATGTTGCAAAGTACAGCTACAATGCGGTAAAGTCATTTTACCGCATTGTAGCCGTACTTTACAACATTGTTCGAAATAAAATTAAATAACTTCCAATATTGTAAATAATCTAAATAGTAGGGAAATATGGTTCGTTCTGGATCTCGTCAATCTATCTCCACTTCCGCCCCCCAACACGATCCCACTTCCGGTTCACACTCCCACGTCCGGTTCCCACTCCCACTTCCCGTTTCCAGTTCCCTCATTTCCGGCTCCCACCCCCCACTTCAGGAACCGGAACCGGAAGTGGGGGATTTTTAAAGCCGGAAGTGAGGGTTGGGTAGGAACCTGAAGTGGGGGCGGGGGTGAGGGATCGGAAGTGGAGGTGGAGGGTAAGTCTCTTTATAGTTATGAAAAACATATTATTTTTTAAATAATGCTAATTATGCTAATTGGCATGATACATTTGATACCCTTCGTAACTCCCATGCGATCACAAAAATTATGAATAGTATTTCTTGAGAAAACATAATTATTGCAACGATTTCTCGTCGGTTAAAATTTCTGTGCTGGAATAATATAGATTTCACCTTTCATGGCTCACACATTTTGGAGTGAATTTTTCCTATGAGGGTGCAATCTCAAAAATTGTAAAAAGGATATATGGAAAGCACTTAATTATTGCAACAATTTCACATCCGTTAAAATTTATATGCTCGATTATTAAAGATTTCACCACTTACGGTTCATAGTTATAAAGTATAATATAATAAAGTTGGGGGTAACTTTTTCGCAGAAGGAGTTGAGTTAGCGAATTCGCTCCGGGGTATATTATAGCATATTTGGTATCGGTATCCCTATTTTCCAGATGGGTGGGTGCTAGATTGACAATAAGTTAATAAGTATTAGTTAAGTACAATAAGTAAATAAGACAATAAGTATTGCCAGCATCTCAACGGAAAAACATATAGAATTATGTGCAACAAAGGTGACTAATAAAGATGAAAAAGACAAAAAAAATATTATCAATATATACAGGCCACCATTAGGATGCATTACAACTTTCTTTATTACCATGGAAAACCTGCTTGAATCGATTTTCTACCAATTTAAGGAAAAAATTATTGTGGGAGACTTCAATATAAACTTTCAAGATACATCAAAAGAAAGGGATAATCTGCTTAACATGATGAAATCATAGGGCCTAATAAACAGAGTAAATCAATATACAAGGATAACGGCGACGTGTCAAAGTCTCATTGATAACATTTTTACAAATATTAACTTTACGCCTGATATCACAGTAAAAGACACGACCTTGTCCGACCACAGGTTCATATTAGTAGACAGTACCGTGAAAATCCAGGAAAGATATAAACAAAAAATGAAGATAACCAGAAATTTTGGAATAACGAACAGGACACAATTCCAACAAGCTTTGATGGAAGAATCATGGGAAAGTGTATATAAGGAACCAAATGTAAATGTGAAAACCGTAGCATTTCTATAAACAGTGCAATATCACTTTTTCAATGTTTTCCACTAGTAAAGTGTAAATCGAATTGGAAATCCTGGATAACAACTGAGATCAAACAGTCTAGTAGTAAATTAAAAGATCTATTTATTCTTCAGAAACAGTTTAGAATCTTAAAAAGTAAATATAAGCAAGAAAAAATAAAACATCATAAGTTAATTATATACACAAAAAGAAACTACTACGGCGAAATTATCAACAAATCAAATAATAAACAAAAAACTATGTGGCAAATAATCAACAAGTGCTCCAATAAGAACCAAAAACCATCAATTACTGAACTCAAAATAGACAATAAAATAGTAACTAATCCAAAAGTGATAGCTACGAATTTTAATATTTTTTTTAAAACTGCACCCGAGACGGTTTGCACAAATATTCAACCTACCTGCACAGACAATAGACTAAAACCATGTTTTTATACGAAATGACAAAAAATGAGGTGATAAATATAAAAATTGAAAAATAAAAGAAGTAGTGGGCCCAACAAACTACCCTGCCACTTGATCATACAATTTTGTACAGAACTAAGTGAGTCAATATAATTAACTGTTCTTTTGAAAGTGAAACATATCCTGACATTTTAAAACTATGTGCAATTGTACCAGTGTTCAAAAAAGGGGATAGACAAATAATCAATAACTATAGACCGGTCGCTCTTTTATCAGTAATAGCCAAGATTATCGAATACACTACGGAAAGCAGACTCTCGTCATTTCTGTTTAAATACAATATCATTCCAAGACAACAACACATCCACAATGACAGCTATACAAGAAGTATACGGAAAAATAATTTCAGAGGTGGACAGCGGAAGATGCCCAATTGTCATTTTCTGTGACTTGAGTAAAGCTTTCGACTGTGTATCACATGATAAGGCATTAGATAAACTTGCCAGGTATGGCATACGAGGTAAAACTGGGAGGTGGTTTAAATCCTACCTAACTAATAGAAAGCAATTTGAAAGGGTGGGACAAATTAATTCCAACACTATTTCAACTTATGTAGGGGTCCCACAGGGAAGTGTGTTAGCACCCATCCTGTTCTCGATATACACGGCCGATCTGATTAGTTATGTGGGAGGAGACAGGATTACTCTCTATGCCGGTGATGCCAGTGTACTTGTGTCAAATAATAGCTTAGAAGTACTCCAGTTGGAAGCCGCGGACGTAATAAGTAAGTTATGTACGTGGTTTTCTGCCAATAACTTACTATTAAATGGAGAAAAAAACAAATATATTAGGTTTCAATCAGCAAGAAGAGTAAGATCTGTAGATCTATTACTAACTGTTGGAAACCATAATATACAGAGAACGGGACAGATAAAGTTCCTGGGCATACTGCTAGAGGACCATCTTACGTGGAACAAAATGGCTGAACACAATCAGCAAAATAAACTGGAAGGCATATCTAATTAGAACAATACGGGATATCTTACCTAAGTCGGCAATTATGAATGTTTATCATGCAGAGAATAATACCACTCTGGCACATGGAATTCTAGTTTGGGGATCTAACACATCTGACAGCAATCTTTTTGGCTCAAAAAAGAGTTGTAAAGGCAACAACCGGCATATCGAGAAAATCTTCTTGCAAACCCCATTTCAAAGAGCTGGAAATACTAACGGTATCCGGTATCCCTATATATGTGGGAGGTGGCATGTCATATGCACAGGAACCTGGAATCCTTCAAGTTAAACAGTGATAAGCATAATTACAACACCAGAAATTGCTTAAAATTATATACGGCAAAAAGCAATCTAACACTATACTCCAGAGAACACAATAGAATTGGAATAAAAATTTATAATAGCATCCCAGAAAATATAAAAGATGAGAGGACATACAAAACATTCCGTAAAAAACTAAAAGGCTTTCTTGTAGAAATGTGCTACTATGGTATAGAAGAATTCATAAGAAGTGATTGTAAATAGAAACTAGATTTAGAACTTATACCACATGTTTAATTATTCTTTTGGTTTTTATTTCTTTTGCGTTATTCTTTTTTTGTTTTTATTATTTTTAGGGTTACAGTGTTAATTTAAGTATTTTCATTTTACTTTCATTTTGTTCCCCTTTTTAACTTATCAAATATGTATGAGTTACATCACAAGATAAATAAAGATTTTGATTTGATTTGATTTAAGTTAAGTTCACCGCCACCAGTCAAATTTGATTTTTTCATTGAACGCTTCGAGTTCAAAAATCGCGATTGCAGCACATAATTAGCACATAAAGAACACTTAATTCTGGTCTAATCAAATTTGAATTTTGAAGAAATGGGGGTGCCATACACCTATTATTATACACCTATTAAGAATCTTTTCTTTTAAGAATCCTCTTAAGAATATTTTCATTTCACGAAATGTGAATGTACATGATCCTCCTACCTTTCACATTTTCAGAACAGAATGTTTCCGTTTCTCCAAAAAATGAACCGTTCTTAGAGGAGCCTTTCACCCAAAAGAACGTTTTTGCACAAGTTAAGAATCCTTAGACTTAAACTTAAATTTCGATTTTAATTTAATATTTCTTATCTCAATTTTATTTTAGCCTAAAACAAGAAATACCTTGTCTAAATTGTAAAATGTAAAATTAGTAATAATAAATGTTAATTTAAGGGTGTTTCTCTGTAAACTGGGCAACTCTTTGTAAGAAAACTGTCTAGGCAACTTTTTTGATTATATATTTAATAAATCTTTTTCGGGGTATAAATATCCATCTATTTATTAATATATGAGAGATGAACCAAAAATATTTCCATTGCTTTAGAAAATATTGAGCATTTTCTGAAAAATCTATACAGGGGACTGTTGCTTATGTCAGGGGACTGTGAACCTAAATGGAAAATACAATTTCAGTACAAAAAATAAATCTTTTGTATTTTCATTAAAGTTTGGAGCTTAAGAATTATGTAACTGAACAATAAACAAATTAAAAATCAACTATCTTTTTATAATATCGTACTTACTCGTACCTACTCAAATTTTAATTCTGAACCCTTAATATTTACTTATTAATTAAATCTTCATAAATTATTTTTCCGATATTAAAGTGTAGACAACAATCTTTATCACAAAAGCAGCTTAGATTTTTCATCACTATCTCGGTAGAATTTGATTTTATTCCCAATGGATTATAGAATTTTCCAGTAACTTGATGGACTTTGAGGGTACCAACAAAACTTTTCACTTTGGTTACTTCTCGTTCCATTTCAGCGCTCATTTCTTTAATCGCTTCATCTGGTATAATGCTTAAATTAATTGCAGGACATCTCTTTTCAATCGCTTCTGCAAATTTCTCCAGATTATCGATATCGCCTTCAGTAGCAACTACGGCATCTGTAGTCCTCTTGCAAGTAGCTCCAACGCCGTCCGGAGCGCCTTTACCGTGGCCATTTTCCGTATAGTTCCAAGTAAATTTTTGTACATGTGGAAATAGTTTTGGTATTTTTGTCGCCATAATGTAAAACATGGTTTTGTTCGTATATTGACTTACTGGTCCATCGCTCAAGAAATGCAGGTTTTTAATTAGATGAGCCCAAATGGCAGCTGGAGAATGAGAAACATTCGTAGAGATTGTGCAATAAGATTTAACTGTATCTTTCAGATATACTACAACCGTGTGTAGACTAATCTGTGTACGCGAACCGCCAAAATGAAAAGCCTGAATTTCTTGACAATATTTAGTGGAATAATTTTCAGAGAAGTCCATATGAATTAGAACATCTTCTTCTGTCAACGTAGTTTTAAGTTTCCTTATTACACTAAACTGGTGTATAATATTTCTTTCGTGACGAAAAAATGTCACTAGGTCTTCTTGCAATTCTGTAATGATGTCGCGCGGTTTTACATTAAAAGACTTTTTAATGTATTTAGTTATTCGACGAGTCTTCTTGGTTTTTGGGTTTACGAAATCAAATTTTTCGGATATCCATTTCTTACTAATAATTTGTCTTCTGTCATCGAATTCATTGTAAGCAGGAGTCTTATTAACACACTCCTGACATTCTCTAGACAAACATTTTTCATTATAACGGTCACAACACAGCTCCTGAAGCAATTTCTGATGGCTGTTATAGTTTAATTTTTTACCACTAAATAAAGCAGATAGTTTTAAGTCTATATTTGAGTGGTTCACGCACAAAGAAGTATCACGTTTATCAACTTTGGCCATGATAATCCAAAAAGGTCGCAGTCTACAAAAGGTTTGATAACTCAGTGTGAAATTTCTCTTCTGTTGTTTGAATTTTTTGTATCACCCCAGTAATGAATCGAGCATGTATCGCTGTTGTTTTCGTTCTGCTTTTCTCGATATGAATTCTTTCTTTCCTGCTCCTAATCTACTATTAGAATCATCTTCATAGAAATTTATAACTGCTTTTACACATTCATCTGAAATTTCGTTTTTTCTTATCACTCGATGAGCCGTTCTTACCTTTTTTATTCTTTTGTAGATTATCACACCTGTGTTTTTCATTCGCCATAACTTACATTTATCAACTATCTTTCCTGAAACTATTTTTGCAAAAAGTCTTTTTTCTCTTACTGTTTTCATCTCTGAAAAATTCTTTTTAGATTATATCTTTCTAAATTCTGGAGTATTTTCCATTTTCTTTAACTTAGTATTTGGTGTATCTTTAGGCTCTGTATTTGTTTTGGTTTTTAATCGTGATAGTCGTTTCTTGTACTTCAATACCTTCTTCAGGACTGTAATTTCTTCATCCTTTTTCTTCTTTATTTTATATATTAGCATCTTCTCTTTATTATTATTTTTTCGAATTATGTCATCAACTTCAGGTGTTGGCAGTTGCGTTGAAGTAGATGCATCAGAATCTGGAGTATTTTCTCCCATAAACGAATTAGCAATAATTGCTAATACTTTTTTCTTATTGCGATAATTTGTGCAGTGCTCTTTCCACTTCTTCTTTGCATCCTGGTGTTCTCGTGGAGTCATATTTTCAACAAGCTTCCTAGTTCCTTCTTCTTTTTTCTTAAGATATTTCAGGCGTTCTTTTTGTCTAAGCTCTTCCATTTTTTGCGGGTCGTTTTAAATATGATCATATCTCTTTCGCTCAGCTTCCCTTTTTCTTTGTAAAATCTTCCTTAGAAAGTTTTTTCTTCTTAGGCGCCATATTCAAAACACACGTGTACCTAAAACAATAACAAAATAATATAAAGACAGTCCCCTGGAGATGGAAACAGTCCCCTGTCCTGTTGAGGGGCAGGGGACTGTTGCCAGGGGACTGTTTAGTTCGATTTCATTGAAAAGTAGCACGAAATGTAATTGACCCATGTTATTTTACTGTACGTAGGAAATATTTATCTATTATAATGATTTAAACTTTTTAGGGTATCATTAAAATACATAAACAGAAATAATCCTTACCAGAGGACTGTTGGCTGTCGGGTTACAACGTGACTTTCACGGAAGGAAGCTCGTGGAACACTAAATAAAATGGCGTACAAGCGGTAATGGTAGTAACCGTAGAAACTTTAGATTGTTTGCATTACGTTACACTCAGAAATGCCGTTGTTTAACCTTTAGAATACGTGGCGCGTACTTTAAAATATAGACAGGGGGACTGTTCACAAAATGCAGAGACAAACTTTAATTGACTTTTTTATTATTATAAAATAATATTTATAAAAAATAAACAGGTCTCATTAACAATGAAACAATATTGTTTGAATAATAAAACAATTGTAGAGATTCCAATAGTTATTGTCTTAATTAATTTAATCTGAAGTGACTATACTGCTTTGGTGACACGCCAGGGGACTGATTTTTAAGGACTATAAAGACGATTTTGATAAAGTAAAGTTTATTTTAATAGGTATTAAACGATGAGCAAAAGTAGATTAGGTCATTATCTTTTAAAGTTTTGTACGAAGCATGTATGATATGTTATTTTTTTTTAATATTGGCCAGAGACAATGAGTTGCCCAGTTTACAGAGAAACACCCTTAAACATTTTTAAATTTGGAATAACAAATTTGAATCTTGATTGAAATCTGAAAATTTGTTTCAATATTCTATTAGGTTTTACGAAATTTTAGAACAAGCAAATCTGAAACTTAAAACTATCTATATTCTGAATATTGGGGTGAAACCAAACTAATTATAGATACAATCATACCAACCTATTAGAGCGGAATATAGCTGGAATATATAAATATATACTACTAATATATGTTACTTATATATGCTACTTTCCGTAGCTCTATAAAATCATTAAGACTTTTTAAGACTACAAAACGAATCTCATGTTGAAACAGAACAGATATTTGTCTGCTATTTACTAGGCCCCAGTCCATTTTGGTGCCACTAAACAAGAACTAGATAAATAACATTGTTTTTAAGATCACATCTTAAAGATCATCTATAACATCTATAACATCTATAAAGATCACATCTTAAGATCACAAAGATCACATCATTTAACCCAGGTGAATAGCAGACGCGTTTCGAGATCTACCTTTAATCAACGCAGCTTTGCTCTTTTTAATTATAAAATGGAATACAGTTACATTAGTTTGAAAACAATACATTAGTTTGAAATATTGGTTGTGTTTCAACATGACATTTGTTTTGTAGTCTTCTTCTTCTTCAAGTGCCATCTCATCTTAGAAGGTTGGCTATCATCATAGCTATTCTCACTTTTGATGTTGCAGCTCTAAACAACTCAAGAGAACTACAGTTGAACCATTGAAGCATTTATCTTTGAACCATTGAACCATTTTCTTAGATTATTCAACCAGGAAATGAGTCTTCTACCAATGATTCTTTGTCTCTGTATCTTTCTTTGCATAATATTCTGCAACAACACATATTTCTCTCCCCTCATCACATGATCCAGATACTTCAGCTTCCTTATTTGAATTGTATTCAATAATTCCATTTCTTTTCTCATTATTCCCAGTACCTCCTCATTTGTTACCATGTCTACCCAATTTATTCTTAAGATCCTTCTATATGACCACATCTAAAATGCTTCCAGTCGATCACTTATATCTTTCTTTAACGTCCAGGATTTTTTCCCATATAGCAACACCGAGAAAATGTAGCACCTCAATATTATGACTTTAAGTTACAAGTTAAGATCTCTATTGCATAGCACATTTCTCATTCTGTTAAATATGATTCCGACTTGTACAATTCTTGTTTTAATTTCTTCAGAATACTCATTACTTTCATTAATAGCTGTTCCTGAGTATTTGTATTTACTGACTTTTACTGACTAATTCACCATTGATCCATAGGTTATCCTGTTGTTGCACTGATTTTGTAATGGTCATAAATTGGGTCTTTTTGATATTTAAGGTAAATCCGCTCTCCTCGCTGATCGTTACTACTTAACTCACCAATCTCTTTAAATCTTCTATTGTTTCGGCGATAAGTATGGTGTCATCTGCATACTGGATATTGTTAATGGGCATTCCATTTACCTTTACTCCCGTTGTTGTTTCTTCTAATGCTCTCTGAATGATTCCTTCCGAATAAAGATTACATAATAGCGGCGATAGTACACATCCTTGCCTTACATCACGTTGTATTCTTACTTCCTCTGAAAGTTCATTATTCACTTTGATTTTAGCCGTCTGATTATAGTATAGATTATAATCTATAAACATAAACATAAATATAAACAGAATAATAAATAATTATTTATTATTCTGATATCTTCCATGTCAATGTTTTTACTTTTGAGCAATTGAATAAGGTGATTATGTCGAACTTATGTCGAACTATCAAATGCTTTGTTGTGGTCAAGAAAACAGATATACATCGTTTGATTGATGTCCATACATATTTGAGTCAACACATTAAAGGCAAACAAGGCTTCTCTTGTTCCCATTGCATTCCTAAAACCGAATTGGGTTTCGCTAATATCTTGTTATAATTTCCTAAAGATTATTTGATGTATTATCTTTAAGACTATTCTGAGAGCGTGACTCACTAGACTGATATTTCGATGATCGCTTCATTCTTTTGCGTTAACCTTTTTTGGTAATGTAATGAAGGTTGATCTAAGCCATTCACGGGGAATGGTTCTTGTGTTGTATAACGTGCCATATAGTTCCACCAGTATGCCTATTTGTTCTTCTGTGATTAGTTTAATTATTTCTGCAAGAATTTCGTCGGGTCCTGGAGATTTATTAGATTTTGCCATTTTACTGCGTGCTTCGCATTTCTTCTTTGGCTATTACTGGGCCCAACTTTCTTTCTGTGTCCTCTTCCATTATTTCTTGTTGTCTGTCATCGTCGAATAGTTCTTGGATATATTCATTCCATCTTGTCAGTTTACCTTCAGTATCTGGTGTAAGTTTGCCATCCCTGTCCAGCAAGATATTGCTTTCGTTTTGTCCTTTTATACCAGCTAACTCCGTAATTTTTTATGAAGGTTAAGATCACCGTGTTTCATTAGTAAATCCTCTAATTCTATACATTTTTCTCCGTATAATTTTTCTTTGGTTTCAAGTATTCTTTTTCTTATTTCTTTATGTGTATGGTTATATGCGTTGTTGTCTATGTTTTTGTACCTCCTTCTTTCCTCCATTAGTTTTAAAATTTCGTCACTCATCCCAGGTTTTTGTTTATGAATATCGTACTCTGTTTGCGATAACTCTTTTACTGCAGTCGTTATCGTGGTTTTGATGGTATCCTATATTATGTTTGGATCTTCATTCGGTTCAGCTCTGATCGTACTTAGTTCGGTGTTAATATTCTTGGTCAATTGATCTCTCATTATTGGGTTTTTAAAGATTAAGGTTTGCAAATGTTTTTTGTTTTGTTTGGATGTTGGCTTTTTCAATCAAACTTTGAGCCTTGCTATTACTGGATTATGTTCTGTTGCTGCATCTGCTTCAGGATAGGCTTTGGCCTATATTATGGAATTTCGGTAACGTTTATTAATTAAGACATAATTAACTTAATTCCTAACTATGCGATTGGTGTTACCGGCGTGTGATTTCAAATCAAATCAAATCAAAATATTTATTCCCAATGCGATATAAAATCTATAGGGTTTGTCAAGACAAAAAATATACAAAGAATTAAGACAATACAAGAGTAAAAACTTAATCAAATAATTAAAAATTAAATTCTGCTAGGCTGTAAATTGTTTTAGTTAGTAGCAGTTCTTTCAGTCTCTTACTAAATTTTTTATGGGACTTTTCTTCGGTTAGGTTGGTTGGTAATTGGTTATAAATAACAATTTCCAGTATGTAAAGGCTCGTGATTGTTAGAATGCCTAATTCCATGAAATGTGGCCTACATGAAGTAGTAATACTGATACCTCTAATGGTTCTTATTATTCTTTCTTGTGCCAGTAAGATTGTCTCTACCTGCGGTGACGAACCCCAAAGCAGTATACCATATTTAAGTAATGACTGTACTTCAGCAAAATAATATGTGAGAAGATCTTCGTTCCGTAAAAACTGTCGGAGATATCTGATTTTAAATATCTTCTTGTGAAGTTTACTGCAAATTTCTTGAATGGTGAGATTCCAGTGCAGGTTTTCCTCTAAACGAATACCAAGAAATTTGATTATATTAACTCTCCTAATGGCGTCGTTACTTAATTTAAGTGGAAAGTCTTTGGCACGAGAACTGCGTGCAGTCTGAAATATCATATATTCGGTTTTATCTCTGTTGAGATAAAACAGTTTGCTGAGAACCATTTGTTAAGTTTTCCTAGAAGTATATTGGCTCGAGATGGGTTGTCACTCCCAGTATTTTCAGAGACGATAAAGCTAGCATCGTCTGCATACAGTGTGCAGTAATGTTCATTTATGAAGCTAACCAAGTCTGAAATGTATAGTAGGAAAAGTGTTGGAGCTAGGACACTTCCTTCAGGGACAACCATATTTGTAAACTTAACAAGGGATTGGCCGACTACCGTCCCCGATTTGACCTGAACAAGTTGCCGACGATTTTCGAGGAAGGATTTAAGCCATCGGGCCATACCATCTTATTCCATAATTGAAGATTTTGTCCAGGAAAAGACTGTGAGATACACAGTCGAATGCCTTCGCTAGGTCGCAGAATATTCCAATCGGACATTTACCCTAATCTACCTCAGCTATAATGGTGTTGTAAAATTGAGCTCGTGCGGTCGTGGTAGATTTACCTTTGCAAAATCCATGTTGTTGCCTTGGAATAAGTTGAAATTTTTCAACAAATGGGATAATCCTTATTCGCATAGAGTATTCCAGGATCTTAGCTAAAACAGATATTAGGGCTATTAGTCGATAATTGTTAGCATGTTTTTTGTCTACCTTTTTGTGAACAGGAATAATAGTGGATATCTTCAGGATTTCTGGGAATAGTTCATTAGTGAAGAAGGCGTTCACAATATTAGTTATTGAATCAACTAGCAAATGTCTGAATTCTTTAAAGATGTTGGTAGGAAGCGAGTCAGGTCCACATGTATTAGTTTTTTTAAGGACCCCATAATTTGTAGAATCCCGTTCGCCGAAAATTCGTCAAGGAACATAGTATTTGGGTTGAAATGAAAGTGGCTGTTGGAGATTTCCGTTGGTGTGATGTTCTGGCTGATTGACTTCGGCGCTTGATCAAAATAGTCGCTGAAGATTGTCGCTATTTGCTTCGGTGCAGTGACAAGCTTGGAATTTTCCCAAATTTCGATGTTTTCAGAATGTTTAGTATTATTGGTTTGCTCCTTTACCACCCTCCAAAAAGCTTTCTGTTTATTCGGTGCTTGAATTACTCTTTGGTGAAGATTATTTTTTTTAAAGATTGGATTAAATTGTTGTGTTCCATTTTTTGATACAAATACCTTTTGGTCAACACTGGATTCTGTTTGGTAAGAATAAACAGGTCCCTTAACTTAGCCGGTGACGTTTTTACCTCCTTGGTAATCCAAGACTTATTATTGGCGTTGATTTTTGATATGGGGAAGTAGGAAAAGAAGTTATGTTATAGGGTCTTAATGAATGACACAGTTTTGCCGTTACAGTATGGATTATTGTAGATCCCCAACCATGATTCGCTCTAAAGTTGTTCAGCGAAACGTTTTTTGTTAGAAATACACATATTTCTGGCGAGGAGGTATTTTTTTCTATACTCCGTCTTCAGGCTGGTCTGACATCGGTGTATCTTCCACTGACGTAAATAAAGGGCTTCTTGATATGGCAAAAATGTTGTCGATTTTTGATCTTGTCGATGACGTTATCCTAGTGTGCTGGTGCACATATTCCATCATTCCATAAACCTCAAATAAATTAGTCAGGTGGCTTTTGTCCTTAGAGTTCTCGGAAAAGTTGACATTAAAGTCACCAACTAGGATTATGTCTTTAGATTTATTGAAATACTTATGGAGAATGCCATCTAATATTGTCATAAAAGTGAGTAAACAGCCCGCCGGTGGTCTGTAGATATTTAGAATAACTGTATAGAAGCTTTTCATTTTCCATTCAATACCGCATATTTCGATGACTTTCTCATTCGAGTTTAGATCAACATCTAGTCTATCCACACCCATGTCGCTGTGATGCACTGAAGACCTGGCCCATATAGCTACTCCCCCTCCCAGTTGACTGGGTTCTGCTGTAGTAGGTGATTAGCTTATAGTTGTGGATATGGAATAAGGGAAGATGTTCTCTTGATAACCATGTTTCAGCGAGGCAGATAAAATAAGGGTTTTTGTCTTCAATAGCTAGTTCTAGTTGTAGATTGTAGATTTGTAATTGTTCTAGTTGGTTGCTTTTCTTACGTAGCGCTTGAATATTTAGATACATAAGAATTTCTGATTGTTGGTGATAATTTTTATTTACTTGTTTAGTAAGTTCTTCGCCAGATTGGGAAAAAAACGATTGATACGTATGTTACGTGGCCATATTTCAGGTTTGATGTCCTCTAAGTTCTTCAATGGAAGTGATGACTTGAAGGAGGAATATTCCTCGGGGCGGTTAGAGGGTAGCTTTTTTCAGAGGATTTAATTAAAGTTCTTGCTTTTCAGGTAAGATGTTATGTCATTTTCCGTTAATTGCAGTTCTAGTTGAGAAACATGTAAATGGGCGTATTTAGTTATAACCCTTATTAACGTAGGTTCTGTATTAGAGACAATGATTAAATTTGAGCGACGGGTTCTTTTCGTGTATTTTTTTTGAGTTTGCCAAATCTCTTTATCGGGATATTTTTCTTTATCGAGGTTGACTAGGGAGTTTGACTGAATGCCTTCTACCTCGTCTAGTTGTGTATCTTTTTGCAATTCTAGATTCCCCGTGTCGGACCGCGGTTGGTTGATATCGGTGGGAATTAGGGTTTTCCACCCGGGTACCCGGATCCGGGTATACCCGGGTATATGAAATTTTTAGTACCCGGGTACTATTTCATTGTCAGACCCAGGTACCCACTTTAATCTCAGAATTCATACAAATTCTAGGAAAACTATTAATAAGTAGCGCCTTGAACATTATATTAGCAAATTTGCACTACAAATAATATTATCCTATAAAGGCTCTTCAACAAATGTTTTGGTAAAACATTTAGCTAAAGTACATAAAATAAAGGTCGAAAACAGAACTTTACGTGCGAAAAAGAAGTGCCATCGACATCGTCTTCAATCTGAATCTGACCGTAAATAACATTTTTTTTTCAACCTTGTACTAAAATTTCCGAAATTATTGCACGATTGGTTTTACAAGACGGTATTTCCATTCGGGCCGTCACACGTAGTAAATTCATCCGAAAGCTTTTTATCATAAACAGCTAACTCTACCGAAGAGCGAAGGCAGGATAATGTAACTAGTTCTAAAGTATTATGAACAACAAGAATCAAGTATGGTTAACGAGTTGCAAACGATAATAAACTCTGATAGTAGATTCAGTCTAACTCTTGATGAATGGACATGCTTAAAAAACCGTAGTTACTTAAACATAAACTTGCATTCTGATGACAGAACATTATTCAACCTAGGGCTGGTTTTTATACCTGGAAAATGCGGCGCCGTTGAGGTGAGAGATATGGTTCTTAAACATGGTGGACAAATTCGGTTTTAAACTTGAACGTCACATTGTGGCTTGTACTACGGTTGGCGCAGCGGTTTTGCATAAGTTTGGCAGAGAAAGCCCAACAGAGATGATGCTCTGCATAAATTACGCTGTGCACTTAGCTGTGATAGATGTTATATACAAAAGTAAAACTATTACAGAAGATGAAGACAAAACTTACGAGGATGCTGAAGAACAATGTGACGAGGATATTTTTCTAGTGACAAATAGTGACGATAACTTAGCGTAAAGAGTACCTGATAATTGTAGAAAGATTTCTAAAATTAATAAACAGCATCAAACGGGGCCCCTATGACCCGTTGTCTGGGCAATACTGGGCAAAGATCAAAGCTCAACAGATGAACAAGCGTGGTCCAAAGTAGGCCTATTCGAAAGAAGAAAAAGAAGAAACAGCATCAAACATGCACTCGCTGATTTAAATTATTGCTTGAATGAGGTAAATGAACGAGTTTTAGAAAATGTACTGCAAACATTGAACCCTCTTAAATTAGCGGTGGGAGCACTGAGTCAGAAATATGCTACCATTCTTACCTGCGTTGCCATTTTGTCAGTTCCTCTGGATACTATCAAAAAAATCGGTGGTACTTTATCTGACGAAATTTATGCAGCCCTCGATTAAAGAGTCAAAGAAAGAAGAGATGTGCGTTTATTTTCTCTATGAGTTTTTCTCTATAAGTTTAATTTGAACTATGTGGTTTATGTGTCAGAGAAGAAAGTTTATTTAGCTATATTTTTTTTATTTTATATTAGTTCACAGTTAGTTAATGAGAACAAGACTGTTTAACTGTGTGACTGATTTTACTATAAGTTAAGGAGACTTATTGACATTCTTCACTCTTTTGTAATAAAATAAAACATTATTATAATAAAATTGCCTCTTTTTCTGCAAAAATTGCAAATACCTGGGTACCCGGGTATACCCGGGTGTATGAAAAAATAATATCCGATGATCGGGTATTAAAAAAGTCGGGTACGCGAAAACCCTAGTGGGAATACATTTTTTTGTTTTATCGCTTGGAGTATGTGCCTTATCTTCAACATAGTTATTTAAACGGGCCTGTAGAAACTTCTGTACTCTTTAATTTATACACTTTTTTCATTAAAAACAGAATAATTTCTTGAATATTCGATTCACTGCGAGCACACTACCACTCGCGTCGGACGTTCAACGACAACTGATTTCCAAGTATACAGCCTCCTATCAGGTAGTTTAAAGTACGTGTTTGTAATCATCTTGTTTTGTTGTTGACAGAACTGTGTCATTCTATCTGCCATTCGTTTCTTGTGCCCAAACCAAAATCACCAATAATATCTTCTACTTTTCCGTTTCCAATTTTGGAGTTGAAGTCTCTCATTATTATCGTTATATCCCTGTTCTTTGTGACATCCAGAGCATGTAGAATTCCATTGTAGAATTGTTCTACTGCTTCTTCACTCTTAGCGGCAGTGGGGGCGTATAGCTGAGCGATGTTAAGTATTCTTTGGGTTGTTGCTCTTATCATCATTACTCTATCTGAGATGGGAATAAAGCCGGTAATAGTTTGACAAAGGTTACTGTCTACCACAATCGCTACTCCATTTCGGTGATGTGTATCGTTATTCCCCGAGTAGTAAATCCTTGCCTGATAATTTTAATTTCTCATGAATTAGGCCATCTAGTTTCACTTTATGTCACTTTGAGTCCCATTATGTTCACATTATGTCGCTGTATTTCTTGAAGCACGTTGTCAATTTTACCTGCTTCGAACATGGACCTGACGTTCCATGTGCCAATCCTTATGTCAATTACTTTCATCTTAGCTACATTCAAAACTGTTTCTTATAGTTCGTCCGCCTTCGGGGGCGATTTCTCACCCCCAGGACAATAGAGTGCCCTTCCGATATCATTTGATATCGGTTGATTGCTTTTACCGGCGCACATTCGGTCTGTGTTAAACTTTCATTAGCTTCACCTCTATCCATCGAGACCTTACCGGCATGGGTGACCCTACCAGTAGCTACTCTACCGCCGGTATCGCTCCCTGGATGTTAGGGGTTACTGAGTCCTCTCACCACGACAAGGTTGAAAGTTCTCGAGGGGGTAGTAGAGGTTTGTAGTCTTAAAAAGTCTTAATACTATTATAGAGCTACGGAAAAGATAAATATATTTATGTATTCAAGCTATATTCTACTTTAATAAGTTGGAATCTATATCCCAATTTAAAACTTCTGGTTCGAAATTAGGTAATATTAACGACAATATCTATACGGCACCACAAAATAAATATTATTGACTATTAAAAAACCTGATCACAATAAAGACTGATTTCGAAATTTGACTGTACTCTGAAAATTAGAAGATTTAAACTGAATTTAGAAAGATCTGTAATCAAATTTAAATCTCCTTGTCCTAATATGAAAGTATCTACAAATTTTAAATATTTTTTCTAAATATTAAACAATAAAATAAATATATTAAATAGATTAAATATCAATAGCATTGAAAAACTAAAACTAAAGTAATAACTAATAAGTGTTTAGATAAAATGAAATAAAAAAATATTCCTGTTAGTACTACTTCAAATAAATCCAATAAGATTCTTGAGTGTGCATGCTTTCGAATGTTCTTGGAGGTAAATGGAGGTTTTTTTTCCATTTATCGATTGGATCGCTTTTAAGAAGAAACTAAAGAAAGAGTAAACAGCAAACGTAAATAATATTTGATTTATCGCCGTTTGTAGTTAATAAAAAATCAATACAGACAACGATTGCCACGACTCGTTGCGCTTTATGCACAATTAGACGAAATCGCAATTTCACCGGAAATAATTATTTTCAACATTCACCTTCAACTTGAAAATTTATACAACAATTTTAGGTACTTTTGTTTAACTTTTCTGGTACAAATAATTATTGCAAATACCTTGGAAAGGTAGCATTCCATTCCAAGGAACATGGTAAACCTATTAAGTGTGAAAAGTAAGATAACTAGGAATATATGATTAAATGTGTTATTTGCTTACATAGTCCCTCGTCTAGCCTTCTGTATTTAGTTTTGTATCTTGTGGGTAGTATATTTGAACCCCAGTTTTCCCCCTTAAATGCTTAAAAACTTTAAAAAATGTTTTCCAAAAGGCTATTTAACAAATACAATACAAAAAACGCTTTAACCTTTCTTATTATTTTATATTTGTATAAAGTTTGCTTTAAACACAGAAGAGCACTTAGTCAAAGTCAAAGGGACCGAAAAAAAAAATTCCCTCATGCCACGGTTTCTTTATATAAATTTCAATTGTTGTTTTGGTTCGATTTCAATTGATTTATTGAGTTAATTATTACTGATTCTGTTTTATGTTTCTTGCAGGTCGTTGAGTCTCTGTTTGAAATAATAAATTCTCGGGGCGTAAGCCCTTCATAAATCAAGGGAGAAATTGTAAAATAAACACAATTATGTTGTGCGGCGTTGCACTATGTGACGATTTATTGGAATAATATTTCTTTTATTAACCATTTTCATGTCGTCTATAGTTTTCACATAAATCTTGGAAATCTGTTTTTTTTTTAATTATTAAAAGTTTTAAATTATTAGTTTATTTAGCTTAATAAGAATTTCTTTTTATTAATAATTATACTAAGATATTGATTCTGCAAATTGACCAATTATACCTACAGGTATAAATAGGCACAAAGAAGTAAATGTCCAGTTGTTAAAACAGTATAAAACAAGAACTTTTGCTAATAGAATATTGATAAATTGAAAAGTTCATTTATAATTATTTCCTAAATTTTGTTATTTACACTTTGAAAGTATAATAAATCTAATGTTAAATGTCAAATTGGTAAGAACTGTATTTTCAGGAGACACTTTTTGGAAAATCACTACAAATTATTTAATTCAGAATTTCAATAAATTCAGACATCTGTTAATTTGCTACAGACCTGCATTTGACTTCTCCCTTAATTTCCTCCTTTAATATGTAAATTCTGAGCAAATAATCGTAATGGTTTAATAATTATAATAATTTCCCCTAAATATATTTCATCAAAACACGCAAACAAAATAAGAAATTTATTTGCATACAAACAGCTCCGAAAATTAGCTCTCGTATTTTAATAATTCCCTTTGAACATTTCGCAACATAAAACAAACTGTGGAATCCGCTGCCTTCCAGTTGCTACCCCCCGTGTACAGCCTCCAGCAAATATATATATATATATATATATATATATATATATATATATATATATATATATATATATATATATATATATATTTATAGTGTGTGGGTTCGGTATCATAAGAGCTGTCTTTAATTTTCCAATTCATTGCATCCCTTTGATGGCACCTTTACTTAAAATCATCTAATGTTGTGGCTAAGTCTAAAATTGGTTTAAGATTTCTGGCGTTGCATATTTTTTCTTTGCTGTTTGCTGAATGTGGCAAAATTAAATAATTTTATGGGGATGTTGAGTTTCAATGGAATGTTTAGTTTTTTTTTAGATTGGGTTTTGTTGCGGAAAATATGGTATGGGATTACGTTTGGCAATGTGATTTGAGGTGGAAAATTTGGTAATAGATTTTGCAAATTGGTAGGAATTTGCACAAAAACGTCGAAAGGTGTGCGATTTTTAGGCAGTTTTGTAGTTTTTGAACAAAAAAATAAACTAAAAATATACAGTTATAAAATTAGGTTTTTTTTATTACCTTGTCATTGCACTATTAAAATATTCATCTATTAATTCATTAATTTATCTGTCACAAAACTTTTATTATCCTTTTTTTTAAATAAATGCATTTTATAGTAAAATTAAAAAAAAAGAGAACATTGTACATAACTTTATTAACTTTAAAGGATGGTTGCGACCGTTTCTACTTGGTAATCGATATTTACATTGACAATGAATTGAAAAATTGTTGTAGTTTTTGTGATTTTGTGAATTTTTTAAGTACGTCAACAAAAATTATCAATGCCTCGATTCCGCACAGCTCTTCCAAAGGTCCTTCACGTTCAATGTCGTTTAAATATATAATACCTTCGTATACTTATATAAATGCAGGGGCATAAACACTTTCCGTACAACACTGAACAAAAATCTATTAAAATGACAAGGCAAGCAAGATAGGAGAATCCTATCCTTGTTTCCCCTTTCACATTTATCCTATGATTTGAAAATATCTTTGTTATTGTTATTACTTAGTTTTTGTTATTAAGTTAATATTATTTAGATATATTGTTTAGATTAGATTATTATTTAGATAGAATTATTATGTCAGTCGCGATTGATTCACATCAACTGTTAATAAGTTAAATCGTGCTAATAAATATTAAATTAAAGCTAGTGTATAAGTGCTAATAATTTTCGGTACTATATTATAATGTGAACCACGTTTTGGTGTCTAAGTGTATAAAAACGCAACTCGCGCACCGAGGGTTCCGTACAAACTTGTAAGTAAGGTATCTTTTTCTGTGGAGGACGTAGCAAGCACATTCAGTTAACTTGACAAGTGGCCTTCCTGAAATCACGACCATCTTAGTACCGCTGCAAGCATAACCTCAAGATGTCGCTTGATTCCCTTGTGAAATCGCAAAATATGCGACATAAACGGTCATATCTTTTGATGGCGTTGACTTACAAGTTTGATTTTTCACAGCTGAAAAAGACCACAGACCCGAGTATTTTATGCAAATTTCAACTTGTTACCTCTACGCGTTCCTGAGAAAAATGGTCTTGACAGACAGAGAGACGGACAGACAGACAGACAAACAGACAGACAGACGGACAACAAAGTGATCCTATAAGGGTTCCGTTTTCGGTACGGAACCCTAAAAACTATCAAATCATAGGCAAAAGCGGACGCGCTCCGCGGTCCACCTTCTCCTGCAAGGCAGGCACGGACTAAAAATTAAATAAAGATAAACTAATATGGAATAACCAAATGGGCTTACAGACACAAACGAAGCAGACCAAGAGAACTGGGAAAATGTAATCTACAAGAAAAGGTCCTGAAATAGCCCCGACACAATAAACAAACCAAAACGTCAAACAACAATCAATGATTACTAACCAAAATGAAAATGAATACCAACTTCAAAGTCATACCGAAGCCTTAACGAACAGAACGAAAATGCAGTCGAAACTATAAAAAAAATAAAATTATAAAATCACTGCCCATCTTCATAAGTGGCATGAAGAATGTTCGTCCACTATAAGAGCTATTGGACAGCAAAGACGATTATACTTAAAAATCAGGTAAAAATATAACTTTTTTTTTTTAAGGAAAGTTTGGTTTTATTTGCAAATACAAATTACTAAAAAACATTAATTTCGCGTCGCACTTTACAATGGAATCCGCTCTCGCATTTCTTCAGTGTAAGGGCTGTCCGTTCTACTTCCTGCTGTCTTTCTCCTTGATTTAAATAATCTTCCGAACGACAGTATATACTTTCCATGACTTCTCCGATCCTGTTAGCCCCTCCATCATGTTGTACGGATTAAACGTACTTCCAGCGGTATGCGTGAAGTTCGTTCTGTCTTGTGTCCAGTTCGGGCAATCAAAAAGCGTATGGTTTACATCATCTACCTCACCGCAGTAATTACATTCGTCCGTCTCTGCTCTCCTGCGATCATAGAGGTATTTCCTGAAACACCCGTGGCCTGACAAAGCTTGAGTTAAATAATAGTCTGTTTCACCATAGTTCCTCCTTGTCCATTTTTCTATATCTGGAATTAAGAACCAAGTCCATCGCCCATAAGTTGCATTATTCCATTTTTCTTGCCATCTCCTCATCAAATTTTCTCTGGCTTTTACCTTTTCGATCCCGTTATACTTTTCCTGTCTTTCTATGATTTGGAGTTCTACCGGAGGAGTTCCTGCTATAACTCCCACCCCTTCCGCTGATATTGTCCTGTATGCGCAGCATGCTCTGATACACAACAAACGCAAGATTATAGTAAGGCTCAGAATTCTTGTTTTAATTTGTGTAACAATATACCAGGCTGGTGCTCCATACAATAATTGGGACTGGACCACGCTAAGAAGTAGTTTTCGTTTGGATCCTTTGGGTCCGCCGATATTTGGCAGAAGACTAGCGAGAGTATTTGCCGTCTTTTCCGCCTTCTGGGTATGCTCACGTGATGCACAAAGGATAACTTGGTGTCCAGCCATACTTCCAGATATTTTACAGCTGTAGTAGGGGTTACCGTAAAACCTTTGGCATTAAAAGTCATCAGGGATGTCGTTTGTTTGGGTGTTAAAAGTACTGCTTTGGTCTTCTCTGGCGGCAGTTGATGTTGCCGCTGCTCAAACTCTTTTGCACTCTTTGTAGCCCCGTATTACCTGTATCCATTAGGATGGATTCTTCTTTTGCGGTTACCACCATCGCCACGTCGTCGGCGAATCCAATTAAGGTTATTCCCCTCGGCATTTCTGTTTTCAGCAGGTCATCATAGAGTATATTCCACAGGTTGGGGGCCAATACTGATCCCTGTGGTACACCACTGTTTATGCTTATTTTTTTTATTTTTCCTTCTGCCTCTATGATGAGCTCTCTTTTCGATAGATATGCCACTAAAATATTAATAAGGCTATCCTCTATCTTCCTCTTTCTCAATTCATTTAATACTTGTTGCCACGAGGCACTATTGAAGGCATTTTTCACATCGAGTGTTATTAGGGCACATAGTCTCCGGTGTCGAGCTGAGTAGGCACCAGCTTCTCTGGCAGTTTTAATCACTTTTATTATGGCATCCACTGTCTGTCGACCTTCTCTAAATCCAAACTGATTGTCAGACAGGTTCCCTGTTCGTATAAGTTCTTTTTGTGGTCTAGCTAATAATAATTTCTCATATAATTTACCCTCTACGTCCAAGAGGCAGATTGGTCAAAAAGATGAAGCATTTTCTAAAGCCATTTTACCCTTCCTTAACAAAACAAGTTTCGCTCGCTTCCACTCTGCTGGGAATTTCGCCTCGGCTGCCAGTTTATTATATACGGCTAATATATAATCCGGTCTTTCCGCTGCAACTAGCTTTAGCAATTCTACTGGAATATATTCTGGCCCTGGTGTTTTATTGTTTTTTAATGTTTGGCAGGCTATCTGCAGTTCATACGATGTGAAGTCAAGAAAACTAGCGTCTTTATTACAAATAAAATTTACTTCCTCGTGGTCTGGGAAAAGGTGATCAACTACTTTTTCTATTGTTTCCATAGATAGTTTCAATAAAGGTGTGTGTCCTATCAGCCTTTTCTTGATCGTTTTGTAGCCACCCCCCCAGATATCATTATCTATATGCTTACAGAGAATTTTCCAGTGTTTTATTTTCGATGCTTTAATAGCGTTTCTCAAAATTTTCTTGCTCTTTGTATATTCGTCCCATAGGAGCCGGTTAACTTCGGGTAAATTTCTTGTCGCGTTTCTGGTGTAGGTCCTTCATCTTCGAACACATTCTTTGCGCGGTTCAGATATATCCTCCGTCCACCAGTATACCGGTGCTCTTCTGGTTTGGGTACTACGTTTTGGCATAGATTTGTCGCATAATTTTGCAAGGGTATTGGAAAAGCCTCTTGAATATGTTGTGTCTTCATTTTCTTCTATTCCGTCTAATGCATGTTGCAGTTTCTGTTGATCCATCTTGCTGACTTGCCATCCCTTACTTGAATTTCTCCTTAAATTATGTGTCTGTTTCCTGGTTGAGATATCAAAAACAATAAAGTTATGATCACTTAGAGATTCTTTTTCACTCACTTCGCATCCGTTAATACTTGTTCTAACGTCTTCTGTTGTTATTGTCAGGTCTAAAATTGAGAGGTAGTCCTTTCTCTGAAACGTAGGTTTCTGTCCATCATTGAGAATAACAAAATTATTAGCTGCAACCCACTCTGTAATGATTTGGCCCATTTTGTCCGAGAAATCCATACCCCATTGCGGTGATTTTGCGTTGAAGTCGCCAGCCACAATAGATTTTTCTTTTGAATTTTTAATTTCACTTCCGATTGTATGCAAAATTTCCTCAAGAGATTTTATGTTGTCATTTCCAGAGGAATAGCAACTATAAAGTGTAAAGTCTGATGTTTCTATATATGTAAACCCGGGGCCTTGTCCATGTTTTTTAATTGTAAAATCGCAGTCTACTACGTTTATTGCTGTATCCATTTGTTCATCGTATAACCAGTCCATTCTGTTTTTAATAGCCTTGCGATTCGGTTCACTGTTCTTCACGGTTCAATCTCAATCTCATCTTCAACTTCACGGTTCACTTTGGCGATAGCAAGCGCCATATCGTGAGCAGACCGACTCTTGTTCTTGTTAATTTGTAATATTCTTATTTTCTTTATGTTCTTGTCGCCTACCTCCATTGTTCATTGGGCATTTGGAATTTCCTGATTGATACCCCTCTTGTTTACAGTGCACACAAAATGGCCTATTTGTGCATTCCATTACTCGGTGCCCATCTTTTCCACACTTTAAGCACATGTGCTCTCTGTCTGGACCTTTACATTGGGTTTTAACATGAACATACTCCCAGCATCTGTAGCATTTAAGTTCTTTTTCGCTTTCTACGATTTTGCAGTTTGTCCATCTAATTTTGATTTTTTCGAGACCAATGAATTTTACGGCGTCAGTTTCAGACATTATAATTGTGACACTCTGTTTGTTTCCGTAGGCTGGTCGTAGGGCTCTTACCTCGAATTTTTCGGGTTTAATGGAGGTGGATTTTGTAATAGCCTCTTTGATTTCCGCCTCTGTTACAACCTCATCCATTCATTTTACATGGATTATTTTTTTGTTTACTCGAAGAGATGTGGTCCCTGGTAATTTCCCATGAATTTCTATTTTCAGAATTTCGGCTATATCAGCTCCGTCTTTCACTGTTAGCAGAAGTTCCCCATTTTTAGTTTTGATTATATCTTATTTCTACAGAAATTCTACGGAAATTCTATTCTAAAATTTATAAATTTTCTACGGAAATTCAAAATTTTCTACGGAAGAATTTCTACACCGATTTCACTAGGGTTTACTGTTTGTCTAACTGTTTTAAGCAGATCAGCATATGACTTGCCATTCATTTTAATGAGAAGAGCTTCTTGCGTTGTAGGTTTTTTTTAAGTGTTTGTCAAGGGGTGGTTACTACTAATTTTGTTGAATATTGATGTATTTTCTAGTCGCAATTTGTCATTCGTTGTTCTAAACATTATAGTTTCTACATTAGAGTCTGCAAAAAGGTATTCCATTTGCCTCGCGAACATAAGTCCGCTTATTCCGTCTAACTCTGGAACGGCTATTTTCGTCTTGTTTTTTTTTGCATGTAGCTCTTTATTGATTTGAGCGATTTGAAGCAGTTTTCAGCATCGATTTCCAAAGTCACATCGTCGAGGAGTACCGGATAGTGTTTTCTCTAGACGTGAATGATACGTTTCCCTCATTATCAGGGAAACCTAGCGAATATGTTATCATGGCCACTTCTCCTTTTGTTTTGTTTTGTCCTTTAAGTCCGTTTATACCTCCAAATTTATTACTTGCTACCTCAACTCATTTGTTTTGGGTATCGAAATTAGTGCTGCAGGGGAGTATAATTTCGTAATCTATTGGAGCCTCCCATATGTTTCCTCTTTCAACTTTTATTCTAGGAAATACTTCATTTATCCAGTCTTCTTCTGGAATTTGATGAAAATGTTTCTGTTTCTGTTAATGATTAAATTTTTTCATTCTTCACACATACTTCTTTTGGTAATTTTTGTTATTTTCTGCGCATGGTGTAGTTCCATGGATTTCACTTGTTTCCATAACTTTACATTTTCCTGGTGCATTTTCGACTCACTTCTTTCTTTTCCAGTTTCATTTGCTGCCTCTGTAAGCCAATCTTTCAGTCTTTTGCTCTGGAGTTGTTCGGCTAGTAGTGATATTTTTCCCGTTAATCCTTTTAATCCGTTTTTTGGATTATACAAGTCTTTGACAGTGTTGTCCATCAGCCTTATTTGTGTAAACAGCGTTTCTAGAATAGATTGAAACACATTTCCTTCCCTCCTGATGTCCTTTGTATTCACTTCTGAATTCTGGGAATCTGAAGTTGGTTCACCTTGCTCCAAGTTTTGGTTTTCCATGGGAGATTTCATTTGATCCTTGCTTACGGTGTCCAAAGAATCCATTTGGAGTAAGAGTAGTATTTAACTATGCTTATACTTTGTATAAAACGTTTGAATGTGTCGATAAAATTTTAATTAAATTCGATTGACAGCCGTCAAAAACTCAACCTAAAAATATAACCTAACTATTCTGAAATATACTTGTCTATGATCAAAGCATTAAAGACCAAGAAAACAGAAGTTTATACCAACCAAAGGAAACAAGATAGAAGCTTCAAAGTAGTGTTACGGAATATGCATCCCTCGGTGGACATCAACGATCTAAAAGCAGAATTACAAAGTAAAAATCATAAAGTAATTCAAATTACGAACATAGTAAAGCAAACTGACAAAACATCACTTCCATTATTCTTTGCTGAACTAATGACTAGTGAAAATAATAAGAGCATCTATGAAATCGAACGTGTAATGAACTTGATAATAAAATTTGAACCCCCACATAAGAAAAGAGATTTCTACAATGCACAAAATGCCAAGCCTATGGACATAGAAAAAGTTATTGCGTCAAAAGTCCAAGATGTGTTAAATGCACAGAAAACCATTCTACCAAATAATATCCCAGGAAAGAAAAAGACGTTAATGTAAAATGTTGTAACTGCGGAAGAAATCTGCCAGCCAACTATAAGGGTTGTATTATACGGAAACATATTGTATTATATTATATTTATATTATAATACAATCCCTACTGGCTTCAGACAACCGAATACATCATACGCACAAATAAGTCAACAAAATAACAATGAAACTGCTAACGACCAGCATCAAAGTGCACAAACAACCACAGTTAAACTGCAGCCAAATATTTTAGAAGATATGATGATATAACTGATGGGAAGAATGGACACTATGATAAATCTTCTCACAGCAATGCTTGAAAAAATGCCATAATGGCCAACAATTTCAAAATAGTAGTCTGGAACGCAAATGGCGTTACACTTAGGGCCCAAGAACTGCAAGCTTTCTTAACAAATGAAAATGTGGATATAATAATAGCATCCGAAATACATTTTACAGATAAAAGCTATCTAAAATTACCTAGACACACAATATATAGTACGAATCATCCAGATGGAAAGGCACATGGAGGTACCACTGTCATAATAAAAACTTCAATGAAACATTATGGAAATGAAAAAACAGAAAAAGACTACCTACAAGCAACTGCAATCACCGTTGAAGACTGGTTAGGTCCACTGGTAATCTCAGAAATTTATTCTCACTCTCAGAGACTTATTTAAATCCCTAGGAAACCGATTCATAACAGGAGAGGATTTTAACATCCTTGGTGGGGATCTAGATCTAATACTCCCTCACCCAAGGGCCGCCAGTTGTTCCTAGCCATGCAAAAGGATAACTTGGTACCACTATCAACAGGAGAACCCACATATTGGCCATCGGACCCAAAAAAAAAACCCAGACCAAATAGATTATTGTGTAGTTAAAGGCACAAATTAAAAGCACTTATCAAGTAAATCATGCGGTGATCATCCTTAGACCACTCTCCTCTAATTGTAACCCTTGAAAATCCCAAATCATTAAAATACAAAAACCATTATCATTACATAGTAAAAGAACAAACTTGAATATATTTAGAAGTATTCTTATTGAGAAAATCAACTGCAACGTTTCACTTAAGTCAAAACTAGAGCTAGAAAATGAGATCGGAAACTTTAACCAAATAATACAAGAATCTGCATAGGAAGCTACACAAAGAAAATAAACATCTGAAATAAGTCCATGCTGCTCTAGGAAAAGCTGAAATAAATATTTAAGAAAAACAAGACAAATCAAAATTTAATAAAGCTGTTGCCGATCTTAAGAAACTACTAGATAAAGACAAAAATCGTACTATACAAGAACATTAGAGAGTCTAACACCAACTGAAGTAATCGACTACTCACTATGTAATCAAAAAAATTAAACGCACAATACAGCAAATCTCACAACGGGCCAGGGATAATAAAGAAAATGCTAAAGTCTTTGCTGAATATCTGAAGAAAGTTTTTCAACTAAATCCCGCAGTAGCTGCCGCACAATAAAATAATGACATACCACTACAAGGTCCATATCAAATGGACTTTCCAATAAAAAATCACAATCAAAGAAGTCAATATATCTTCCATAATTAAAAAAAATAATATAAAAAAATCACCTGGATACGATCTGATTTCTGGAAGGATAGTGCGCGAGCTGCCAGAAGAAATAATATTGTTCTATGAATGATATTGTTCTATGAACTATATTGTTCAATGCAGCGCCACGCTTGGGTTACTTTCCTGCGCAGTGGAAACTAACTAAAATAATTCTAATAACGAACCCAGGAAAAGACCCAAATGTAGTTACCTCTTACAGGCCTATAAGTCTGTTGTCCACTTTCTCAAAAATATTCGAGAAACTTTTACTAAAATGACTAACCCCAATTCTACTGGACAAACATCTAATACCACAATATCAATTCGGATTCAGGCAACAACATAAAAAACGGTAGAGAAAATACATAGAATCGTTATAAAGATTAATGATGACTTTGAAGCGAAGAGATACTGCTCAGCAGTATTTCTAGATATGGCACAAGCGTTTGACAAGGAGTGGCATACTGCACTGTTATACAAGATCAGACAGCAACTTCCACATCACTTATATGAAATACTTAAATTATACTTAAGTGATCGATATTTTGCAGTCAAATATAAAATACAAAAAGTAGTTCAAGCTGGTGCATCGCAGGGAAGTGTACCTGGCACAGTACTCTACCTTCTATACACCGCAGATCTACCCACCACAGCCCACACTTTAACATCAACATATGCAGATGATACAGCGATAATGGCATCCCATTCAGATGGAGCTATGGAAGTCAGTTATGGAGTTCAGCGTGCAATTCAAATATCCAGATACTATCTCTACAATCTACTACAATCAAAAATCAATTGAATTCAATCAACAACCTTAAGAATAATAGTAAATGCACCATGGTTTGGTTAGGTTAGGTTTGGTTTAAGTGGCAGCTAATGCTCACATAGGCCTCAGATGGGCCCGTTGTGTTACCACGGTACTTGCAGTACAACCCTCCTCAGGGGATTTTGTCAAACCATTTCGAGCCGTGGATGAACCTCATGAGAGTCTGCGCATCTAGTGATGCGAGGTCAGAGAGATCATCCAAGAAAGGTCGGCCTAAGAAGAGCAATCGTGTTTCGGTCAGAGAGGGGCATTGGCATAGGTAATGCTGAACACTCTCCTCTTCCTCCTCGTCCAGGCAGCCTCTGCAGTAGTCCCGCTTCGCTATGCCCAGACTCTCAGCGTGCTTGCCAATGGGACAGTGTCTTGTGATGACTCCCACTGCCAGTCTGATATCGTTTCTTTTTAGAGAGACGATGTTGGTGCTTCTTTTCCTGTTTCGGTGAGGCCATATTTGCCTGGTTACCTCGCAGGTTTCTTCATCCCTCCACCTTCGCTCCGCTAGGTTCGAGGTTATTTCGGCTATGGTCTCCTTGCACGAGGCAAATGGAATACCAATATCCTGTAATATTTCGGTTGAGTGCAGGCTTGTGCCGTTCTTTGCAAGCTCATCCGCTTTAGAGTTACCTGAGATCCCGCTGTGGCTTGGTACCCACGTGAGTCTCACGTTTGTGTGTGCTGCGAGCTCATTCAGCTTTCTCCGACAGCCAGAGACCACTGTTGAGTTGGTGCACACGCTAGTAACTGCCCGGAGAGCAGCTTGGCTATCGGTGTAAATGTGGATCTGTTCACCAGGGTCCCCATTTACCATCAGCCACTCTGCTGCCGCTTTTATGGCGGTTACCTCCGCCTGTAGAACGCTGCAGTAGTCCGGCAGGCGTAAGCTAATTCTGAGGTTGAGGTCGTTGGAGAAAACTCCGCTGCCTACTTTGTCCTCCCTCCGTGAGCCGTCTGTAAAGACCTGCGTGTGTCCTGCTGGTACCTCTTTCTTTTCCATCCACTCCTCTTTAGAGGGTATGTGGTATGAGAAGTTGTTACCAAAAGCAGGTGTTGCTAGACATCGGTCTATGTTTTTGGGCACCCCTTTAAATTCATTGATTATTCCGGCGTGTCCACGATAGTCCGATGTCAACATTCGCACTGACTTTAGTCTAAGTGCTGTGGTAATGGCAAATTGCTTGCCCATTAAATCGACCGGGGCTATGTCCTACATTGTCTCCAAGGCTTTCGTTGGCGTCGTTCTCATGGCTCCCGTTATCATAAGCGCCGCCATTCTCTGCACTTTTGTAAGCGCTATTTGATGGACTCTTTTATTAAGTGCCGGCCGCCATATGAAAACGCCGTAGTAGAGTATTGGTGTAACTGCGGCTCTGTATAGCCAGAAGGTAATCTTGGGGTTGAGGCCCGAAGACTTCCCAACCGCTCTCTTGCAAGAGTACAGCGCCACCGTTGCTTTCCGTACTCTTTCGTTTATGTTGAGCTTCCAATATAACTTTCGGTCTAGTATGAGACATAAGTACTTGGCGCTCTCATTGATCGCCAGTTCAGTGCCCTTTAGCATTGGGGGCCTGAATTCTGGGATGTTGTGTTTCCTTGTGACGAACTAGCGACTAGCTCGGTTTTCGCCGGGTTGACATCTACGCCACACCTTTTGCACCATTGCGCTAGTTTCGATAGGGCCCCTTCAACAAGTTGCGACATTGTATTGAGGTGTTTGCCTGAGGCCGCTATTGCTACGTCATCCGCATAGGCGACGACCCTGCAGCCGGATTTCCTAAGTTGGAGGAGCAGCTCATTTAGCGTGATGTTCCAAAGCAATGGTGAGAGGACGCCTCCTTGTGGGGTTCCCCTACTCACCTTCCTTCTTATGTGGGATTCTCCCATTGTGGCCCTAATGTTCCTTTCACGGAGCATTTTTCCGATCAGGTGACATAGAGCATTGTCCATGGCTAGTCCAGTTAAGGCTGATTCAATGGCTTCAGGCTTCACGTTGTTAAATGCCCCTTCTATATCGAGGAAGACAACCATCGTGAACTCCTTATGCCTCATCGAGCTCTCTATCTGGTTTACCAAGGCGTGGAGTGCTGTTTCCACGGATTTCCCCTTTGTGTATGCGTGCTGAGACATTGACAGCATTTCAGGGTGTAATGCCTCCTTCATGTGCAAGTCAATCAGTCTTTCAAGTGTCTTTAGCAGGAACGATGATAAGCTGATTGGTCTCAGGTCTTTGGGGGAGGTGTGTGAGGCCTTTCCTCCTTTTGGGATGAAGACCGCTTCGACCTCTCTCCATATTTTTGGGATGTATGAGAGGTTTATACATGCCTTAAAATAGTCTCCAACCAAGGTGTAACTATATCTATGGCCTCTTGCAGCTCAACTGGACTGATCCCGTCAGGTCCAAGTGACTTAAAGGGTTTGAAGCTTTTGATGCTCCAGGTTAGCTTATCTCCACCTACAATTCTGTCAGCCAGATACCGAGGTGGAGCAGTTATGGTGGAGTCCACTACACTTATTCCATTGTCTGGAAAGTGTGTATCCATGAGTAGCTCCAGCGTTTCTGTACATGAGGTTGTCCAGTTTCCATCTTGCTTCTGTATGAAGCTTTGGACTGCCGGATCCTTAGATAAAATTTTTCGCAGTCGGCTGGCTTCTGAGGTTTCCTCTATTTGCTCGCAGAGCCGAGCAAAGGATGACCTTTTGGCCTTCCTAACCTCCGTTTTGAAATTCCGTAGGCTGTTCTTATAGGCAGTCCACTCATTGGTGCTTTTTGCCTCGTTGAACAGCCTCCTGCTTTCCTTTCTTAGGGAGCTTATTAACGGCGTCCACCACCGTGGTTTGCTCTTACCTATCCTGCTCACGACTTTGCATGATGTGCGCATGGCCTTGTTACAGGCACCTGTGAACTGTTTTACAGTTCTGTCTAGCTCATCCCCTGTTTTTGGTGTTGGGGGCGGCTCTTCCGATAGAAGACCCGATAGGGTACTTTTGTACTTACCCCAGTCAGTCTTCCCTTTGTCTACAAACTTAGGCCTAGTTTGCATCTGTATGCCTACCTTAAATTCAATAAACCTATGATCAGAAAAGGAGTGTTCTTTTGACACTTTCCAATTGCTTACAAGGTTAGGCGTTTTAGTGGAAACGAGTGTAATATCAAGTACCTCCTCTCTCACGGCTGTGGTGAAGGTGGGAGTGTTACCTATATTACATATTTCTAGGTCGGAGGTTAGTATAAATTCTAGTAAAGACTCACCTCTGTTGTTCGTGTCCGAGCTGCCCCATATGGTGTGGTGGGCATTGGCATCGGCTCCAATGATCACGTCCGCCCCTACTCGGTTGGCTTCTGTGATTATACCATGGAAACCCTCTGGGGGACTTTCCTTCTCATGGGCGAAGTATCCTGAGATCATCCATAACCTATGATTAGAAAGTCCCATTGATACAGTGACAGTGTCGCAATCGCTGTGGTTAGGCATCATAAAAGCGTTGATGCTTTTATCCGCCAGGACGCACGAGCGTGGCTTACCTGCGTTTTTTACGTACAGTAACCTGTACTTGTCAGAGCCCAGTCCACAGATCTTGGTACCCACGACCCAGGGTTCTTGGATTAGGGCGATGTCGACTCCTCCCTTTGATAGTTGGAGGAGCAGAGCAGCCGAGGCTGCTTTGGAGTGGTGGAGGTTACATTGTATTACCCCCACCATCGCTAAGAGAGTTTTCTGGCACCGCGACGATCGTTACGTCGTTGTCGTCTTCGGTGACAGAGATTAACGCCAGATTCTCCTCTGCTTCGCTAATCTCATCTAGATGGAGAGGTCCGAACATATTCGTGACCCCCATATCTGACATCTCACTGTCTGAATGTGACCGAGGCTCCCCTTCCTTCCAGGGGATTGGGGTTCTCTGGTCACTCTTGTAAACATTCAGGGTAGTGGAGCCGAAGCCGTAGCTGATCACTCCCTTACTTTCTGCCAGTGGCGCTAGAGATGCTTCGTTTAAGATGACAATTACTTGCTTTCTCATACCCGCTGCCTCGCTAACTTTGATCTCCAATCCTCAGTTGGAAGCGTGGGGTTGCTGGTCTGTATTATCTTCAGAATTGTCCTCGGGTCAGATGGTTCCGTCGGGATCCAGGCTCTCGATCTCGGTCTGCTCGGGATCTTGTCCCTTGAGACAGCCTCGATTCGGGCGCCTGGCCAGACTTCCCCCACTTCCCCGATGGCTTGCTTGTACAGGTCCGCTGATCGTTGATCTGCACAAGCCACCAGCTTGATATGTCCTTGATGCCAACCTGCGTCTCTGCAGCAAGGAGCTGGGCCTGGATTCTTCTGGAGAATGTCCAGGTATTTGCCCAAGAGAGCCGCTTCCACCAGTCCCCATTTGGCTGGCGCGATACTCCCATCCCGGTGACCTCTGTCAATGACCGCCCATACCAGATGATCTTTCATGATCTCACTGTATGAGCGCTTCGGGAGTCCCTTTTTGTTGGACTGTGGCGAAGGACCCAGTCGTGCCCTTTTTTTCCCTATGAGCGGGGATTCGTCCATCGATCTGTCCTTTCTTTTGGACGATCCCTGGGTTGCCGCCGACTCATGCTCTTTCGTAACTTTAAGGGCCCACTCGAGTTTCGCCTTGTCTTGATCAGACCGCTTTTCCTCCGGGATGCCCTTAAATTTATCGAGGAGTTTGTAAGCCGCCCTTCTATCCCTGTAGGCTCTGACGGACGGTTCCACCTCTTTTTTGCTACATGTCGCTTTATTCAGCTCTGCATTATTACTAGTGCTAGGCCCGGGTTTCGTTGGCCTGCTACTTGTGTTGTCCTTAGAGGACGGGAGTCTCCCTTTACGGGTGGACTTTTTGAGGAACTCACGTTCCGGGAATGGATTGTTGCCCACACCAGATCCGATTGGGCGGCCTGCTTACGCAGGGTGGGATTCCGAGCTGTTGCCCGTACCCACCTGGTGGTTGTTACCTCGGTTTGCACTATCCATTGAGGGGGTGGTGCAATTTATACCTTTTGCCAGGTTTCCTTTCGTTAGGGACCAGACTGACCTCCTTCTGGCCATGCATCCTCTTGGCACGGGTAAGGTCCACCACCGTAGGATTAGGAGTAATAGATTGAAGAAGAAAGAAGTTTAACTCCCTAGCCCTCGATACCTACTAGAATCAGGAGTTGAAAGGTGGTCATGAGTAGACGGAAGAGTTTACCAAGGGAGGTCGAAAGATCAAAGAAGGAAAGATAAGAGGAAACTAGTAATCTCGTGCCGAAGCATGGTTACCGTGCAATGGTGTTGGTCCGCGTGGACCTTCCCCCGCAGGACCATGGTTTGTAATAAATACCATTTATGTATAGGGTCTTCCAATAGGGACTTCGGAACTTTGACAGTTGGTAGCGGCCATAATGTTGAAGCTACACCTGTCGAATTGGCTGTCATTTATTCAGTATGTTTTGCCAAATCACCATGGACAACACGTGCAAATGAAAAAAAAAAATTATAAAATATTTTTCACGAGTGTGTAAACAATAAACCAACACCAGCAGGACGACGAAACCCAAGATCTGCCGAAAACATCGCTGCTGTCCGTCAGAGTGTGCATGAGAATTCGAGGCAGTCGATTTCGCGACGCTCACAAAAACTCGGCCTTTCGCAGACCACAACTTGGCGAATTTTGCGTCGTAACTTGGGCCTGCACCCGTACAATATTCAACTGACCCAGGAGCTGAAGGTAAACGACCATATTCAACGACGTGTCTTCACTGAATGGGCCCTGGAGCAGTTGCAAACTGACCCTAATTTTCATAAAAAATGAGAAATATAGAAATGAAACAGCACAGCATTATGGAGCATTTCTACATAAATGGGTATGTCAATAAATAAAATTGTCGAATATGGGACGGTACCAATCCACATGAGATCTAAAATTGTCCAATGCATCCCGAAAAAGTCATTGTTTGTTGTGGATTTTGGGCTGGCTGCGTCATCGGTCCATATTTCTTCTAGAACGACGTTGGCCAGGTCATCACCGTCAACGGCGAACGTTATAGGTAAAAACAACCAACTTCTTTTGGTCTCAATTGGATAATATGGGCACCAACGACATGAGGTTCCAACAGGACGGCGCTACGTGCCACACAGCTCTTGCCACATTGAACATTCTGCATGAGCGATTTGAGGGCATGGTCATCTCACGTGGATGTGATGTGAACTGGCCACCGAGATGGTGCGATTTGACCCCGTAAGACTTTTCCTTGTGGGGTTTTCTTACGTCGCATGTCTATGCGAATAAGCTACAAACCACAGCGGCCCTCAAAGCCAACATAATTCATGCCATTAGTAAAATTCAGTCTGATTGAGTCCAGCGAAGTCGCGGAGGATATTTGCAGAATGTTATATTTCATACATAATGATATCGATAGGCTTTTCAAACAAATAAAAAAATCGATGATATCTCTCACACACTTTGTTTTATTTAAATTTAAAAGAAACGTGTAATGAAAGACTATATATTTGCTACTATACTATTCTATTATACGATACTACTACGATAATATACTACTATAGTACTTACCAGTGAACATTTGAATTATATTTTTGATTTGTTAGTACCAATAGTATGGAAGTGCTTGCGTCATATGCATTTTTGAAATGACAAACTGGATCGAGTTTGGACTAATTGGATAGACATTTCTGTTGGGAATATCAGAGTCAAAAATACGGGTCACATCATAAAATTTTCAAGCAAGGGAACACAAAATTGAAAATGATTCTTTAGGTTAAAATCATTTGGCAAAAAAGTTTGAGAGATCTGTTCTATTAGTTTTATTAATTTTATTAGAAGTTTTCTTTTTCTTCTTTCGAATCTTTGCCCAGTATTGTCGCATCTTCTGACGGTGTAACTACTTTCTCTCTTCTGTCCAGGGGGTACCTTTCCTTCGTGTTTTTTTCTGAAATCCACGGATTTCCTTCAAGGTGCGTCTCACAGACTGTCCATTTTGGAGATCTGTTATTCCCAGATCTTCAATATGCCTCTCGGTTTCTGTCAACCAAGTGGTACGAACCTTCTTGTTTTGCCAGAAGGTGAACAGACGGTTGGTTAGTCGGTTTGGAGACAATCTTGCAACGTGGCCACAGAAAGCTACCCTTCTTTTCCTTGCACAGTCAGAGAGCATCTCAATATGTTCGTAGAGCTCAGAGTTATGCCGCATTAGGAATTCCTCATTTTCCTTTACCGGGCCTAGGATCTTTCTGAGGATTCTCCTCTCTCTGATTTCCAATTTCTCTACCAGACCTCTTTGGTTCAAGGAAAGACACTCCATGGCATATTGGGCTTCTGGTCGTAAGACTGATGTATAGTGCTTAAGTTTCAGGTTCCGTGACAGATATTTCTTGTTGTCAGTGTTCTTAGTCAGTCGATAGGCTAGTTTTAACTTGTTGACTCTCTTGGACAATGATGCTCTTTCTGATAAGTTGGGTTCAATCCATTAGCCGAGATACTTGAATTTCTCAGTCCTCTTGATGTTTCCCTGCTCTAGTAACATCTCTCTGTTTGCTTCTCTGATGTTGGTGAAGAATTCTGTTTTCTCGAGCGACACTTGAAGAAGACCCACTTTGGCAGCCTGTTTTCTGAGGCAATTTACCTGCATTGTTCCCATCTCAAGAGAATCAGCAAACAGTGCCATGTCATCTACAAAGGCCAGGCAATCTACAACCAGTCCATCGTTCTTATATCCCAGGTAGATACCACTCTGAGCACCCAAATTGATCAGATCCTTGCGCCATTCTCTCATAACCTTTTCAAGGACACAGTTGAAGAGAAGCGGGGAAAGTCCATCTCACTGTCTCAATCCAGTTTTTATTTCGAAGCTTTCTGAAATCTCGCCTCTAAATTTAACCTTGGAATGGGTCTTGGTCAAAGTTTCTAGGATGAGTCTGCGGGTTTTGTTGACTAGCCGTAGTTCCTGGAGTACTTTGTTAATCGTTTCTCTATCAATGGAGTCGTAGGCCTTCTTAAAATCAACAAAGGTGACGACCACCTTGCGGTTTCTCATCTTTTAGTATGCAAGTACAGTTTTAAGATTGAGGATTTGTTCAACACAGGATCGGGTCTTCCTGAAGCTCCCCTGGTATTCTCCCAGTTGACTATCCAGCTGATTTTCTGCTTTTGTTTGTAACGTCTTCGAAAGAATCTTGTATGTTACCGGGACGAGAGAACTTCCACGGTAGTTGTTTAGATCAGTAAAATCTCCCTTTTTGGGAAGCGGATGGATCAGAGCAGATTTTCAATCGGGTGGTAACTTCTCTGTTGCCCAGATGTCCTGGATGATCTGGGTTAGCTTGCTCACGGCATTGTTTCCAGACCTTTCCACACTTCAGCAACGATAGAGTCTTCTCCAGCTGCCTCATTATTCTTAAGAAATTGAATGATCTGGCCAACTTCTTCCAATGAAGGGGGCAGCGAGTCCGGATTTGGTGTGGTTTGTTTATAGTCGACGCTTAAGTCTTCGCTGGGTGGGTCACAGTTGGGAAAAAAATTTAAAATACTGAGCCAAAAGGTGGCAGTTTTTCTTGTCGTTATAAGCTAGTTTGCCTTGTGAGTCTCTGAAGTGGAGGGTTTGCGGAGCCTATTTTCTGAGTGTTTGCTTGAAGGTTCCGAAGAAATCTCTGGAGTTATTCTTAGCAAAGCTTTTTTCGATTTGGGTTAGTTGGTTTTGTGTGAAGGTTCGTTTGGTTCGTCGAATTATCTTGGCTGTAACCTTTCTTTGTTCCAAAAATTTATGCCAATTTTCCTTGGCCTTTTTGAGAATTCCACTTCACCCAGGCTTCTGTCTTTGGGCTATTGCATTGCCACAGTATTCAGTCCACCACGGATGCTTCCTTCTTCGGGCGAGAGGGGCGAGTTCATTGGGCGCCTTGACAAGAGTCTCTTCAGTTGGTCCCAGCTGTTTAGATCTGTATTGTTCAGTCTTTGACTTACTTCTTGACTGTTCTTGAGTCGCTCTATGTCAAATCTTATTATTAGAAGTTTTATTATTTCCTAAATGGTACAAGCAAGATCTATGTTTCTGCAATATTTCATCAATATACAATCCACTGCTGCAGAAGATTTGCCTTCAATAAAAGTATGAAATTACTCGTTTAGTCTAATTTAGTGTTCTCCAAAGAGGAATATTCCCTGGAGTACAGGTAAAATAAGTCAAACTTGATTTTAACTAAATGAAAATGCAAATTCTATTTATAAACAAAAGCAATAAATTAGCTTTTTTTAAATGTTACCTTTAAATCATTTCAGACGGGTAAAAAAATTGTCTGTCCTCTCCCAAGAAAAAAATGTTAAGGTGTATGAGTGTAACAAAATAATAAATGGAGTATGTTTAGTGAAGTTTTCTAATTGAATTTGTCAAGATTGTGTAAAAATATATTGCAAACGAGATCAATATCAACCATTATAATTAAATCCACCATTATCCACATTATAATTAAATCAGTTTTTTTCTGCCATAATAATTTTTTAAACGCAAATTCAGCATTAATATTTTTTCCGCCTCTACAAAATTAAATTTGAAAACATGACTGCGCGTTATTAACGCTCCAAAGCCGAAATAAAAAAAACCTCATGATTAAATCAAAAACAATTTGTTATTAAGGAATGTGCGGCTCTAATAACAACAACAAATTATCCATTAAATTTTTTATTCGCTCCGTCCGCGACGTAACAGGATCGTGTCTTCGTTTTGCTTCACCAAGTCCGTATAAAAGCCATTGTTTTATCGCGATGACGGACGGTTTTTTAAGGCGTCGCGCGACGTCGCCTTTTTTTAACACCTTGTATGCAAATCGACGGTGATTTATTAATAAGGTAACACGAGTACCGACGCTGATCCAGACGGAATATTTTACTGAAATATATATATAGGTACGAACCGTTAGTGCTTTTCAGCCACTTTCCAAGGGAATTAATCAGTTTTGTCGTACATGCAAATTATAAATATTTACATTTACGGCCACTAGAGTACGTATGTCAGCTAAATTTACTCGCCTAATAAAACTCCCTTACTTGGATGCACAAGGAATATTACATAACGTATGAATTTACGTTTATTTTTTATCGAATTCATTATTTATTAAAGTCTCGTTCAGTACCTCAAACTGATGTTAAAATTGGAACTGAAAATTGAAACTAAAACTTTAAATATGTGAGTTATTAAACCAAACACATACAAATATTTTTAACACATATATGCTATTATTTCTTTCGATTTAAATGCTACAATATATTAATAGGTAGAAATCAACTAAAATAGAAATTCTTAGTAAAACATGCTGTTTCAAAGGTTAATATTTTGTAATTGGTAATTATAGAAAGAATGAATTAATAAAATTTTTGATTTTGACAATTTCGGCTGTCTAATTTTTCCGATTTCGGCGAAGTTTTTAAATGTTAAAGGCGAAAAGCGTCCGGAATTTCCATTAAGAGAGGAAGCGACGAATAACTGTCGCAGTCTAACGTATCCTTGACGGCCCCCTCGGCCCTCCATACCGACAACAACAACATAGAAAACGGCAAAAAGGTGAAATTAGAGCAGAACTTTGGCAAACCTTAGAGGGTAATCCACATTAGGGACATAGAGGCGGAGATCGGAGATCATCCACTTGGGCATAAGGTTCGGCCGTGTCACGAACGTGCTGAAGGGTAAGAATCAAGCATTCATCGAGATGGGAGATGAAACCTCTGCGACGACGATGGTCAACATGGCCTAACTTAGAGGACGCGCCAATCATCTACTTCCTTATGTCTACAGGACATCTACTTCCAATATTCCAATCACTAGGAAATCAAGACAGATCAAACACATTCAAATGCTAATGCGTCGGCTCAAGCTGGATCGCAGACTGGTGCCACTCAAGCCACCAAGCAGGCAACCCCTCTCACAAACGGATAGGACATACAGGGTGGACCAAACACAGTATTGCGGGTCATTATTGAACACATGATCTACCCGATCAGTCTTGATATTGTACATGTGATATTCCAAAGATTTGACAAGGTTCTAAAAATCGTCACTTTCACAAAGAACAATTAATTACATGCGTTGATTCAATATCCAGACACGCAATCGGCGCAGGCGGTTAAGCAGGCGCTCGACGGCCAGAACATCTACAACAGCGGTTGCACACTGCGCATCGACGACTCGAAGATGACCGCCCTGAACGTAAAGTACCACAACGACAAGTCGGGGGACTACACGAACCACAACCTGCCCACGGGCGATACCAGCTGGCCACCCTCGGAAGCGGGCTGGCCGGCGGGCTGGGCGCCGACATACTTCTGTTGGCCGTACAACCCCGACTCACCAGAGAACGTCTATCAGGTAATTGCAATTATTCTCTTCTGGCTGGAGCTCCGGGTGTATTCAGCAGCCCGTTTATGCACAGTTTCGCGTGCCGTTGACAACCCCATACGCCGGTGGGGTTGCAGGCTCTCTGCACGGTTTGGGCAGCTTAGCCCTCGGCCAAACCGCCACCTGACTGAGAGGCCTGGTCACCTCCGTCCTCGCCTGGCAATTCATTTCAATTCTGGTTTTAATTTTTAGGGTTTGGTCTATGGTATTGGTTATCCATGTACCAAAATATTTAAATTTAGTTTTCTTTTCTATACGCGTGTTGTCGATCTATAAGTCTTGATATTGTGTTCTGTTTTTTCTTATGACCATGTACTTCGTCTTTTTCAGATTCATCTGGAGACCGTATTGCAGTGGTCGCCATCGCTATGCCCGCGAATAATTGCAATTATTCTCTTCTGGCTGGAGCTCCGGGTGTATTGAGGAGCCCGTTCATGCACAGTGTCGCGTCGCCGTTGACAACCAAATACGCCGGTGGGGTTGCAGGCGCTCTGCACGGTTTGGGCAGCTTCGCCCTTGGCCAAACCGCCACCTGATTGAGAGGCCTGGTCACCTCCGTCCTCGCCTGGCAATTCATTTCAATTCTGGTTTTAATTTTTAGGGTTTGCTCTACGGTATTGGTTATCCATGTACCAAGGTATTTATATTTAGTTGCCTTTTCTATACGCGTGTTGTCGATGTATAAGTCTTGATATTGTGTTCTGCTTTTTGTTATGACCATGTACTTCATCTTTTTCGGATTCATCTAGAGACCGTATTGCAGTGGTCGCCAACGCTATGCCCGCGGGCACCGTGGCGCCCGCCGACCGTTTTACGCGTGCCCGCCGCAAGTAAACGTAACCAAAATAGCAGCATATATTGCAGAACTTATTCAAGTAAGGACAGAAGAAATGGAGCTATTTTGGAAGTTTTGGACCTTCAAAACGACATTTTCATGAAATCCAATGTATCAGAAGAGGACTTCTGGGGAAAAGAATAAGATGCCCGCCGCCAGACCGGCTTTCTAAAATGTTCTCTTGAGTGCTAAAAGGTTGGGGATCCCTGCCGTATTCTATACCGACATCGTTTAGCTTGTTTGTTAAACTCTGGAGGTCTGCAAGATTCTCTGCTGTAATAACAGTATCATCGGCATACCTCAAGTTGTTAACCGTCTGACCATTTATTGTGATTCCAGTGTGTTCTTCACTTAGCGCCTCTCTGAGGCTCGCTAAAGAAAATAACTAGGAGCCACGCACTTCAGATGCCAGTTTCATTCAGGATGAGGGTCAGGACGAAGAGGGAATGCAGAGGAAACCAATACTAAACAATTAGATGATGATGTAGCATTAGTTCTGGGAGATGATCTGACAGCAGTAAATAAAAAATCAGCAATTTACCAGCATCTTGTGTGAAGATAGTTTTCTTGGTTGACTAATGGTTTATCCAGGGAAATAAAAATGGGTGTACTGGACAAATATCCACATACTGGTAATGGTACCGAGAAATAAAGCAGAAGCTTCTCTTTATTCATCTTGAAGCACTTGAGTTAAATGAAGAAACCACACTCTATAAATCAACTAGAAATCAACTCTAAACGAAGCGGTGATTAAGAGAGATCAACAGTTCGTTGCTGAGCAAAATCTAGCTGGTTCAGTCTTTTCTGCCTTAGGTCAGAGAATTATAATGTATGTACGATGTACCTCGGGACTCACTGCTTGAACACAGAGGAGCTGCAGGCTTTGAATCCTACCCAGATCCTGAAATTCCTAAAAGAATCAGGATATGGGTAAGTACACCAACGCTTGGAGGAGGAAGGTGGGGTACAATAAATCTATAAAGGTCGTAGTACAAGTCGTCACTACCATATCTACAATTACAATGGATTTCAATGATGAACAACCATTAGATCGTTTAGAACTCCAGAAAGCTGGCGGATACAGGCAAACTTGTATCACAATTGCATTATCAGATCTCTTCAGTTCAAATGGCCTTTATTTCTGCAGTTCTTTCTAAGCCGATAAAAGACTTACTCAAAACAACTCGAATTGGCAATTGCTGCATGGTGAGAAATTAGGCGAAAAATTAGAACAGCTAAATCAGTGGAGAAGATGGGTAAAGAACTTAAAGGCTTAACTCACGCCTCCACTTAATCTGCTCGGAAAAAGCGTCCCAAACCATTGTCAGGACGCACTTTAAACTGGAGGGGCCAGAATACGAGACTGGAGACTTTGTATCAGAGTTCGAAAATACCTATGCCAGTCAAAACGTCCAAGAAGTTGAGGTTGACAACATACAAATGCCAATTTTGACGTACATCACACGATGGAACACACAATTGTATTTGAACTTTCGAAAAAACTCATCCTCCGCAGGAGACAAGGATGCGGAGGATGTGAAAATACTTTACAACAAAAAAGATTCTGCGCTTGTTCAAGTCGCTGAGACACATCAAGCGCATCTAGCTATAACGCATATCGATAAGTTTCGGGTGTTCGCGAAGAACATCCGGAAGTGAGACGCCGGCCTGACCAAGGACTACATCCAGAGTCCGTTGCACATGTTCAAGAATCCGAGCTCGAAAAACTACCAGAACATCTACTCCTGTCGGCCACCCCCCATCTCAGCAACATACCGGCCACGGTCAACGAGGGCGACATTGATGAGGCTTTCACTAAGAACGGATTTACCGTAAAAGCCTTCAAATTCTTCCCGAAGAAAAGGAAAATGGCTCTGATCCAACTGCCCAGCATGGACGAAGCCGTGGTCGCATTAATAAAGATGCACAACTACCAGTTGTCGGAATCGAATCACTTGCGGGTTTCGTTCTCGGAATCTAGCATATAACAAACCCACATCTACTTACACAGTATTGATTCCAGCAGGCAGCTACACATTCGGTAGCTCAGCGCACTCATATAAAGTTAAGACTAGACAAGACCAGATAAAGGCAGACAAATCCGGGCAATAGCCGACAAGATTAGATAAGATCAAACAAGACTAGACAAGATCTGACAAGATCAGGCACGAATAGGAAACACCAGAAAATACCATATATCAGCTGTGGACAACAATTAGTGATATTTGCTCTGAAAAATGTTTAAAATTTGCACCATATCGTCGAAATTTGAAATGATCTGCATTTAGTTTGTTTTTTTTGCCCCTTCGAGATATCGAATATTGTTGAATTAAGTATTTACATTTCCCGCCTTACCGTCTTGTTTAAACAAATGTGTATGTTGATAATAATTAAGTAAGTCTGTATAAATAAATTAATAAATATAACGTCATTATTTTAAAGGCATCAATAAATGTTACTTAATTATTAATACAATTATTCTAATTAATAGTGAATTCATTAGAAAATCAACAGGTTATGAGCCCAGTAAGCCAAAGTTATTTTTAAATTTTTTTCGCCAAAAACAACTTTCTGCCGGCGAACTGTATCGACCTAACCTAAAAGCAGCGTCGTTCATTTTTTTTTTAAGTTGAAAAACTGTTCAAATTGTCAAGAAACCTTATCGAATCAAAATGGCTAGTAGCAATCCTCTGACAATGATTGAAAAATTAACTGGCCGAGAAAACTATAATACTTGGTGTTTTGCTGTAGAAGCATATCTTCAACATGAGAAACTTTGGGACTGCATTGAAAATCCCAAAAACGAACAATTGATGCGAAAAAGGACACTAAAGCGAAATCAAAAACAAATACTGCTGGTTGACGCAATCAACTATGTGCATATTCAAGAGGCAGAAACTGCAAAAGAAGTTTGGGAAAATTGTTCCCGTGCTTCTGATGAAGGGTTTACACGCAGAGTTGGTCTACTACGTGATCTCTGCACAACTACACTCTCTGGAGGCCTAAATATAGACGAATATGTGAGCAAGATAATGTCTACAGCACATAAACTCAGAAATATTGCATTCAAGGTTGATGACGAATGGCTACGGACCCTTCTGTTATCCGGATTGCCTGAATTCTATAAACCGATGATCCTTGCTATAGAAATCTCTGGAATGAAGATAAGCGCGGACTCTGTTAAATCTAAATTGCTCCAAGAAGTGAAATCTGACAACAATAACTCTGCTATTACAACTGCGTTTGGTTCAAAAACCAAGTATGTGTAAAAGAAGTTCAATAAAGGTCCAAGATGTTTTCAGAGTAATATATATGGACGCAAATGCACAGAATGCTGGTTAAAACCCAAAGAAAAGGTTACTAAATCAAAAAGTTCATATGCTGGCATTTGCCACTCCCTGTGACAACAACAGTTCTGCTTGGTACATTGATTCCGGGGCAATCCTGCACATTACAAGGCAACACAACCTTCTTCATATTGAACATTCATCACATGTAGAAGAGATCAAAGTTGCTGATAATAAGACTCTTCCAGTAAGTAGATCTGGTGATGTGACTGAATACATTAACTGCAAAAGGTCAGTCAAATAAAGTCTTATTTAAAAATGTCTTGTACATACCAGAACTTGCAGTAAATTTAATATCTGTGCATCAGATTACAGAAAATGGTGGTCAAGTAAAATTTGATTCAAAAGACTGTGTTATACTGAACAGACAAAAAGTTATTGTAGTTACAGCAAGAAAAGTTAACAACATGTGCCGGCTTAATATGAATGATTATGCATGCATGTCCGATGTTAAACAAGATTCAAGATATATTTCTATGGCACCAACGAATGGGCCATCTGAACTTTGAAAGTGTAAAGATAATGACAGGAAGCACAGAAGGATTAACATTATCTAGTAAAAGCAACAATATGACCTGTATCACATGCAAAGAAGGCAAGCAGTCAAGATTGCCTTTCAAGAGTCAGAGTCACATTCCACAAAACAATTGGAAATAGTGCATTCAGACTTGCGAGGCCCCATGGAAACACAGTCACTAGGTGACGCTAAATACTTTTTAACATTTTTGGATGACCATTCTAAAAAGGTGTTTGTATATATACTAAACAACAAAACTTTGCTAAGAATAATTCCAGAGATTTCTTTGGAACCTTTAAGCAGGCACTGAGAAAATACGCTCCGCCAAGCGTCCACTTCAGGGACTCACAAGGCAAACTGGCTTATAACGACAAGGACAACTGCCACCTTTTGGCTCAGTACTGTAAAAATCTACTCAATTGTGACCTACCCAGCGAAGACTTCGACTATAAACAAACCACACCAAACCCGGACTCGCTTCCCCCTTCATTGGAAGAAGTTGTTCAGATCATTCAACTTCTTAAAAATAATAAGGCAGCTGGAGACGACTCTATCGTGCTGAACTGTGGAAAGGTGAAACAATGCCGTGCGTAAGCTAACCGAGATCATCCACGACATCTGGGAAACAGATAAATTACCACCCGATTGGAAATCTGCTCTGATCCATCCGCTTCACAAAAAGGAAGATTTTACTGATCTAAACAACTACCGTGGAATTTCTTTCGTCCCGGTAACATACAAGATTCTCTTGAAGACGTTACAAAGAAGGGCAGAAAATCAGTTGGATAGTCAACTGGCAGAATACCAGGGGGGCTTCAGGAAGACCCGATCCTGTGTTGAACAGATCCTCAATCTTAAAAGCGTACTTGCATATTCCAAGATGAGAAACGGAAGGTGGTCGTGCGTCACCTTTGTTGATTTTAGGAAGGCCTACGATTCCATTGATAGAGAAACGCTTAACAAAGTACTCCAGGAACTAGCACTAGACAACAAAACCCGCAGACTAATCCTAGAAACTTTGACCAACACCCACTCCAAGGTTAAATTTAGAAGCGAGATTTCAGAAAGCTTCGAAATAAAAACTGGAGTGAAACAAGGAGATGGACTTTCCCCACTTCTCTTCAACTGTGTCCTTGAAAAGGTTATGAGAGAATGGCGCAAGGAACTGATTAATGTGGGTGCTCAGAGTGGTATCTACCTGGGACGTAAGAACGATGGACTGCTTGTAGATTGCTTGGCCTTTTCAGATAACATGGCACTATTTGCTGATTCTCTTGAGATGGCAACAATGCAGGTAAACTGCCTCAGAAAACAGGCTGGCAAAGTGGGTTTTAAAGTGTCGCTGGAGAAAACATAATTCTTCACCAACATTAGAGAAGCAAACAGAGAGATGTTACTAGAACAGGAAAACATCAAGAGGACTGAGAAATTTAAGTATCTCGGCGAATGGATTGAACCCATCAGAAAGAGCATCATTATTCAAAAGAGTCAGCAAGTTAGAACTAGCCTATCGGCTGACTAAGAACACTTACAATAAGAAATGCCTGTCACGCAACCTGAAACTTAAGCACTACACATCAGTCTTACGACCAGAAGCCCTATATGCCATGGAGTGTCTTTCCTTGAACCGAAGGGGTCTAATAGAGAAATTGGAAATCAGAGAGAGGAGAATCCTATAGATATAGGGAATTCCGAAGGCGGCATAACTCTGAGCTCAAAAACCGAACATATTGAGATGCTCTCTTACTGTGCAAGGAAAAGAAGGGTAGCTTTCTATGGCCACGTTGCAAGATTGCCTCCAAGCCGACTAACCAACCGTCTGTTCACCTTCTGGCAAAACAAGAAGCTTCGTACCACTTGGTTGACAGAGACCGAGAAGGATATTAAAGAACTGGTAATAACAGATCTCAAAAACAGAGAGTCTGTGAGACGCACCCTGAAGGAAGTCCGTGGATTTCAGGAAAAACCTCGAAGGAAAGGTACGCCCTGGACAGAAGAGAGAAAGAAGTTACACCGGCAGAAGATGCGACATTACTGGGCAAAGGGCAAAGCCCAACAGTTGAACAAGCGTGGTCCATAGTAGGCCTATTCGAAAGAAGAAAAGAAGAAGAAGAAACCACAAAACTGAGGTTTTGTCAAAATTCAAGGATTTCAAGACCGAAGTAGAAAATCAAATGGAATGCAAGCTTAAATGTATTCGAACTGACAGTGGCCTGGAATATGTCAATAAACCATTCTTCATAAGTCCAGAACAAAATGGAGCTGCAGAGAGGCTCAATAGGACGCTTGTTGAGAGAGCTAAATGCAGGATACTGAATGCTGGTTTGCTAAAGTTTTACTGGGCTGAAGCCATAAAAACTGCTGCATGTATCATAAACAGATCTCCAAATAGATCCCTATCATTCAAAACTCCTAATGAGGTATGGTCAGGTCATAAACTTAATGTCAGTCACATAAAAGTATTTGGAAGTGAAGCTATGGTTCACCTGCCAAAAGAAAAACGAAAGAAGTGGGATCCAAAAGCACAAAAGATGACCTTTATTGGCTACAGCAAGAACACAAAGGGCAATAGGTTCATAAAACCAAACACTAGAACTGTTATCAAGAGAATGGATGCAGTATTCCATAAATCAACTGCAAAGAGACACTACTCTGCACTGGAATTGTCTGAAACGGAAATTAAAACATTAGACATAAATTGTAAAAATAATGAGTTTAATGTCATACGAAAGTTATGAAAATAGCAGAGAAGAATCATACAACTCGGATAGTTCACGTAGTACTGTCAGAAATAAATCAGATTCAGATGAATATTTACCAGTTGTTGAAATTGATACTTATCCTCGAAGCAAAATAACATTAAGACCTAGAAACAAAATTAATGAACAAACTTACCTATGTTGTGATGAACGTTTATTACCTGAGGAAGTCCCCGAAACATACAAAGAAGCTATCAACTCTCTTAATGCTGACAAATGGAAAGAGTCTATTATAGAGGAACTTGAAGCCCATCGAAGGAATGGAACATGGATATTGGTAAATAAACCTGGAAATGCAAATGTCATCGGCTACAAATGGATTTTTAGAGTTAAAGATCAACCAACGGGTCCTCGCTTCAAGTCCAGACTCTGTTCAAAGGAGTATGCACAAATGAAAAATATTTTGCTAAAGTAATTGATCTACAATATGTATCGACTAATCGACTAAAAAAAGTATCGACTAATAACCAATTTGCTTTGATGTACTAACTAAGGCTTTACCCAGAGATAAATTTCAATTCTTGCGAGATAAAATTGGAATGTTAACATTAGACAAACTTAATAAGTAATATTAATAAGTGTTCTTTCTTTATTGCTGTAATTGTGTTACTTAGTTATAGCATACACATGGAAGGCTTAAATTTGGCAGACGTGTTGAATTAAGTATTTAAATTTTCCGCCTTACCATCTTGTTTAAACAAATGTGTATGTCGATAATAATCAAGTAAGTCTGTATAAATAAATTAATAAATATAACGTCATTATTTAAGGTATCAATAAGTGTTACTTAATTATTAATACAATTATTCTAATTAATAGTGAATTAATTAGAAAATCAACAAAAATATATTAGAAATAGCTGTACATTATAAATATTTGTAGAATTTATAGGCAATATTTTGAATAATATATACGCTCACACTAATAATACACTCAAATTTGAACAATCTTTTCATAATTTCAAACTAGTCTCTAATTAATAACATGCATGGGATCAGATTCAATTTGTGTTTCAAATTATACATAAGAGGTGTGAGCTACGGACTTCAACAATATTTTAGATTTATTTAGAAATACTTGGGGTAATGATTAATAAATCGTATTTCGTTAATAATGTTCAACTAAACGTTTAAATAAGAATTGCAATTGACTTTAGCTGTGAATGTAAGAATATTCAGAAATTGAACGGGTATTTTGTATAACGGGTCTCGTAATACAAGTTATTATATTTGAAAATATGCATATAGCCCTTAGATAGAAAATAACGAGCTACTAGCTTCTGTAAACAGTTAGAGCTGTGAAAATCAAAAACTTTTGAATCCTATAAATGTTATTATTGCAATACTAATATTCCAAAAATAATATTGCAATTCTTAAAAGTTCATATTAATTCTAATATCGAATAGTATCAAGTTTATATTAAATTTTCTAAAATTATGTTTAATTATTTATGTTTACAAACATAAATAATTAAACATTTACAAAGTAATTAACATAAAAATCCTCTTTGTAAATTGAAGAAAAAAAAAATTAATTTTGTAATTAAAGCTTTGTAACAATTATCAAAACTATTCAAATATGTAGTAATTATTAATATTTGATCTGTTCATTTATTTATAGTCTAAATATTTGTAAGCGACGGATTTCATATGTTATAATACTTAGGAATTAATGGTATATTTTTTATGTAATATAAAGAAAGAGATAACAAAAAAAAATCTTGGGCAATATTTCATTTAAAGTGCCGAAGGTATCCCCCCGACACGTAATCCGTTTACAAATTTGCTTTCTTTTCGCACGGACTGTGCCTGGAAAGGCATAAAAACTTGCACATTGTATACAAAAAGTATTAAATTTTGGTGCGCAGGTGAGCATATATTGTATTAAGAACGTTATATACATACATACAGACATATTACCTGAGAGATTCCTCAAACATCCTGCGCTTTGTGCACGGACCGACCCTAATAAGCTCCTACCAGCCCAAGTACACAAAAGCCCGAATGACGTACGACAATAATGACAATTTTTATGCGTCCCGTATTTTTTATGGGCGCGCATTATATCGTGCGCTACCGTTGCGCCTCACATCCGAAATATTTTTCGTCTGGGGGGATTTTATAAGGGTATTTAGGACTAGTAAAGTATAATACTTCTTCACACGTATGTTAGGGTCTTACGGAAGCAACGGGGATTACAAATACCGACAATAAATTAGATTTAAATGGATTAACACTCGACCGCCGGGAGTAATTGATATATTTATGAGACGTGACTTTAAAACGGGAACCCTTTTTTATATGTGCATACAAAAAGTGACTCTTATCTTCTTTCGCGCAAAACAGCGAAGGTATTACTGAGTAATCGACCTATTCTGTACAGGCATTCCTGACGGTACAGAAACTACTTTCACGGAAGAATATATATTTTGTAATAACTCTGTCTTAACTGACAAAACCTAATCGACTTCTAATACCTCACATGTATTACAACCCTAATTTATTACTTCCTCTTCTTTAAAAAATACAATCTTAATAAAACATTATACACGACATACTACTAAACTGGTAATAAATACAAAAAATAGCAAAAAGGCAGAAATTCAAATGTGCAATGGAAAAAAACATTTATCATATTTTTAATTGAATTTGTCACACTACTGTTTCCTCAAAGAAGAAAAAGTTGGTTAATAAACTTAACTTTGAAGCAATACTAAGATTAAATAATATGAACAATACTAAGAACAAAATCGATATGTAATAGAGGAGGACGATAAATTAGCATATACCGCATCTGCGTGGCCAAAAGCGTACGACCAATAAAAAAAGTCTTAGAATGCCAAAAATGTGTTCCCGGTCGTTTCGAATCCGAAAGCTAAGTCCGATATTAATTAAAAAATGCATATTTTTAAGTTATAATATTATACCCAAAGCGTGATATTATCTACTTTATCAAAAACGTTAACACACATATAAACATGAATTCTTTAGAAATATTTAATTAACAATCATCGCAACACAATTAATTATTTCGTTTCTCATTTTGACCATGATTATGTATTCTCATTTTGACCATGTCGCAAAACGTTTTACAGGAAATTTGCACACTTAAAGCCAATTTAATTTTTGCACGAAATTTGGCCAAAACAAACTTCGCTTGACGTACAGTACACAAAAGGCTTCCACAAAACGGAATAGTAATTCTATTGTTTTTAAAATGAAAAAATAAAATAAAACAAAAAACAGACAATTACGTATAAAAATTATATTTAAATTATATTTAATAATTTTAACTCATGCGTTAAAAGTACTATCTTGGCGCACGTTTTTTAGTGCGCCAAATGTCATACCTGGTTGTATTATTACATAGCTTGGGTAACGCACGCAAATATTCAATATCGCTAAGTTACATTAAAAAAAAATTAAATAAATCTAGTAAATTCTTCACTATTTAAAAAGTGTCGTGAAAGTGACAGATTTTTTTTTTCTTTACAAAATAAATATTAAAATTAAAGAAAACGTTTTAAAATGAGTGTAAATTCTTATGCCGAATCTACTCCACGAGAGACAATTGAAAAAGCAAATTCTTCATTTTTTATGGCACCTGGAACCCAAACTTGTAAGATATGTCCCCTCGCATCATCATCATCATCCAGCTATACTTGTCCACTGCTGGACATAAGCCTCCCGTAACAACTTCCATCCCCCTCTGCCCCGTGCTGCTCTCATCCAATTGGGTCGTGGGAGGTGCTACCGGAAGAAACGCTGAGCGACCATAAATACCTAAAATACGTAATACGAGACAACGGAACCCCCGATCAGTTCTGTAAGGAGCGCAAAGGAAGGAAAACAACTGCGCTAGACGAGGGAAAATTCGTGAAAGCCTTGAAAGAGGCCAAGAAGAAGCCGGATAATGCAGACGAGCAGGTTAAGCTGGTGACTAGCGTGTACAACGAGTGTCTTCCAAGGAAAGGAGGATACAGGCCCAACAGGTGCACCTACTGGTGGACGAGAGAAATAGGCGATCAAAGAAGAACCTGCGTCCAGGCAAGAAGGCGAGCGACGAGAAGGATGAAAAGCAGAACACGGAGTACGCCGAGTTAGCGCTGGGCTATAAGGCCGAAAAGAAAAAGTTACACTAATTTCGCGGGCCAATGAAACCAAGTGGAAGGAAATATGCGAATACGTTGATAGGGACGTTTGCGGGCTTGGCTTCAAAATCGGTACGGACAAGCTAAAAAAGCCACAGCTACATCTGGACCCAGATTTCAAGAAAAGGGTGGTGGAAATCCTTTTTGTGACGTATGAAAGAAACGTATGGTGCGAGCACGGCAATACGACGTCCAGGAAATATCGTCCGAGAAACTAGAAGAAGCAGTGGCGAAAATAAAAACCAAAAAAGCGCCGGGCCCTGACGTTCTACCAGCGGAAATCTTAAAGCACATGTGCGAGCGTTTTCCCGAAACCGTGCGGCACGTACTGAACCAAGAGGTAAAAGGCGCAACGTTCCCGAGAAGGTGTAAAACAGTTAGATTGGTGCTCATACCGAAACACAATAAACCTCCGACTAGTCCAGACGCTTATCGACCAATGTGCATGTTGGACAATTTTGGCAAGCTGTTCTAGAGAATCCTGGTTAAAACGATCAACAAACTGACAGGGAAGGCGGCGCTCTCAGAGAGACAACATGGGTTTAGGAAGGGAAAGTCCACTGTCACGGCTGCAAGATACATCTTAAATCTGGCGGATGAAGAAAGAAGAAGATCTCTTCTTCTTCAAGAACAAGAAGAACAAGGGAACTTGTAGCACTAGTAACGTGAACGAGACGTTAAGAATGCTTTCAACTCGGCACCGTGGAGGATTATTGTCGAGGAGTTGGAACGCAGAAGGATGCCCAAATACCTGATAGGCCTGACAATGAGTTACTTCAGCGACAGGCGGCTGTTGGTGGAGGAGAGTTGGCGGGCAGGACGAGATAGATGTAACGGCCGAGGTCCCCCAAGGGTCTGTGCTGGGTCGGCTTTTGTGGAACCTTCTATATGACGGAGTACTGAATGTTGCCTTACGGTGGACGGTGTGGACGGTGGACGGTGCGGAAGCTGTCGCCTACGCGGACGACCTGAGCCTAGTGGTCAAAGCAAGACGAGAAGACGAGCTAGAAGTAAAAACCAACGCCGCCCTAGACACGATACAAGACTGGCTGAACGCAAAGCAGTTGGTTATAGCACGGGACAAAACCGAAGCAGTGCTGCTAATTGGCACATAGAGGAGGCATGTGCTAAAGCACACTGCCGGGTGAACAACTTCCTGAGGATATTCCCGATCGGAGGGGCGACTGAAAACAAGAGAAGAGTGCTGGGCATCCGTTGTGAACAACATCGTATTGTATGGGGCACCGGTGTGGGCCAGCTGCACCAAAGTCAAGAAGCTTAGTGAAGCCCTGAAAAAGGCTCAAAGAAAGATCGCTATACGGGTTGTCAGCGCGTACAGAACGGTCGGGACTGACGCGGTTTCCATTGGAGCTACGGGCAGAAGAAACAGCCAGTGAACCACAGTGAACCGCACGCACGACAAGGAGTGAATGATGCAAGGGCGGTGAAAGAATAAGAAAGGCGGGAAACCATACAAAAGTGGCAAGAGTCGTGGGATAAGGATATGACCAATTGGACCTACAAGCTGATACCGGATGTTAAACCCTGGCTGGATAGGAAGCATCGGCAGCTAAGCTACCACCTGACAATGGCGCTGACGGGCCATGGCTGTTTCCAGAGCTATAGGAAAAGAATAGTCAAGACGACCGCGGATAACTGCCCGTACTGCAATACAGAGCCGGAGACGGCCGAGCATATGCTGTTCGCCTGCGACAAGTGGGTAGGACAGAGGACGAAGCTGGAAGTGTTAAGGGCTGTAAGGTGTCCCTCCCAATTTCATTTAAGGTTGGCAATTCTCTCGAAGGCGTCAGTTACTCCACTTCTTTCCCTCACAGTGTTGAGAGCCTTGTCTCTCAGAGACAGACCTCAGCATTGCTCTCTCCATTGCTCTCTGTTCTACTTTAATTTTGTTAGCTGTGCGTTCTGTTAGGGTTAATGTTTCGACCCCATATGTTTGTACAGGTAAGACGCAACGATTGAAGACTCTCCTTTTAAGGCAGATGGGAATTTCGGACCTTATAACATAGCCTAGCTTTCCGAAGGCTGCCCAGGCTAGTCCAATTCTTCTTGAAAACGCACGAGTTCGGTTGTCTCTGCTAAAGCGAATCTCGTGGCCCAGATACTTGCACGAGTAGGTATATTTGTTCTATTTTTGAGTTGTTGAGAGTTAGATTTGTGCTTGCAATTAAATTAGTCATGACCATAGCTATGCTGGCGTTGACACTCAGGCCCATCACCTTCTTGGAGGCTAACTCTAGCTCATGTAACATCGTATGTGCCTAACCAAGGCAATCTGTAATTATAATTAATATTATGTCAGCAGCGAAGCGTAGATGGTTAAGTTTTTCGCCATTGATGTTGATTTCGAAGTTCTCGATGCCAACACTTTGCCCCTCGCATGAGTAATTAAAAATATTATCTACAACACGGGCGGTATTGTCAGTTGCCTTCTCGAGCGAATGTGCACTTCGTTCGTGCGCCCAATTTTGTTCTCGTCACTAATTGACAACTTACTACCCTAGTTGCAAAATATACTATTTCGACTTTGCAACTTTCCTAATAAATAATAATAACTATCTTTTTAGGGTTCCGTACCGAAAACGGAACCCTTATAGGATCACTTTGTTGTCCGTCTGTCTGTCTGTCTGTCTGTCTGTCTGTCTGTCTGTCTGTCTGTCTGTCTGTCTGTCTGTCCGTCTGTCTGTCTGTCAAGACCTTTTTCTCAGGAACGCATAGAGGTAACAAGTTGAAATTTGTATCAAATACTCGAGTCTGCGGTCTCTTTCAGCTGTGAAAAAATCAAACTTGCAAGTCAACGCGATCAAAAGATATGACCGTTTATGTCGCATATTTTGCGATTTCACGAGGGAATCAAAACCTATAGGGTACTTCCCGTTGACCTAGAATCATGAAATTTGGCAAGAAGCGGTGTCTTACAGCACATGTCAAGGGAAAAATCTGAAAACCGTAAATATGTAGTTTAATTACAAGAAAAATGCGAATTTACTATTTGAAACTTATGAAAATTCACTAATGTTGTCGTAGTGGGATTGTCAGGCTCCAGAAGCGTATGGGTTGCATACAGTTAGGTCCTATTCTAGGTTTATTCTGAATTTTCTTTGTTTATATTCGTTATGCATTTCATCACGTACGCTGTATATACATAATATATACAGGGTATATATTATGTCTAAATTTTGCTTTTTTTATAACCGACATGCGACATACTCAAGTCCCATAACATCCTGTATATATTATATTTCGTCTAGTTTTTCTTTATAATCTACATAATATGTTAATAATCTACATAATAATACTATACTATACAAGTTTGTACGGAACCCTCGGTGCGCGAGTCACAACTCGCACTTGGCCGGTTTTTTTTGTAATATATGTAAGAAAAGGATATCACTTCCTAATAAATTTACATTTGAATTTTTATTATTTTAAATGAAATCTGAAAAGGACATGATCAGCCACATGAAATCACTTCATTCTATTCTAAAATGAGTAAAATTTGCGTAAAACATAATGATTTATTACATAAACCCATATATAAGCTTCAGAAGTAAATTATAGGTAAATATTGATAGTTTTGTTATAAATACTAAAAGAGACTGTCTAGCCAAACCAAATCAAATATGATTAGACCAAATAAGATCAGACAAGACTAGACAAGGCCAGACCAGACAAGACCAGACAAGACCAGGCAATACCAGACAAGACCAGAAAAGATCAGACAATGCCTGACAAGGCCAGACAATACCAGACAAGACCAGACAAGATCAGACAAGATCAGACAAGACCAGACAAGACCATACAAGAAGAGACAAGACCAGACAAGACCAGACAAGATCAAATAAAACCAAACAAGACCAGACAAAAACAGACAAGACCAAAATATACAGTGATAAAGACAATACCAGACAATACCTGACAATACCAGACAAGAACAGACCAGACCAGGGAAGACCTTACAAAACCAGATAAGGCAAGACAAGGCTAGACAAGACCAGACAAGGCCAGACAAGACCAGACAAAACCACACAAGACCGAACAAGACCAGATTACACCAGATAAGACTACACAGTACCAGACAAGAATACACTAGATAAATACTAGACAGGACCAGACAAGATCAAATAGGCCCAATAATTTGTGATATTTGCTTTGAAAAACCTTTCAAATATGACTCTAGGTAAAATTTTTAATTAGCTAAACTTAATTTGTTTTGTATATTAGAGGTAATTTAATAATTTATTTATTAAAGTTCAACTTGGAAATGACCTTCACCAGTCGAAACTCAAGTCGGTTTTAAATTTATATAACTGTGAATAAAAAGTTATATAATATTTTTACATATTAAGTGTGGTTAGAACATAGTGAATTTTTCAATTCAGTGTAAGTATGTACAGTCAAACTTCCATAACTCAAACTTCTCTAGCTCCAATTTTTCTATAACTCAATTTTTTTAGAAATTCATACGTTTAGATAGCATTTTACATATAAATTAACATGCATAACTCGAACTTCTCCTTAACACCAATTTTTCCTTAACTCGAAGTAAAAATTTGTATAATGATAAAAATTTACATACAAAATAATCTATATAACTCCAACTTTTTAACCGCCGCGTATTTTCCAAAATTTATAACGCCGGATATTGCCCACCATAAACCGTCGATAGTGTCGATACTGTAATCCTTGGGCAAATTACCAAACATTTTATTTTTCATATTTTATGATAACCAAAAACTTGAATAAAACAAAACTAAGAATTTACCAGCGGGTGCGCCTTAGGAAGATTACGACAGGATATTATTCTCCCGAGAATCGGTAAACCAAAAAGAGACGATATAATCGAAGATCACCCAAGGTGCATTACCCTAAGTGTATTATTGTAAACAATTAATAATTACCGACTTTTTAAAAAAAATAAATAAATAATAAAATAATTTTTAATTAATTATAATTATATAACATCATATTAACCCTTAACCACCTGCCATACGTCTCAGGTGAAAAAATTACTGCTACTTTGGGTCTGAGAGACGTATGTTGTTAGTGTGTATGGTGGTTAGGTGTTAATAATGTATACATAATCCTTTTTTGTTTATAAATATATACATATGTATTTACTTTGAATAAATTGTGTATAGTCTTTTACTCATTTTATAGTTATGTATTTTTATTACTCCAATTTTCTATATCTCGAATTTTTTTCATAAACTATGGTAATTGGACTTACAATTAGGGAAGTTCGACTGTATTACCACGCAAGTAACGGCCGAAACCATCCCATCCATTATTTCTTTTTTGATTTTTAGGTTAATTTAATAATATCTACTTGTAACTAGTACTTATTTTTATAAACGTTATATTAAACGTTATTAATAATATCTGATATTCTGAAAATTATCCAAATATTACATTAATTTAAATATATATTTTGTGGAAATGAAAGTTGAATTTAGAATGAAATTAAAAAAAAAGAGTATTTTATGTATTTTGCAATGACCATCCATCAAGTCTATCAAGATCATGATTTAATAAATTTCCGTCTTTGACAGATTCCCATCGTAACAGGTACAACATTTACTGTTGTTTCCTCCGCTTGCAAGTGTTATTTATTATTTTGAGTAGACTCTTGATTCCGCCACAAATTAAAAATCGTGACCCTATTTAATGAAACCAAAAAAACAACAAGAACGAAAATAAAATAAAAAAAAAACAATTTTTCGGCGTACATTCTGGCAGCGACATAAATTTCGCGAGGTGCGGCGCGCAATTACCGAACGGTGTCCAGATATGCGCTCACGATACGGCCCCCCATTTATCACTAGTTGGCCCCAAACCGACCCCCGTATAAATCAAACCCCCCATCGAAATCACCCAGCATTCACCCAAGACGGAAAAAATCTATATGATGGATGAGACTTTTCGGGTTTTAAAACAAGACTTAATCCCGAATAACCTAAGTAAACAAAGTCGGAGACAGCGTTTGGGATTACAACAAAAAATGTGGACGAAAGGGGTGATGCTTCGGGGTTGTCGGACTTGTGTCTTTACTACTGTACAAACAGTTAAAGCTCAGCGAGGGTTGGAAGGTAAGGTTTTGTAAATATTTTACTTTTTAGAATCTTTGATATTTTTAAGGATTGTAAAGAGGTTTTTTTTGTAGGGTACATTTGTAAAAGTGATTATGGAATGAAGGGAAAAAATGTTTAACAAGGAAACGTGTTTAACGTATTTGCAGAGGCCTAGCTGATATTTGAACAAAACTTACACCAACACAAGCAAAATGTTCAAGTCCTGGCAGTAATCTTTATTTTTATATAATAACAGTATTGACTGAAATTCGTTCGTAAATAAATAAATATATTTCTGTAAACTCTTAATAAATATTTGCACAATATTCGAAGCTTAAATGGCAATAAGCAATTGCAATTTTTACTAAATACAAAAGCCAACCAGTGAATGTTTATCGATTTCCTCTTTTTCTGATTTTTTTCTTCAAACATTAACAAAGAAAAGCAAATGTTTCCTATTTTAATAAAATCTAAATGAAATTTCTTTTAATGCATTTTCGAATAATTTCGAATAGAAAATCTTGTCTGTCTAAACTTGCTTATCTAACAATAAGATTATTATCAGTAGTTTTGTTAGTCTGGTTTGGTATAATAGAAAAAATATACTGAATACTAGAAAACCAAGACTAGACAAACAATATTTGTGACAGATAGACATTCAGACAGATGGATAGATAAGGTTAGACAGGTAAGACTAGACAGGCTGTGAAGACTATACAGACGAGATAGATAAACATCACCCAGGCAGTCTATATATATATATATATATATATATATATATATATATATATATATATATATATATATAGACTGCCTGGGTGATGTTTATCTATCTACTGACTATCTACTTTATAGTGAATAAAAAAGTATGCGTCTAACGGTTGACCCGCACGGACGCATATATCTCTTGAGAATGGCGAATGTTAGTTCGCCGAAACGTCGAGAATCCGGTTCTTTTCAGAGCCAACCCTCAGCATCAACGCGGAATCCCCGAGAAAACAATACCACACAGGTATCTATCCGCGATAACCTCAAATACAACATATATATATATATATATATATATACATATATATATATATATATATATATATATATATATATATATATATATATAGACTGCCTGGGTGAAGTTTATCTACCTCGTCTGTATAGTCTTGACAGCTTGCCTAGTCTTACCTGTCTAGCCTTATCCGTCTATTATTGCCTAACAAATATTGTATGTCTTGTCTTGTTTTTATAGTGTTCAGTATATAGTCTTGACAACCTGTTTAGTCTTAACTGTCTAGCCTTATCTGTCCATTCTTGCCTCTCAAATATTGTATGTTTAGTCTTGTTTTTCTTGTATTACATATCAAGTATCGTCTGTCTAGACTTGTCTACCTGCTTTTGTATATCGTGTCTTGTCTGTGTAATCGTGTATGCCTATTTTTGTCTGACCAGCCTTCTCTTTTTCGTCTTGTCTGCCAAATTCTGTCTATATCAAGTCTTATCATTTTAGTTTTGTTAGTCTGGTTTGGTATGGATAGAATGCCTGTTTGATCCCGTTTGTCTAGTCTTGTCTATTTAGTTTAAACTATCTCCTCTTCTCTGTATGGTTTTGACAATCCTTTTTTTAAGTGGTTTGGGGGAAGCGCTCATTAAACCCCCTATTCCACTTTTAGTATCGTCGTCGTCGTCGGAATTCCTTCGATGCCGAAGATCCTTCATTCAGTGCCATCGCCGCCTCCGCTCGTGGACCTGTTGGTGGCTCCCGAGACCGATGCGAGATCGTATGGTACTTTGGCATTGAGAACATGCCAATGTCTCGATGCCGCCTGATCTTATGCACATAGTAATGCACATGACTGTGCACATAGTAACAGGGGGGCTTGCACGTAATACCACGCCGCTACAGGTATAGGCTCCGATCCTAGGGGCACAGATAGATGAGACAACTAGTGAGCACTGTTCCCTGTAAGCTGCTTTCTTCGCATTTTAAAATTTGCGCAGATAAATTTATTTTCCGCGCACTTAAATTACGAGAAGTTGATTTCGTCTTCGAAATTGGGAATATTAGATTAATTAATATATTATCGTAACCAGCAACATATTACTATGATCAGCAAGCAGACCTGCAGCGCCATAAAACCCCGTGCCGGGTGAGTTCTGTCGAACATCCATTTGGACATGCCGATGTACATGCGACTCTTAAGAGAAAGAAACCTATGCACACCTCGGTGATCTAATGAGAATAAAATTGTATAAATTTATCAAATGGGCAAACAATTAACACCGAAGAAGTTTATAAATAGTGGGTTAGTACAGTTTCATTCGAAATATCCAAAACTATTGTTTTACTATTTGATACTATCTTCTTCTTCTTAGAGTGCCTTATGCGTTGTGGATGTTGTATTTCTTCATGTACTTCTTCATTTGTGATATGATAGATCCATGATATGCGCAAGATGCGTCAATATATCCACAACTCGAAAGCCTCCAGCCTATTTTGCGTGGCCTCCGTCAATGTCCAGGTCTCCACTCCATATTGAAGAACAGGCATATACCACCTTACCCTTCGGATTTTAAGGTGAAGTGACTGGAGAAGAAGATTTTCCTTAGTTCGTAGAAATATCTGGCCTGTTCTATTTTTGCACGAATTTCTTTTGAGTAATCCCAGTCGTCATTTATGAGGGTACCAAGTTAGATATATTTCACTACTCTCTCAATGCGTTCATTGCCAAGTATTAGTGTATCTTGGTGTGGGCCCTTTGTTTTTAGATATAACCATGTATTTTGTCTTTGATGTGTTTAATCTTAGTCCATACCGTTCGGTTGTGTTCTTGACTTGTGTTTTTGACCTTGTTCATTATAATCTGTAGGCTCTCCAAGGTGTTTGCTACTGTGATGGTATCATCAGCGTATCGTATGTTATTGACATTTTCGCCATTCATCTTAATACCTTCGTTTGCGTTTAATGCTACTTGGAAAATTTTCTCAGAGTATATGTTGAACAAGATTGGAGATACACAACTCTCCGGATGCATACTTCTTGTGAGATGCTGTTGTCCACTTTTATAGCAGCTGTCTGGTGTCAATACAGGTTTGCGATAATTCTTGTCTATGCTGGTTTCCTGTAATACCTGGATCAATGTATCACATTGTACGGTGTCAAACGCTTTGGCGCAGTCAATCAAACAATCGTGTACATCTCGTCCCATGTATCTACACCTCTGTATTATGACTTGGACTGTGAAGATGACTTCTCTCGTTCCGAGAGCATTCCGAAAGCCAAACAGCGTCTCTCCCACATGTTCCTCACACGTACGATAGCGCCTGACATGTATGATCTTTAAAATTATCTTGACAATGTGGTTCATTAGGCTGATGCGAGTTGCAACATAACTGAATCATTTCAGAGTGGATGTTATTTAGGCCGGCTACTTTCGCATTCTTCGTAGATGTTATGACTTTTTCAACTTCGTCTTCTGTAATGGTGGGTCCGTCGTTATTAGCAGAGGTAATATTATGGTGGTCTGATCCTGTGTCATTGAAAAGCTCTTGTGCGCTACTTGATGGCATTTTTTTCTGTTGGTTCGCGTCATTTACTTTGCGGTGCATATTAAAGTCATTAAAGATTAAATTCAATCATGTATGGAATCCAGTTGTTCAATTTCATCACATTTAGTTAGCCATCTTTCCTTAGCCAGTCTTATCCTTTTATGGATCTCTTTATATCTGGTGGTATTTAGCTGTTTAGCGTGTCTTCTGAGTTCCATTGGCTGAAGAATTTCTTTCGTCATTCATTCTTTCTGTGTTGTCTTTTGGTGGTTCAAGTACTTTTGGCTCGTATTTTGGATAAGGCGTTTTAAGACGTTCCACTTTTCTTCTGTTTGTGATACTGATGTGGTGTTATTTACACCATCGCTTGAAGATTGGCACACCTGTTCATTAATCTTTGAAAACCTTCAACCTTCTCATGTCTAGTATCGGAGCGCGGGCTTTTCGTGCTACTTTGATATTATGGTTTGAATAAATAAGTGTAAAAAATATGCGCAATTTGTTTTTAATTTTAATTTTTTGGTTCACCCTAGACTTTGGACCGCCCAGCACTAATAAAAATTAGGGGGAACACTGCTAGTGAGAGTGAGTAACCTTAAGTAGCAAAAACAGTAGGTTCAGTTTTCAGGGCTGAGGAGCGTCGTCGTACTTTTGAGAGCCTGTCTCATTCCGGCGCCGTCCATAGAGTAGGTAACCTGTCCCTGCCCCTACCTAGTCTCGGAGGCTATTCCCCAGCTACACCAAATACTATCCCTACCAACACCCCCAACACTCTTCCGCTTGCTGACCTGGTTTCCCGCTGGGATTGGTTACCCAAACCTTCCACCAGGTTGCTCAGCGTAACAGGGGCACCACGTGTAGGCGAGTGTGGAGTTGGAGTGGAGAGGCTATTGGTCGCTGGTGACCATATAATGCTCATCACACCCAAGACCCTCTTGTAGTATGCTCTATCTCGGTAACGCATTTTTCGAATTCATTCAGGGTGATCAACCTAGACGGTTAGTGAAAACCGCCCCACTCGTTGCCTCCCCGTCCGAGAATCGAACCCGTGGTCTTCCGCTAGCAGGGGTCTCCCGAGATCTCCAGCTACCCGCAGGCGGGTCTAATTTTGTCTAACTATACTACCGAGGAGGACAGTTTTGAGAGTCTCTTTAGTCTTACCTGTCTAGCCTTCTCTGTTCTCTCTTGCCTCACTAATATTGTCAAGTCTTGTAAATCTAGTGTTAATCTAGTGTCTAGTGCATATCAAGTATCGTCAGTTTAGTCTTGTCTGCCTGCTTCTATCTATCTTGTCCTGTCTGTCTAATCTTGTATGTCTAGTTTTGTCTAACCAGTCTTTTCTGATGAAACTTCACTTTCTCATTCTGTTGTCTATTCTATCTACATCTACCTATCTACACTATCTCGTCTTGTCTGTATAGTTTTGACAGTCTGTCTAGTCTTACCTTTCTTTTTAAGGTTGCAAGCACCTTTCGGAAAACTTGAGCAAGAGGACCCCCTGAAAGTTCGCACAACCCGGAATCTCTCCTCGCATTACCTCAGGATGGTGGCATCTTAAATTCTGTGTTCCGACTGGTTAGAACCATGAGTAAGTAGCCTTACATCCGCCATCCACGCAATGTGATTAGGGGTTCAGGTGTTTTATGTATTTTACTTAGACCTGCTTACTTCCTGTCTGATTCGTTTGCCAGTTTCATTTTTGCTTATAATATTTATAATCATGGTTTCCGTTGCAAGCCAGTCTTATTCGAACCTGAGCATCACGACTGTCATTGTAGTTATTTGGAGTCTTTCATTCGTCTTGGTTGTCTATACTTGTCTCCATGTCGTCCATATCTCGCATACGAACACTATGTGCAGAGCACTATCCGCATAAGGCCGCAGTAATCACAGCGACTGTCTGGGGCCCTGCCGATATTATGCATGTACTCTTTAAAACACCCATGCCAATCTAGCGCCTGAGGTATAGATGATAACGCCTGAGTGAGATGATAACGCCTGAGTGAGATGATAACTTCTCCGTGCTTTCGTATCACCCATGGTAACAGATCTGGGATTAGCTGTCTGGTGCACTGGCCTTTGTTAAAAGCACTGCGCGTCTTTGCCTCTTTTAGAACATGTGGCACTTGCTTTTATTTTTATGTTCCGTGTTATTTCTCCCGTCCCAGTGTTTTTGTGCGTTATACAGATAGGTTCTTTCCTCGACCATGAACTCTATGGGCGATATGTCCGCGACACCGCCCAGTGCGCACTGCACACCCGTAGAGAAATTTTTCTTTGTACCGTGGAAAGTACTTATGTTTGCTTTCTTCATCGCCTTCTCCCACACACTCCCAGAGTCCAATACAGCATTGCTGAGTAGGTAAACCGAGCATATTAATTTCCTCCAACTGCTTGTTTGACCCCCAGCGTTTGGCATTATTCTGCTCAGTGCTACTACCGTATATAGCGCCTTCGCGGCAGCTAGTGTTACGTGCTTATTAAATGATAGTTCTTTGCCAATGGTAACTCCTAGGTATTTAACCCAGTCTTTAGGTGTAACTGCCGCATTTTTCACTTTGAATATAATTAGGCCTATGTGTCTTCCACCGCTAAGCATCACCGCTTCGGTCTTTTCTGGTGCCAGCTTTAGCTGTTTTTCTTGTAACCACGAGTGGTTACCAGAACCGAAGTAACCTGTTTACATTTAAACAAAATGGCCAAGAGGAAACTCAACGTCTACCATGATAACACCTTGCTTAATCACAATAACAATCCAAGCTACCTAGGCGTTATCCTAGACAGAACATTAAGCTTTAAGGAGCACCTAACAAAAACCGCGGAAAAGTTAAAAACCAGAAACAATATTATCCAAAAACTCTGTGGCTCGACATGGGGAGCTTCAGCTTCCACATCAGCTCTAGGCCTTGTTTATTCTGCAGGGGAGTACTGCGCCACAGCGTGGATCAACAGCGCCCACGTGAAATAGGTCGGCGCACAATTAAATAACACCATGAGGATGAGCGCTGGCGTAACAAAATCTAGCCCAACCCAATGGCTACCAGTACTAAGCGATATTCCACCGCCTCACATCCTCTAAACCAATACGCTAACAAACGAATACAAAAAGATACTTAACAACAGGGAACTCCCAATAAATAGCTATATTGAAGACGCCAACAAGAACCGACTACTCTCTAGAAAACTTCCAACAAAGACCGCAAGAATTGCCACAAAAACTAAGTTTAACATTACAGATAGGTGGATTCACGAATGGTCGGAAGCTCAGCCAAATAAAACCATGCCCTGCATTACAAAAACGCCCCTCGGTTTTAACCTACTACGCAAAACCTGTTGCACGCTAAATCGCATCAGGACCCAACAAATTACCATCGTCCTCATGCGATTGTGGAGAGGTCCAAACGATCAAACACATAATATAGGAATGTCACCACCGAACATACGAAGGCCGCCCCGATGATTTCCTGACTGCAACTCCAGAAGCGATAGAGTATATAGAGAATCTTGATGTTTGTTAATTCAATATGGTTGTTATATTCTTGTAAATGTGTCCAAATACCATACGCTAAATAAAAAATAAATCTTTTGTGTCCATGTTTTTGTGCTTTATAGAGTTAAGTTCTATCCTCGACCATGAATTCTATGGGCGATATGCCTGCGATCACAAGGACGGCGTACCGCGACACCACCCTGTATGCACTGCACACCCGTAGAGCAATTTTTCTTTGTACCGTGGCAAGTTTCTGTCTTATGCTTGCCTTCTTAATCGCCTTCTCGCACACAGGAGCCCCAAACAGCATTGCTGAGTGGGCAACCGAGCATAACAATTTCCTCTTACTGATTGTTGGACCCTCAGCGCTTGGCATTATTCTGCCCAGTGCTGCTGCCGTATATAGCGTCGTCGCCACAGCTAATGTTAAGTGTTTATTAAATGATAGATTTTTGTCAATGGTAGCTCCTAGGCATTTAATCGAGTCTTTAGGTGTAACTGCCTCATTTTTCACTTTGAATACAATTGGACCTATGTGTCTTCCTCCGGTAAGCAGCACGGCTTCGGTCTTTTCTGGCGTCAACTTTAGCTGTTTTTCTTGTAACCACGAGTCCACCAGTTCGATGACTTTGTTGGCTCTTAGCATCTTTACTTCCTCCGGCAATTTCAGTTTGAGAATCCCGTCATATAGGATATTCCACAGAATAGGTCCTAGAATAGAGCCCTGTGGAACACCACTAGTTACTTCTTGTTCAGCAACGTTTCCTCCTGCTAGCATTATTTTTCACGTTCACGGCGTTCACTTAAATAGCTATGCAGCAGTCTCGATAGGTACGGAGGGAAGAATCTTTCTGCTATCTCCTCCAACACATCTTGCCAGTCTTCAACGCGTTTTTAACGTCCAGAGTGATTAATGTGCTTATCTTCTGTGTCCTTTTTGAACCGGCTGCTGCCTCTGTATCAATGTTTATTATCATGATAATTGCATCTACGATGGGTGCAATTGCAATCATCCCTCGCGGAAGACATATTGATTTTGGGAAAGGTTTGTTCTTTTGCAGAGTTTTTTTAACCCTGTTTAGGATCAGCTGTTCAAGTAACTTACCCGTGCCATCGAGTAAGTATATTGGCTTATAAGACGAGGCCTCCTGGATAGGCTTGTCTCCTGTTCGGAGAAGTTCTACCTTGGCTTCCTTCTATATGGTCGAAAAGGTTCCATCTTCCAATATGTTTATATTATATATATATATATATATATATATATATATATATATATATATATATATATGAGCCGTTTATTTTGAAAGTGGCCGAAGTCCATTTTTCAAAAATATTGAGTTAGCTACCTTAATAGTTAGATTTTTACTTGATATTTTTATATTGAAGTAACTTGTTACTAATATATTTAAAATCATTAAGATTTTGTAACACCAAAATTTGTTGTGTTAATGAAGTGATGAAAAAGTTTATTTTGAAAGTGGCGTAAGTCCAATTGAGAGAGTTTCAAACGATATGGAAAATATGCAATTAAAGTTTATGTGATCTCGTATGCTTTATGTTTAATTATTTAAGTAGCAGTTGAATTGTCAATGTGCAATGAATTTATTATAAACTATTTAATTTCAAATTTCAGTTTCGATTTGCTAATGGATTCAAATGGGCCTCTTGATATACCATTGCAATTATCAGTAATTCGTTAATAATTTGTTATAAACAAAAAACAAAATTGCAAAAAATCTGTATGAGAATATGAATATGTTAAGATATCCCAAGAGAATACTTATGAATCTTCGAATATGAATTTCAATGTGAAAATAAAAAAACTACAAAAAAATACGAGACCACTCACAAACCTCAAATACAAAGAATTTTGGTATACCACCTTTGTATACCATATTGTATACCACCTGCCCACAATAATTAATGTATATCCCTCCCGCATACACAAACTGGAGAAGACTGAATAATAATTAATAAATTAATAAAACAATATTAATATTAATGTAAAAATTATTTAACAACTGTTATTTATCATTCTTGATTTTATAAGATGAAAGTGTTTATCTACGACCACTATTGTAAATGCCCTTTATTATACAGTTTGTGGACTATGTAAATACATCATAACACATACATATATTATGATTGATAACACAAGTGCGTTTGGTTTACGATTCGTTGATTGGTTGAGAGCTGCTACTACGTGCTCATACGTTCAGCGCCCCCCGTGCCACAATTCAAACTAACGGAAATTGACATTGCGTACATTGGGTTGCCTATATCTATGAGCCCAGTTCAAATTCCAATTTAACCCAAATAAGTACTAATTAATAAGGTATGTAACCATTAAGAAAGTATTTCTTTTCATTTCTTTCAAGATAAATAATGTCGAGTAACAGTTATATATGAAAATACAACTGTTTGTTTATAATGTTAAATAATGATAATAAAATAAACATAACCTAATAAGAAAGTACATAACTGTTCCGCTCGCAAGTAATATGCTTCTTACAACTCTCGTTACGTAATATACTAATACATTTATCCTTATTTCAAGGCAAATTTATTTTATGTATGGATGAACTTGTGCTTTCTAAAAAAATGGAAACGTAATTTCATTGATTTTGAAAGTGGTCCAAGTCCATTTACAGCCATGAAAAACATAATATTTCTTAAATAACGTTAAATATGCTAATTGGGGTGATAAATTTGACACCCTTAGAAACACCAAAACATTATTTTACTATGTTATCTGTGACCCATATTTTTAAATTTTATCCAACGCAAACCCTTTAATATCTCGATTCGAACATAAATGGAGTTAGGTCACTTTCAAAATAAACGGCTCATATATATATATATATATATATATATATATATATATATCCATGATAAAGTCTGGGCATGTATTTCCTGCGATTTTGATTTGACTTCTGGTGGTAACCTGTTCGGTCCTGGTGCTCTGCCGTTGTGTAGTTTGTTGTTGGAATATTGAAATTCCGCTGTGGAGAACTTGACAATCTTTCTTACCTCTGTCATTACACATGTCGGTTTTTCATGAGTTGGAAGAGCATGTCTAGTCTTACCAGTCTAGTCTCATCAGTCCATTTTTGCCTCACTAATTGTCTCTCTAGTCTTGTTTGCCTTGTGCAGGAATGGCGCACCTTTTTGTGTAGTGGGTCAAATTTTGTTCATTATATTTTTTGTACTAACTCGTGCGTCATTGGTATCACTGGTATCATTGGAAAACAGGAGAGAGGTCAAGGACTAAAGGCTTTTACAAAATCCAAGTTTCCTTCTTGTTTTACAACTTCTATTTTGGAAGTGAAGAGTAAAAAATAAAGGTCGAAGTCAAAACATGTATATCAATGAATAAGACCATAAAACTTCTTGATGTATTATACAATGAAATCCAGTTAGAGGATGTGCAATATTTTGCTTAACCCCTTGTATATCTCAACCTTGTAAAATTTTTCAGATAGATAATTCTAGGTTTATTTTTATTATCGTATGGCACGTACATATAACAAGGTGGGTATAAACATTCTTTAAAACTCACTAGCTAATATAACATTTAGCAGCGTCACAAATATATGTCCAAATTGATAATGATTCTCCATTCGCGTCGTTTCAACATGAAGCCGCTCGGTGTGGCAGTCGGATCGGATATCAGTTAGTTGTTATGTGTAATATCCCAATTGCGGACTTTGCGTACTCTGTCATCTTTTGCTTCGGAGTTTGATCTTATATCTCTCCATGATGTTCTCGATCAAACCAACTCTGCCCATATGGCGGTTGTATTTTCTGACTATGTTTGGTCGATCAATGGTAATGTATCGTTTATTCACCTTATCATACTTGGAAACCTGAGCCTTGGGTATCTCACCCAGAAAACTGGTCTTTCCAGGCGCTTGTAGTTTTCTCTGTGCTTCAACACTGCCGACATACTTGATAGAGTAACCACGTTTTTTTTTTGGAGATCTCTTTATCCATGGGTAGTAGGATAGTTATTATACAGTAGTTATTTTGGGTAGTTTGTAATCAGGTATACGATTGTGCCTTATAGTCCCAAGACTAAGAATGCCTTGTTTAGCCAGATATTCCAAGAGCATATTCAATGACGTGAAATAATTGTCGAAATAAAGGCGATAGATTTAGTTGCGCGGTATTTCACGAGAAAGTCTGACCACAACATTTGATGCAGCTCCGGCTCAGCAGGCTCAACTTCATTCTCTTTTCCAGTTTCGGGTACAATTTTTTTCAAATTTGTATGAAAAATCACTCACACCACCTAGGACATAAATTTTATAGCCCCAGTTATTTAGATTCTTAGGATTATACATTTTCAGTGTATAAAGCTTAAAGTCACGCAAAGAAAATTTTCTAAATTATCTTTCGCACATTCTAGCAGATTTCGTTAAGAGTTTTGATGACTGCTCCAATTTTCAAAATACGGTCGTGGTCGGCGTGATCACGAGGAACATTATTTCTATAAATGTTGAAGTGAATAAATCGCCTGATCATTTGGAATTTATTTACTGGCATTGTCTCTTTTACTAGATGGGTTCATATGTTTCCGCTCCAGTGCTTCGTATCTCTTGGAAGTTAAACCAATGGCATGATGTCTGTTATGAATATCTGTCTCACAATCAGTTACACGAAAAGTCTTACTAGGATCTTTTTACTACACAATGTAATGATTCGTTTGCATTGTGATATCTTCAATCAAGCTTTTTGGAAATACTAGGTATTTTGTAAAAAAAACTTGATGGGAGTGTCAAGGTCTAAGAAGTCCGGTGGCAAGATCTCATCGCCCATGAAACGTAGTTGTTGCTAATTCAGTTCCAAGTTCCTCTTCCTCCACCTTACATTATTATGTTTCTGGTTTGACGGCGGTTTACTGATGGCTGAGGCATCTTGGCTGAGGCGACAGTGTTGGAAAACACTAGGGAAAAGTTATATTCGTCGCTGCATCTGGGGTAAGATTATCGTCTTCCAAAGAATGTCCAGATTTGGAATAAAATCTGGATCCGCAACGCTGTCATCATCATCGTCAAGTCCTAAAAGTTCTAAAATTAATGCCCGGGTCACTTAAAATGCCTGTGTGGGTCAATGTCTGTCCCACGGGTCATAGGTTCGCCATCCCTGGTCTAGTGTTACATATCAAGTATCACTTGTTTAGATTTGTCTGCCTGCTTTTGTCTATCTTATCTTTTCAGTGTCATCTTGTATGCCTAGGTTAAGTTTTGTATGCCCAGTCTTTTCAGATCGGAATGAAAAGCACTAAAACGGGTGAACTATTGATAGAAATGAGAGAGGGAAAAGCATAGGACCTAAAAGATATAATTGCTCAAAAACTGTCAGAGGTCGAAGTCGCAAAAAATACAGATACAATTATCCACATAAAGGACATAGATGCCATTACGGCCGTTGAAAAAATCCATAAGGGGAATCCATACAAAAGCTACTCAAAACAAAATAGGATGAGGTAAACGTAAAAAATCTTAGATTATGCATATGGCGAAAGGCAAATAGCCACCGTTCAACTCCCTAGGAACCAAGCAAATACATTAATAGAACACGGGAAAATTAACATTGGCTGGTTGTATAGTAGAATTCATGAAAGAATCGATCTTGAACGATGTTACAAATGCTGGCTAACAGGCCATCACGCAACTGCCTGTAAAGGCCCAGATTGCCAGATGCTATGCCTAAGATGTGGCCAAGAAGGCCACAAGGCGAAGGGCTGTTAGAACAAACCATACTGCCCTATCTGCGATCAGGAGGGACATCGAGCAGACACTGGAGTATTTCCAATATTTAGAAAAGCGCTAGCGGAGGCAAGGCGGACAAAATCTCAACAATGATTAAAATAATACAAATTAATCTAATGAGGTGCCGTGCAGCTCATGACTTACTGATCGCCACGGCGAAGGAAGTGAAAGGGGATATAGTCCTGATAAGCGAGCAAAACAAAAAACTTGCAACAGAGGCCAAATTACTTACGGACGATCAAAACAATTCAGCGATCTGGATCAGGAACCAAAACGTAGCTGTAACTAAAGCTGGAAAAGGGACGGGCTTTTTCTGGGTGGACCTGCAACAACTTATCATATACAGTTGATATTTTTCCCCAAACGAAACAAATCCCTTGCAGAACTAAGTCAGAATATCAGGCAACAGAATACTAAAGGAAAGATAATAGCTGGAGATTTCAACGCAGGCTCCCTACTGGAAATCTCCCTATATGGATAAGAGAGGAAACATGGTTACGGATTGGGCGGCAGAAACAGATATGGTTCTGCAAAATCAAGGAAATGATCCCACATTTATGAGAGGCAACAACTCATGGTCCATTATAGACCTCACATTTTCATCCAACTCTATATCTAACTTCTTCCAAAGCTGGAGAGTGTTGAATAAGGAAAGTCTGAGCGACCACCGGTACATACTCTATGAAATAAAGGAATAACAAAGATCCAAACAAAACGTGTACTCGTCTAAGCCTGGCTGGACTACACAATATCCTATTAAAGAGAAGATAAAGCAACACCTAACAAGAGAAGCATCAACTGCTCAAACAACGGACGCGGACTCTCTAGTTCATATGATGAGTAGAGTATGCAAAGCCAACTTGACAAAAAAAAGAGGACAAAATACAAGTAAAGCAGTGTACTGGTGGACAGACCAAATCGAGCGCATGAGAGCAGCATGCGTAGCTGCCAGGAGAAGATACCACCGGAAAAGGAAAAACAAAATATGTGCTGATAACATGCAAGAATTAAATTAAATATATAAGACCGCAAGAAAGGATCTTTGTCGCCTTATAAATAGTACGAAAGAACAACATTGGAGGAAACTCTGCGCCGATCTAGATGGGGACATATGGGGGGACGCCTTCCAAAAAAATAGGAGAAATCTAAATATCAAGCCGCAAAACTAATTACAATGGAGGAAGTGCGCCGTGTGGCTGAGGAACTGTTTCCACAGCATACCCTTATTGACTGGGAACAGCCCGAAGTCAGAAATACACCACCCTTCACTGCGGAGGAACTAAAGGCAGCAGACATGAAAATAAGGACCGGTAGAGCGCCAGGCCCAGATGGAGTTCCACCTGAGATTATGAAGATAACCGTGCAAAATCAATCTAAATTTGAACTAGACACCATGAACTAACTGTTAGCTGCCAGAAATGTTCCAGACAGATGCAAGAGAGCAAAGTTAGTCCTTATCAGAAAAGGGGATAAACGGAGTGGCGACCCTAGATGGTACAGGCCAATCTGTCTACTGGACGTCTCTGGAAAATTAATGGAACAACTTCTGCTAACTAGATTAAAGGATGACTTCGAGGCCGGAACCAGATTATCCGACAAACAATTTGGATTCAGAAAAGGAAGGTCAACCATTGATGCCCTAAAGTCCGGTTTAGAATTTGCAGAAAAAGCCAAATCGGGATCGCAGAGAACCAGAAAAATGTGTGCTCTCCTTACCTTTGACGTTAGGAATGCCTTCAACAGCGCGAAATGAAAAGATATTATGGAAAGCTTGAAAAATTAAGGTATATCTTCATAGGTATTGCGCATGATAGGAAGTTACCTTAGCTATTGGAGCTTTTTGTTGCAAGGCGATAGAAAGATAGAAGAGCTTGAAGTTAGTAGTGGGGTCCCACAAGGTTCCATACTAGGGCCTACCCTCTGGAATGTACTATATGACGGAATACTAACTATGAAACTGCCAGTGGGGGCAACAATAATTGGTTTCGCCGAAGATATAGCATTGGTAGTTACAGCCAGAACCGAGCAAGGTCTCATGCAAACGGCAAACCATGTAATCGCTCAAATAAGTGCATGGATGAAATCCAGAAAACTTAGCCTAGCAGCAGAAAAAAAAAACGAAGCGGTTCTGCCTACAGGTCTGAGAAAACATAGCCCAATAAAATTTAAAATCGAAGACATAATGATAATACCAACACAAGAAATAAAATACCTCGGTGTGGCGATCGATAAAAGGCTATCGTTTACTGCACACTTAACAGAAGCGGCGGCTAAAGGAATGAGGATTATGGCAGGTTTACAAAAATTAATGTCAAACGTAGGGGGCCCCAAAAGTAAGAAACGCAGAATTCTGAGCTCTGTAGTTCAGGGTACGATGTTATACGGTGCACCAATATGGGCCAAGGAACTGCAATCAAATGGAAATTTCCAAAAATTAGCAGCTATACAACGGAAAATGGCTATACGCGTATGTAGTGGATATCGAACGGTATCGGGGGAAGCTGCCCTGGTCATTGCAGGCATTCTCCCAATTGACCTACTCGCAGAAGAGCGAAAGAAGCTTTACGAAACCGGCTACAACAGCATATCAAAAAAAAGAGAGGAACTTCTCGAACAGTGGCAGACAAGGTTTGAGCTCACGGAAACAGGACAGTGGACCAGATTACTTATTACGAACATTGACACCTGGATCAAAAGCAAGCACGGTGAAATAAGTTATCATCTGACCCAAGCACTTTCCGGGCATGGTTGCTTTAGAGATTATCTACACAACATATGCCGGGCTTCAGACGAATTATGTGTGTACTGCGGGGAGACAGATAATGTGAGCTACGCCATCTTCGAATGCTGGAGATGTCAAGACGAAAGAGAATCAGCAGCACCAAACATGGGAGAACCTATTGGTACCAGAACCATTATAAGCTACATTAATTTATACCATAATAAGCAACAAAGAAAATGACGAGAGGAAGCCCAACAAGAGACTCAGTTGAAGCACAATATATCCATCCGTCACTCCGAGGTCATGCGAAAAGCAGTTCCAGAGTGATCGGATGTGTTTCCTAGGGGACCACTTGTCTGGTAAGGACTATTCCGCCAGCTACGCCCCCCCCCCCCCCAAAAGTCTTTTCTGATCAGACTTCTCCTTCTTGTCTGTCTATTCCAGTTTGTGTAGAATGACGTGTTTGGAAGTATGTCCAATGTTCTTGTCTGTGCAGTTATATATGCCTAGTTTTGTATCTTCAGTCGTACCTGTATAGCCTTATAGGCTTGGCAAACTTGTCTTGTCTGTCTATCCTTGACAATGATTTTTTCTTTGTCTAGTACGGTCGGTCTAGACTTACCGAGTTTTGGAATTTCAGTTGATTGTTTAGTGTTGATTATTTAGTCTTCCCTATCGAGAATTGTTTGCTTAGGCTTGTCTATCTGGCCTTGCCTGTCCATATTTCTCTATTTAGTATTGTCTGTTTAGTTTTATTGGTTTAATTTAACTATTTAGTATTACTAGTCTAGTATTATATGTTTGGTCTTTACAGACTTTGTAATTTTATCTATTTAATGTTGTATGTCTAACCTTATTTTTTCTAATCTTGTTGTCTCTTTTTATAAGTCATTTTTTACTATCTAATTCTGACTAACTAATGTGAACATTAACTTGTCCATATAGCCTGTTATAATCTTGATTAGATTTGTCTGTCTGGTATTATGTTTGTTTAGTTTTATTAGTCTATTATTATCTATTTTGTATTATCTACGTATCTATTCATGTTGGTTTAGTCCCTATATTGTCACAGTAATAATTGTGTCTGTTCAATATTCTCTATTTGATAACATATTTTACCAATTATTTTTTAAATATATTTTGAACATTTGTCATACAAAGTCAACTCAAAACAAATGTGTCTTGCAAATTCGAATAATATACAAATTCATAAAAATATTCTGTTTTCTTGTCCCCTTTGTTACTCCGTACAAGTCCTAACAAAGACAAATAAATATATACAGAATATCAGGTGAAAATAAATTTTATCGATGTATTCATTTGTGCAATTCGGCAAAGCCTTTGGCGAAGCCATATATTCAAAGTCTTCTTTTTGTAAAATTTTCTGCAACAATAAAACCAGATACAGAGAAATAGGATTTCTTTTTGTATCGTTTCAAGTGTTCGCGGATGTGAATAGGTTGAAATTAGATGCAGCTCAATAAATCGCATCAAAAGATACACCCTCAGGTGCATTCGGTAAATCCCATTTTGGGGAAACACTCTTTCGCAGTGTGTAATTCACGTGAGAAATTTTCCGCCTAAATACACCAAAGGCGACGCTCACAGCGATTGCCGCTTTAATCTCATTCCACTCAGAAAACTATCTTTTATAAGTTTACAATTTTCCATGAGCAATTGAATTACAAATGCTTCCTGTATTTTATCTCTGAATAATTCTATCCACGTATACCTACAGCATACACTACATATAATTCATTTAGTAATTCCGATAAACGAGAGTTCTACCTATTGGTAATTCAATAAACTGGAATAATTTTCAAGCTTTAAATTTATCAATAAATATTTCATAAATGGTAGCAATTCTTGTAGTACAGAGACACGCCCCAATATATTAGTTACATGGTTGTAATTCAAAAAACTGATTATACTGGATTTATATTTCAATCTATTTAAAGAAAACATTAAAATTTAATAAACTGTAAACTAAATTTATTATAACAAACTGAATAGACAATTTTCAAACTATATAGCTGTTTGATAATGTTTTAATAATCAGACTCTTTAAGAATAAATAAAAATAATGGGCAAACATATTTGATTTGAATTTATTTGAGTTTTTGATCGAAACTATCTTTTAATAGTTATTCATTATAAAAGGTCTCCCAATAGGGACTTCCCAACTTTGACAGTTGGTAGCGGCCGTAATGTTGAAGCTACACCTGTCAAATTTGATCTCATTTATTGAGTCTGTTTTGCCAAATCACCATAGAAGGATATTGCGTTCAACAACACGTTTAAATGATAAAATGTTTCGATCAAAATGGGTATTCTGTTCGGGCAACGTTCCGCCCATTTTACGGTCGCCATAATCGTCCTACCGAGAGGACTACTCGCAGTCTGGTGGAGAAATTTGAGTCCACTGGTTCAGTAAACAATAAACCTACACAGTACGACAATGAAACGCAAGATCTGCTGAAAACATCGCCGCTGCCCGAGATAGTGTGCAGGAGAATCAGAGGCAGTCCATTTCGCGTCGCTCACAAGAACACGGCTTTTGGCAGACCACAACTTAGCAAATTTGCGGCGTAACTTGGGCCTGCACCCGTACAAAATGCAACTGATCCAGGAGCTGAAGGTAAGCGACCACAGACAACGACGTGTGTTCGCTGAATGGGCCCTGGAGCAGTTGTAAACTAACTCTAATTTTCATAAAAAATACTTTTTAGCGATGAGGCCCATTTCTGGATGAATGGGTACGTAAATAAACAAAATTGTCGAATTTTGGACGATAACAATTCACCTGAGATCCAAGAGCGTTCAATGCATCCTAGAAAAGTTACTGTTTGGTGTGGATTTTGGGCTGGCGGCGTCATCGGTCCATATTTCTTTGAGAACGACGTTGGCCTGGCCATCACTGTCAACGGCGAGCACTATAGGTCGATGATTACTAACTTTATTTGGCCTGAATTGGATAATATGGACAACAACGGTGTGGTTGCAACAGGACGGCGCTACGTGCCATACATCTCTTGTCACATTGGACATTCTGCACGAGAAATTTAAGGACATGCTCATCTCAAGTGGAGGTGATGTGAACTGGCCACCGAGATCATGCTATTTGACCCTTATAGATTTTTTCTTTTGGGGTTTTATTAAGTCGCATGTCTATGCGAATAAGCCACAAACCATAGCGGCCCTCAAAGCCATCATAACTATGAAATATCCCAAATACTCAAACTTAAAAACTACACTTTAAACAACCAAAAAATTAAAAAAATTCTTCGCCCGCACTAAATTTTCTCCCTCCATTAATTCTTTCCACAATCACTCCCTTGCGCTCTAAAATTTCCCGCATTATGGGCCACCCGCTACCCGACTCGTCCATGCAAGCTTCCCAATCTTTACATTTATTTTTCTTTGCTACTTCCCATGTTAGCCCATTGCACTCTTCCATCCAATGTGCCCACCTGCCATACCCTCTCCGCATATAGTACACAAATTCTCCTTTTCCATCAGCCAGTACCTTCATCCCTTTTCTTTGTTGCCGCACCGAAACCTGGCTATTCTACATTGGCTACCGCTGGACCCTCTGCTTAGGTACAAAGGGAGTCTGCCGTATACTTGTACCTTGTTGTACTAACGATTGTAACTGCTTTCGCCTATCCGACCTTGTCTTATTTACAGCTCTATCTCCCTACTCCTTTCACCCAACAATTTTTCAAACCTTACGCCTTCCCCTTTCATCCTCTCTACCTCCTCTTGTGACCACCCTACACTTTCATACATTTTTTCCATTCATTTCCCCATTTTGTTACTCTAATCCCTCCGACACCTTCCTTCCTTAAACTTTTAAACATCTGTTTCAATATCGTTTCATTCCCTAAATTAGAAACTTTCCTTTTGTATCGTGCCACTCTTGTTGATGCTTCTACCGCAACTTTATAAACATTGGCTTCTTGTAGCACCAGGTACCCTGGCGTACTCCTGTCTAGTTTCAAATCCCTTTTTATAAACTGAAGGTGTAGTATAAACTTTTATTCAATTTTATTTTTGATTTAACAAGTTAAATTCAAAGAAAAGTATCAATTTTCCTTATGAGAGCAAGTCGTCCGGTTGTGTTGAAAGAAAACAACTGCAGAAATCAAGAGATTATTACACAAAAATGTAGATATAAAAAGTTTTGTGATTGGCGATCAAAAAAGAAAAAGCGGGGTCAAGGGTTGACCCCGCTTGTTTTTTGGGTTATGTTATTATTATTTAGGGTTATGTTTACGCAGCCCGTAAGTTACTTATTTTGATACGTTGACATGGATACTTACATTTCACTAGTGAAATTAAATTTTAATTTCAATAGTGAATACACCACTCTTTTGTTGATCAGTTTTCAAGGTATTAAACATGAACACCACTCTTTTGTTGATCAGTATTCACATGACTTTATAATGCAAAATTGAATTAAAAAAGGATTGAATTTAGGGCTCCTATGATTTTTCTACCTTTATTATTCCTTTCTGTTATCTCATCCCTGCTATTGCCCTCTCTGTTAAACACAACCCCTAGGTGTTTGGACTTTTCTACTCCTTTTATGAATACGTTTTCTGAATGAAGAGAAGATATTCTGGTTGTGGGTGCCTATAGCCCGGTATTTATTTTTCGCATTATTACGCATTAAGACATGTTCATCGATAGCTTTTTCATATCCCTCTTTCAGTTTTAAGTCTTCAGGGGCTTAATTTTACTAGGTATTTTGGCGATAATGTAGTTTTTATGGGTGTAAGGCTGCTGGCCTCAGGACTCAACCCCCATCCTTGGAGAACCGGGTATCTATCTTAGTATGGTCCTTCACCCTAGATCTGTCCGATTTGGGTGACCCTTCTGGTATCTACGCCACCATCAGCATTACTGTCAGGATCAATAGGACACGCAAGCTCCCCCACCCGACATAATGCCTCCGTCAAGGTGTAGATACTTCGAGGAAGATTTTTTGAAATAATTTTATGAAATGAAATCAACAGATGTACCAGATTTATCTGATTCCGTAACTGCAGCTGTAATTTCTGCAAATAATTCGATAGCTTCCAGAAAAAACGATTTCCTGTTTCTCTGCGGAAGTTATCGAAAACTTGTAATTTCGGATCTGATGAAATCAGAAGCCTATTAAAAATGTCTCACACATTTTTAGGGTTCCGTACCGAAAACGGAACCCTTATAGGATCACTTTGTTGTACGTCTGTCTGTCTGTCTGTCTGTATGTCTAGACCATTTTTCTCAGGAACGCGTAGAAGTAACAAGTTGAAATTTGTATCAAATACTCGGGTCTGCGGTCTCTTTCAGCTGTGAAAAAATCAAACTTGTAAGTCAAAGCGATCAAAAGATATGACCGTTTATGTCGCATATTTTGCGATTTCACAAGGGAATCAAAACCTATAGGGTACTTCCCGTTGAGCTAGATTCATGAAATTTGACAAAAAGCGGTGTCTTACAGCACATGTAAAGGGAAAAATCTGAAAATCGTAAATATGTAGTTTAATTACAAGAAAAATGCGAATTTACTATTAGAAACTTATGAAAATACACTAATGTTGCCGTAGTGGTATTGTCAGGCTCCGGAAGCATATGGGTTGCCTACAGTTAGGTCCTACTAGGTTAGTTCCGAAGGTTAAAATGTGTTGGCACAAAGCTGTTTATTCTGAATTTTCTTTGTTTATATTCGTTATGCATTTCATCACGTACGCTCTATATACATAATATATACAGGGTATATTTTATGTCTAAATTTTGCTTGTTTATAACCGACATGCGACATACTCAAGTCCCATAACATCCTGTATATATTTCGTCTAATTTTTCTTTATAATCTACATATAGTTAAATCACGTACGCCCTATATTTTTTGGTAATCAATTGCCCAAAAAGCAGTCAATTGAACAACTGAATGTTAAGAGTATCGAAATGGATCTAGAAATAGTTAATATATTAGTTTATATTAGATCTAGAAATAGTTAGTTCTTAATATAATTTAGTAAATAAGTGTAATTCTAAAATAAAGTTTTCTTTTTATAAGTTTAAAAATATTCACGTTATTTAAAAAAAATACCCTGTATACCTTTATACGGGGTATATAGGTATACACGCAAAATTGAGCAGTAAAAACAAATAGTGAAGTTCCAGAACCCCTAAATATTCATAGTGAATGGGGGATGTATGGTAATAAAATATAGGGTAGAATCCATCGTACGACAGCGACATCTTGAGGTTATGCTTGCAGCGGTACTAAGACGGTCGTGATTTCAGGAGGGCGACTTGTTAAGTTAACTGGATGTGCTTGCTACGTCCTCCACAAAAAAAAGATACCTTACTTACAAGTTTGTACGGAACCCTCGGTGCGCGAGTCAGAACTCGCACTTGGCCGTTTTTTTTTAACGATTCCTGCAGTTTGAAGTAAGGTAAGCGAGTCAAAAGCAGTAAAAATAAGCGAATATGGTTAGTTCAGTTATTAAATTCAGTTCTCTAAATCTTAAAATTTTAATAAACATACACAAATTTGAATAAAAACTAAAATAGTAGCTAAGGGCAACTTTTTTCTTACAGTATTGCAGAAAATCCTATTCTTAGCACTATCCCTTTCGTTACATAGCCGCTTTATGCAGCTTCTTAAACTTCATCACAGGTGAAGGAAATTGAGAAACACATTTCTTCATAATTTTGTGATCAGATCAGAATGTTTTAGATCACATCAGATATTTTTGCAATCCATTTTTTGGGTTGAAAACGATTAATTGTAAGGTATTATATATGCTATTTCACTCATCGCTCTTTGACGAACTTTCCAACAAGAAATTTAGCTCGAAAATAGACGCACTTTGAATTTATATCGAGAATCAGGAACAATCGCGGCAGCCTGAACTTTCAGGTCTTTTCACACATATACAAAACCTAACCTCGACAATCCCAGCACGTGGTTTTCAAACTAATGTAAGTGTATTCCATTTAGTAATTCAAAAATTTTGCAAAACTGCACTGGTGAGAGATAGATCTCGAAACGCGTCTGCCCATGACTATTCACATGGGTTATATAGAAAGATGTGATCTTAAAAACAATGTTATTTATATAGTTCTTGTTTAGTGCCACGAAAGTGGTCTGAGGGCTAGTAAATAGCATACAAATATCTGCTGTGTTTTAGCATGAGATTTGTGTTGTAGTTTTAAAACGACTTAATAGTATTATAGAGCTACGGAAAGGTTGAATATATTTATATATTCAAGCTATCCACTTTAATAAGTTGGTTTATTTTTTTAATTTTATTTTTTTAATTTTGGCCAGTTGAGATTTCCGAGCATTGTGCGTGCGGTGGTCGCATCAAAATTGCTTTCTGAAATTTGTAGCGTTGTCTACCACCGGCTGCAATATTTTTAGGCGAAATTTTGCTGTAAAATTGTTTGGTAATATTTTAATCATGTAATCTATTTGCTTCTTCAGTCACAGTTTAGCATAAAAACGAGCTTTCTGTTTTATCATTTAATATTTTTTAATCGTTGTGGAATGAAATTAAAAAAAATCTGTTGCAATTGGTATATTTTTTTGTAATAAAAAAATATAATAATAAATAAAAAGAAATGTTCCCGTCTCGTTTATCTCTTGGAGGGCTTCAGCATCTTCGCGTCTTACCTATGCTACGTGCACGGCGCAAAGAGAGGGTTATATAAACGTGGCGCAATAAATATGACGGACCGGAGAGCGCGGCAATAATACAGATTGTTGTTAAGATAGCGCCCTTCGTAGTATTATTATTATATGGATTCGTATAAGACAACGAATGAGACGCACCCCGCCCACACACGGCATTACGATCACGAATTTATCGATTAGCGGTTAATTAATTCGCCCCGGTTCTAATTAGACGATCGGCGTTTTAAAACCGGCGTATCTTGTCATTAGCTCACCTGCCTCGAACAGCACGCCTCCATATTAATCAGAGCGAAACACATTCATAATTGTAACGCGCTTGTAAGACCGAACAACGTTCTTTCTCGCGGAATGAGATACATCGAACTCACACCGTGCTATTCCACAAACTTCATCAGCAAGTTAACACATGCAAATTGTATATTCTATGTCTATCAACTCACATTTAATCAGTAATAGGTATTCAAACATTGATCAAATTTTACACCCAAATATCAGTTTATAAAATCGCAATTTTTATATTAAACTTGGTGTTCTTCAGAAATACATTCTAAAACAAAAGCACAACTAATAAAACGAACAAAATAGTGAATTTAACTAAAAAATCGGCATGTGTTGCATCATTTATGAATAAAATTATTTGTATAACACATGATATTAATGGAAATAACACAGAAATTGAATAAATTACAAACATGTTTCATATTTAAAAAATAAAATTTTTAGAAATTGCGAAATGGTTAGGTCAGTTTATATATCCAAACAATTTTAATCTACATTCATAATTACAGCTCGGATTATATGACAGAAAAATCCGTTAAATATGCACATATATATGCACGCATTATCACAAAAATATGCACAAGATGTTATGTTTTGCGTTACGTTATACGCCTTTTTGGAACGAAGTTCCTTAAGGGAGGTCTCGGTAGGAGTGATTCGGCAGAAAACGTTACGTTACGTTATACGCCTATCTCTTTCTCTCAGTGTATATTTCTATAATGCGTGCTCTCTCTGTTTCTTTCGCAGAGTGACATATTTCACTATATGACTCTGAATAATAAAATAGACCTTTGCAGTTAGTTTCCGATCTGTAACTATCTTAGTAACTCAGCAATCGACAGTTGAATCTCGCTAATTAAAAAGTTTTGGAAAATTCAAGACTTTTACAAAATATTCATATAAGTTTGAAGACTTAAAATGCTTTAATAATATCTATAAACTAGATAGTTTTAGCTAAAACTTGCAATTAGTTTCCAAGCTGTAACTATCTTAGTAACTCAACTTCATATGTCATTTATGACAGACTAGGGAATAGATCTGTTTACGGTTAGTTAAGCGCATGCGCGTCCGTCAAGTTGAAAAGGCGTGAATATGAAAGTTTCGGGCACATTTTGTTATTTTCACTGGTTATACCTCAAAAAATTCCCCGAATAACATGGCGGAAATTGACACATGCGCACAAAAAAATTTGAACTATGATTAACCGTTCTATTTTAAGCCGCATTTCAACTTGTATTGCGAGCGCAGTTTGGACACCCCTGGCCTAAATCAAATACTCAACCACATACGTCATCTGTCATAAATGACAGATATTTTCGCAAAACCTTTAACATCCATGTGGACGATAGGCTTTATCTTAAACACTTAATTCACTCACATTTCATAGTAGCCAATAAAATAGAAACAAATAGATATAGTCTAAATATTCCAGGACAAAAACTTTAGTCTTGTGATTACACACAAAAAGTCTTGTGATTTTTAGTCTTGTGATTACGCACCGAACTCTCCTGGGGAGACAAAGTAGATTTCGCAGGGGTTGCGGAAGACCTCGAGGCAGAAGAGATGGAAGTGGAACTTCGTTCCTGACGGGGGTCCCCTGACCGCTTACGTATATTTTTCTTTCTGTACTGTTTTTCTGACTGTATATTTCTGTACCGCGCTCTCTGTCTCTCTTTCTGTTTCTATGTCTGCACACGTTTTTTTTTCTGGAATAGTAATATTAATATAGTTTTTAAAGTAAATAGGAAAGTAGAATAATTGCGTCATTTGACACATGACGTTATTTAGGACCTGACTGGTTTTACAATATTTGACAAAGATCGGTTTATGCGTAGGTTCATTGATGTGTACTTCTTGATGAATAAAGGGTTGTCAATTGTTAAGGACACATAATAGACCAATTTAAGAAAAAACATTCAATTTTTGACACTTTTGACACTTATTTCAGACCAATGATTCGTCTGTAGGTCAGGGATGCCGAACATTTTTGAGTAATGGGTAAAATTTTGTTCATGATATTTTTACTAGGTCAGTGCCATCATTTGAAAAAGAGGAAGCCTCCCTCCTCTTTTGCTTGAACTTGAATTTTGTAAGAGCCTTTAAAAATTCGAGTTTCCTTCTTGTTTTACAACTTCTACGTTGGAAATGAAGAGCAAAAAAGTCAAAAACTTTATATCAATGAAATCCAATTAGTGGATATTGAATATTTTGCGTAAGGTATAGAAGAAAAGCAATGTTTCGCACACCATATTGGGTGTGCATCGTCTGTTATAATAGATACAATTTTCTGTAGGTCAATATCCATTTCTTTAAATGCAATATCAATTTTTCTTTTTTTAATATCAAGCCCCGAACACATCCTTTCAATATATTTCCTGATTTATATCAAGCAGAAACTGATAATTGTGCAAAACATTGCTGCATAACTAAAGTCGTTGTCGACTATATTTGCGAAAAAAATACTCTTTCTAATCCTAGTATTCGATCTTTAATTGTATTCCGACTTATTGGTAACTCATTTATACGCTTCTTAATCACGTCTTTGTCTTTAAAATCTGGAAATGGAGCACTACATTCTAAAAACGCTTGTTTTACAAACTCTCTTCCTGAAAGATGTTTCTCGTGACTAGCAATGCAATGGGTAACTTGAAAACTAGCAGCTGCAAGCTTATCTACTCCCACATCAAAATGAACATATTAATAAGTAGATAGATAAGTAAATAATTGTATGTGAAGGATTTCATTATTATAAACAATTAAAGTATCAAAATCGTGCGTAAAAGTCCAATGTAAATCAAATGGAGTTTAATTATTAAACGATTTATGTTTGTTGTTACTATGGCGACAACTCGCGTCACTAAATAACAAACTTAGACGTACTGAAAATAAATTTTCTGACGTATATTAAAATTGAATTAATGTTTTTTGTTTTGAAAGGCTCTCAGTTTGGATTTATGTGGCTCTAATATAACTTAAACTAATCAAAGAATCTTGATTAAATCTAGATTAAATCTAGGTTAACCTAGAATACTATCGTACTAAAAGGTACTTAGGTACTATCGTATCTAATAATATCGACAACGACCAAATAGTGTTCCAGTGACTGTGCTCTCTTACTAGTTAGCAATTTTTGCCACGGAGGGGCTGAACGTTCTAACCTTATTGTTTCAGTGATTTTAAGTAACAATTTTTTAATGTTATCGGTAAGAAATGATTTTTGCTACACGTGTATGAAAGGCTTTTGTGCATGATTTGCGAAGTTAAATGTTTTAATCGCAATGAGTCCTTCTTAGCACACTTATATTATAACTTTCTATTTCTTCTTCTTCTTCTTCCTTTTTGTAAGGTATCTGCCTTGTTCTCTAATTTCTTAGAGTTGTAGCTGGGATGATGAATTCCAGCTTTCATACGAACATATGGGTGGACGTCCTGGTGGTCTCCTGGATCTTGGGAGACCATCCATTGCAATTTTCCGCAATCTGTTTTCGTCCATCCGTTCAACACGATCTCTACATTCGCGACCTCTGTTTCGGGACTATCTCACTATGTCTCGGATATCTCAAAGTTCTCGGATGTCTTCGTTTCTTTTGTGGTCCCTTAGTGTGTAGCCTGCTATGGATCTTAGAGACATCATCTCTGCTCTACGGATAATCATTTTTGTTGTGGAGTTTTCGGCTCTTGTTTCTACAGCGTAGGCCATAACGGGTCTCACACAGGTCTTATATTATATGCGGACTTTGCTTTCAATGGACATGTGCTTGTTTCGCTTACTATTTGTTTAACTTACTATTTGAGGATCAAAAGGCTTTTAAAACACAAAATGATTCTCTTATTTCTTTTGTGAGAAATATGTTTTTATTTCTTTATCTGTTGAAAAGGCGAGATTAGAATGCAACTTTTCCAAATGTCTTTTTATTTATATGTAATTTATTAAATAAAATTAAATAAAATTTCCCATAAAAAAGTCTTCACTTACAAGAAGTACTTTACCTTCTTGTAAGTGAAGACTTTTTTATGGGAAATTTTATTTTTTATGGGAAAGTCTTTTTTATGACTGTGAACACACAGTCTTTTTATTTTCTTCAATCACACACTATTTATCAAAGCGTTCTGTTTGGTATGATATAGGATTTGTATCGTTTGTCAGCCATATTACAGGGTTACAACTAAAAACATATTTAAAATATAATAATTTGAGAAAAAAATTATTGATGTATTTAATATTCATACCTTTGTGGTTGAAAAACTTGAATAAGAAAATAATAAAAGTGTTGCTTTATTGAACATTTCTAAAAGTTCTAAAATCAATGGTCACTTAAAAAGCCTGTCGGGGTCGGTGTTTAACCCGCCGGTCATAGGTTCGCCATCCCTGTTCTAGCTGGCTCGAATGTCATCATTTGATATAGTCCTCTCGGTTGATATATTCTATAACTTTGGTGTTTTGTCCAAAATTAAAAACGTGGAGTTTTTTTACTTAACGTGTAAATATCTTTGTAAATAATTATTTAAATTTGTTTAATTATATTTTATTAATTGGAAATACTTGATTTATACATTTTTCTAAATTGTGACTTCTTGTTGATCGAACGATTTGAAACAGAAGGGAGAAAGGAGTTACACCGGCAGAAGATGCGACAATACTGGGCAACGATCAAAGCTCAACGGTTGAACAAGCGTGGTCCAAAGTAGGCCCATTCGAAACAATAAGAAGAAGAAGAAGAAAGATTTGAAACGAGTTGAACAAAATTTAATTCTCCGGTTAACAGATTAAGATACAAAGATGGCATTGTCAATAATTTCTGGGAATAGATTTCCGATTTGGTGTTGAATTTTGTTTACCAGTTACTGTATAGTCTACGGCTAAATGAAGGGTCTTCCAATTTTGGTTTCATTTTGATATGTAAAAAACGAGTATTTTTAAGCGAAAGTCAGTAATAATTGACATTAAAACAATATTAGCCATATTCTTTTTATGAAATTTTCCATCACCATTTCGCACATTTGCGGCTGTATGTCCTCGATAACTTCACGAATTCCATCTTTGAGGTCTTGAATCGATGCGCCATTGATGCGCCCTGTGAGCCATTGCCATAGACCATATCTTTCACGTAGCCCAAAAGAAAAAAGTCTAAAAGTGTTAATAAAATTGATTGTGGGCCATTGCCATAGACCTTATCTTTCACGTAGCCCAAAAGAAAAAAGTCTAAAGGTGTTAATAATATATCGGTGGCCAATTGTGATGTCCTCTTTGAGAAACCACGCTGTCAGAAAACTTTTCACGCAAAAGAGCGATGCTATCCTTACTTGTTTGGTACGTGGCGTCGCGGCGCGCCGTCTTGTTGAAAATATACGTAGTCCACATCAATATTATCCAATTCCGGCCGATTTTGTATGGATATTATTAACCATCGTTCGATAGCACAATCCATTCACCGTAACAATTCTTCTTCTTCTTCCAATGGTGCTACAGTCCTATTAGGACCTGGACCTCCTCCCACAGCCTACATTTGTGCTTGGTGTCTTGATGTTAGATACAAGTGTAGGGAGCCCTTACAGTTTTTAACGTGGTTGGCGAGCTACTATTCTGAGAGGTTTCGAGGCAGAATTTTACTGCGATGACTTTGCCAGAGCCATCTACAGGAGAACGGTGGCTTATTTTGACCATGTCCAGGATTTGAACCCGCGACTTGCGGCTCCGAAGTCTAACACCTTGACTACTGGAACACCACCGCCTCCACCGTAACAATTGCTCCAGTCGCAATATCGAAAAAATAAGGTCCAATAATCCCGCTAGACTAAAAACCGCACCAAACAGTCCCCCTTTGAGGATGGAGAGGCTTTTCAACATTAACTCCTGGGGTTTTCGGTTTCAGTTTTCGCGCCCCAAATGTGACATTTCTGCCAATAGCCTGCTAGGTGAAAATTGACATTGGATCAGTTTGATGCATTTCAAGAACCCTAACAGCAAAGACACGTTGTTGTTGGTGGTCGGTAGGCGTGAGTTATTGTGTTAACTGAACTTTAAAAGCCTTTGACCTAAGTCTTTATGTAAACTACGGTCTAATGTCGTTTGTGACCAAGGGCTAACGCTCAATGCCCAATTCCAAAGATCGACGAGAACTGGACACTATTTGCTACAACAGCAATATTCTGAGTTGTTCTCGAGCCATGTGCACGAGTTCAGTTCTTCACATCACTAGCTTGTCCCAACGGCTCCAAATTTTCCACCAGTTTCACAATTGCTGACCGTGAAGGTGCTTCACGATCCAAAAATGATTTAGATTTGCGAACTGACCGCGAAATTTTCGACCATTTTTGTAGTGAATTTTAATAGTTTCAATGCGTTATTGAATCGTATATCGTTTCCCTTTTTATTAATGGCGTAGTTTTTACTTGCCATCTGTCAAGTAGTTATGGGTTGACTCACGACAACTGTTAAAATGCCGGACTATTGAAAATGAAACCTCTTATTGGAGGACCCCTTATCTGGATTCAAACAGAACAAAAGAAAGATAAATCTGGGATCTAGTTGGCTATAATAAATGATCGAAGTAGAGGATGATCATTTTTTCGCATTCGCAAGTGAAGATATTTATTTCATTTTGTATTCCTTTTTTTTGTACGCCTTTTTCATTTCCAATAGTCCGCCATTTTAACAGTTGTCGTGAGTCAACCCATAACTACTAGACAGATGAGAAGTAAAAACTACGCCATTAATAAAAAGGGAAACGATATACGATTCAAAAACGCATTGAAACTATTAAAATTCACTACAAAAATGGTACAAAATTTCACAGCAGTTCGCAAAACCAAAGCATTTTTGGGTCGTCGTGAAGCACCTTCTCGGCCAGCAATTGTGAAACTGGTGGAAAAGTTTGAGCTGTTGGGATACTTATCAAAACATTGATATCAAACAATATATAAAAACACCTATGATAATAGCATTTACTAGATTAATGCCTTCCGAATAATGGCCCTCCGAAATGGGGGTTGGGCGACGGGTTAACTCCCCGTCACCGGAAAAACAAACTTGTTACGAAAACTCTACGAAATAAAACCGGACTGGAACCACGACAACGAACCACGCAACGAAAAAAGGACAAGAGATTGGAAATGAAAATAGGCACATGGAATGTACGAACCATGCTAAGACCTGGAAAAATGCAGGAGATTGCCGAAAAACTTATAAAGCAAAATATAGATGTAACAGCCCTGCAAGAAATCAGATGGAAAGGACAGGGCGAAGTACGAAAAAGAGAATACTCACTATACTATAGCGGGAGTGAAAAACAAGGATCATATGGAACTGGATTCATACTAAACAAGAAAGCGAGAAGTACGCTTATGCACTTCGAACCAATCAACGAACGAATGTGCAAGATCCGCTTAAAAGGAAAATTTACAAATATAACCATTCTAAACGCATACGCTCCAACGGAAGAAACAGACGAAATGATAATCGACCAATTCTATGACAGGATGCAACAAGAATGCGACAAAGTACCCAATCACGACATCTTGATATTGATGGGAGATTTTAATGCAAAGATAGGACAAGAACAGAGGTACAGGAGTGTTGCTGGACGACACAGCTTGCACGCAGAAACAAGCCCAAACGGAGAGAGATTATGCCACCTAGCAGAAATGCAAAATTTGATATTAAGTAGTACACTCTTTCCGCACAAGCGTATACATAAAGGAACATGGAAAATTCCGGGCACGAGAAAATGTAAACAAATTGATCATGTCGCAGTATCAATAAGATGGACATCAAATATAAGAGATGTACGCTCGTTCAGAAGAATCAACTGCGATTCCGACCACTTCTTGGTAATAGCAACTGTAAGACAGAGAATAAGCAACATACAAAAACGCGGAGGAGATAAACCAAAGAAGTGGAATGTGGAAAAACTGAAAAGGGAAAAAGAGAATATCAAGAAACAATACTGGAACACCTACGTAAAAACCCAAGCGAAGACGAGGTGGAGAATGAATGGAGACACATCAGAGATAGTATTCTAAAAGGAGCTGAAAAGATAGGAGAAAAGCAAAAAATACGAAACGAAGAATGGTTTGACGAGGAGTGCAGGAAGAAGATAGACATAAAAGATGAAGCAAGAAACAAGTGCCTCCAGCGTGAATCGAGAAGCTAAAGGAAAGACTATGAAAGAAAAAGAGCAGAAGCATACCGAACGTGTCGAAGAAAGAAAAGAGAATACTATAACAAGGAAATAGAAGAAATAGACGAGAGCAATAACAGAAAAAATTACAAAAAGTTCTACCGAGAAATAAAACTACATTCTTCAGAGTACAAAGCGAAAGAAATGTTGTGCGACGACAAAAATGGAACGATCCTAACAGAGAAATCAGACGTCCTGAAACGATGGCAGGAATATTTCTGCGACCTGCTTCATAATAAAAGTGAAACAAACTCAGAAGAAGAACTAACTCAGTACAAAACAGCTGAACCAAAAGTGGAAACACCGACACTGGAAGAAACAACTGAGATCATAATTGCCTTTAAGAATAACAAGGCGACTGGTAGCGATAACATTACAGCAGAGCTACTAAAAGCAGGAGGCCCAGAACTGTGGGCCCGTATCCACCAATTAACCAAAGGAATCTGGGAGGAAGAAACAATGCCAGAAGAGTGGAATTTAGGCCTTATACATCCTATTCACAAGAAAGGAAGCAAAAGAGATTGTAAAAATTACAGAGGAATTACATTATTAAATGTAACATATAAAATCATTTCATTCCTCATTCACAAAAGGTTGAACGTATATGCAGAAGATATACTAGATGACTATCAATGTGGATTTCGACCTAACCGATCAACAACAGATCAAATACACCAAATGCGACTGCTGCTAGAAAAGGGATACGAACACAATTTTGACATACACTGCCTTTTCATTGATTTTCAACAAGCCTTCGATTCTGTCAATAGAAATAAGTTATACCTGAACTTAATACATATGGACATACCAAAAAAGATTGTCAATCTAATTAAACTAACATTAGAAAGAACGTCAGCGGCAGTAGTAATACAAAACGATAAAACCGAAAAATTCGACATTACGTCCGGAGTCAGACAAGGTGATGCGTTATCCGCTCTACTTTTCAACCTAACATTACATGCGGCTATAGAAAAACTAAAGATAACGGGAAACTTAACATCAAAAAGTAGACAAATCGGAGCCTATGCAGATGACATAGTAATCACGGGGCGCATGGCAAATACAGTAAATGACACATTTAAGGACCTCGAAAAAGAGGCAAGGAAAGTAGGACTGACAGTCAATCAAGAAACAACAAAATATATGATGATGTCCAGAACTGCACCACAAAATGAAGATAGATACATAGTAGGCGACCACAGCTTTGAAAAAGTTAAAAATTTCACGTATTTGGGATCTCAACTAAATCATACCAACGACGAGAGTGAAGAAATAAAGATACGAATATTAAAAGGAAATAGAACCTACTATGCGGACAGAAAGCTACTTACCTGCAAACTACTAAGTCACAAATCCAAAATAACTATATATAAGTGCCTAATACGACCGGTTGTTACTTATGGCTGTGAAACATGGACCCTCCTTAAAAAAAAGTGAGGAAGAACTAAAGACATTTGAAAGAAAAATATTAAGAAAAGTATATGGTCCGATAAGGAAACAGGACGGAACATACAGGATAAGAATGAATCACGAACTAGAGTCTCTAATTGGAAACAACAACATAGTAAAACATGTAAAGGCACAGAGACTGAGGTGGATAGGCCATGTGCAAAGAAAAAGATCGAAACACCAAGCTTATCATGGAATGGAAACCCACCAATAACCGAACAAGAGGAAGACCACGTAAAAGATGGAAGGAAAGCGTGGAAGAAGACATAAAAGCACTAGGAGTAAGGAATTGGAAAAGAGCAGCAGAAGACCGTGGAGAATGGCATAAAATAGTAGAGGAGGCCAAAACCCATAAAGGGTTGTAGAGCCAAAGGAAGAAGAAGAAGAAGATTAATGCCTTCGAGAATATTATTAATGTTTTTCTAAATAAGAAATATATTTTATTCGTTTTCGTAATTTTATGTTACATTCCTTGGTTAGACAAATTATAAACAAATTTTCTTTCAAATATTATTGATAAATATCCTTGATACGTAAACTGTAAGTTATTTTGATTTTTATTTAGGCTTCTATTGCAAAGGGAATAAAACTTTGTCAAACTGCGTTTTATAAAAATGCATCGACAAGTAGGATAAATGTGGTGCAATAAAATCCTCTCCTGTTTTATACTTTGACGAGAATTTATCGCTTTTTAAATTGTTCCACTTTTATTTCAAAATGTGTATAACATTTCAGAGAGTTTCCGCTATTTATATTCATAAAGGACGAATTGACTATATACTTCAAATCAACGCGGACAGTAATACCAATATAAAGAAAAAAGCATTTTTACTGCTTCTAAAAATTTCCAAGATATTTTTTATTGCGGAAATTTTTCCATTTTCTATATATTTTATATCCAAATAGCACTATTTTATGATCACATAAATCTTTAACACATTTATATTTTATAAGAAACCGAATTCATAAAACGACACCAACAATAAATTTATATCGATTTTGACTTTCTACTCCAAATTGTTTAATAATGACAATAATTAATAATTGTAGAAAACTTTTTTAAATTTATTCATTTGTTAGTAAGTGGGAATATATAGTAAATATATAGCAATCAATGTGATTGAAGCTTCCTCTAGAGCAGAGAAATGTTTTTAAACAATTTATTGTTTCACAAATATATAAAAAACTACTTAGCAAATTTTAACTTTTTTATTCAAATTAATTAGGAATAGTAATTTTCAAATTGGGAACTGTATAAGTAGACTTCCGAGCAAGGCGGCTCTAGCGTCACTAACGCAGCGATGCTGACGCGGCGACATAGCGATAGTATTAGGCACTATGGAAACATATGAGGCACAATTCGAGCGCGACGCTGAGCGCATCAGTGTCGCTGCGCTCGAATGGCGCCTCATACGTTTCCATAGTGCATAATATTATCGCTATGTCGCCGCGTCAATATCGCTGCGTTAGTGACGCTAGAGCCGCTTTGCTCGGAAGTCTACCTTTAGTTTCAAATTGGGAAAAGTAAGTTTCAAATTGTTTATAATAAATTTCAAAATATTGAATAATAAATCTATTTCAGTTATTATACGCAAAAAATGAAAGGATATTCATGATTTAGAGAGTAACATATTCTTTGTTTTTTTTTTAATCAGTAAAACCTTTGTTACCCTAAGGTGTAAAGGTACTATTATAATATCTTAATTAACTATAAAACAAAATCAACCCATTTCATGCATAAATAAATTTTGTCCATTCTTTCTTGTTTTTTGCCATCTTCAACCCCTCATTCCAGGATATTCCTCGTTCCTTCAACGAATTTGCCACTGCTTGGTTCCATGTTTTCCTTGGTCTTCCTCTTTGTCTTTTCTGTGTAGATTTGGCTAGCTATACTCTTTTCGTTTTTCTTCCTTCTTCCATGCTTACTAGATGCCCAAACCATTTTAATCGCCTTTTTTCTATGCTTTCCAGGACTGGTTCGACATTGAGTTCTGCTCTAAGAGTTTCATTTCTTATTTTGTCTCTTTAAATAATACCTTTAGTGCTTAGCGCCTGTACTTCATTTCTAGCGCCTGTATTTTACTTTTCATTTGACTGCTTAGCATCCAGCGCAACGACCGTATGTCAGAATTGGTTTGTTTATAGTTTTGTACACTGTCATTTTCGTTTTCTTCGATATATCTTTGTTTCTTATAAACGTGTTATTAAGTGCATAGAATAGTTTTGTTGTATTTTCAATTCTGGTGTTGATTTCAGCCTTTTCCTTTCCGTCATTGTGTATATTTATTCATAAGTATTTAAATGTTTCTGTTTGTTCTATATCTTGTCCATCTATTTTTATCGTTATGCTTGGTTCTCCTTTCCCGATGGCCATTACTTTGGTTTTGGCGACGTTTATTTTCATATTTTTGTTTTCTAATGCTGTCTTCCAGATGTCTAGGTTCGTTTGTAAATCCGTTTCGTTTGCATAAATCATTGGGTCGTCGGCAAAAGCACATTCCACTATTTCCACCCTCTGCATGTTTCTATACACTACTTCTAATTTCTTTGTTTTTCTCTTTGTTTCTTTCATTATGTCATCCAGGACTACATTGAATAGAGTCGGGCTCAGTACTCCCCATTGTCTTAATCCCTCTTTGGTTACGAACTAATCTGACTGTAAGTTTGCTTTTCTAACATAGTTTCTTGTATTTTAATAAAGACTGAAAATAGCTTTTCCTAGCTTGTTACTGAATCCTCTTTGTCTAAGGCTGATCCATACTTCCATTCTTAGGATGCGCTTAAATGCCTTTTCAACGTCGACAAAGACTACATATATGGTGCGGCTTACGTTCTTTTCTATTAGTTTCATGGTAAATATGTGATCTTGTACTCCTCTACAATTTCTAAAACCGCTCTGGGCTTCTTCCATCTGGGCTTCAGTCACAGTTTTTAATCTTTTCTCCAGGATTCTCTCATATATCTTGACCATCGTACTCATCAATGTTATACCCCTATAATTATTGCAATCTTTGTTGTCTCCCTTTTTATGGAGTGGTAATAGTACTCCTATTTCCCAGTCTGCAGGTTTCATTTCTTCTTCCCAGATTTTGTTAAAAAGTTTTACTAATACTTCTATTCCATTGTTGCCCATGTTCTTTGCCATCTCTGTTGTTATTCCATCATGTCCAGCAGCATTTCCCCGTTTTAACATTTTTATAGCTTCAATTACTTCTTCTGTCTTTATGTCTTCATCTATCATATTCTCCTTGTTTCCTATGTATTCATTTTTTTCTTTTGTTTTATTTCCTGTATTATTTTGCTTTGTATTTAACAAATCTTCCATACTCCTTCCATTGTGCCATTATATTTTTCTCGTTTTCTATTAAGTTTCCCTCTTTAGCTTTGATGGCTACGCTGTTATTCGGTTTTCCTTTTCGTAGTGTTTTTAAGACTGTAAAATAACTTTTGATTTCCTTTGCTATCTTCTTCCATCTTGCGTCCGAATTCTTCCCCGGATTCAATGTTCTCACTAATTCTTTTACTTTCCTTCTCTGTTCTTTATAATTATTATAGTTCTCTGTAGTTCTGTTCGTAAGGTACTTTTTCCATTGTTGTTTTTTCATTTTTACTTCCATTTTTACTTCGTCGTTCCACCATCTAGTTTGTTTTTTGTTATTGTTGATTTTAATATATCCACACGTCTCTCTCGCTGTTTTTGTTATTATTTCCTTGATATTTCTCCATGCATCTTCTACTGACATGCTGCTCATACTTTCTTTGATTTTAATAATCTCCGTTTCTATTTTCTCTTTATATAATTTAGCTGTCTCATCTTTCCTTAATTTGTATCTTTTAATTACTTGCTTATTTTCACACTTTTTGTTTATATTTGCACTGGTATTTTCTTGCTGCTTTGTGTTGCCTATTTTTAATTTTGTCAAAACTAGATAGTGGTCCGAATATATTTCAGGTCCTTCTTACTCTTGTGTCCTTTACTTCTTTTCTAAATTCTCTGTTGATTATTATATAATCGATTATTGATCTTTCTCCCCTACTTAAACATTCTCTCGTATATTTATGTGCCTCTTTATGTTCGAAGAAAGTATTTGTTACTATAAGATTATTTAGCATACAAAACTCTATCAATCTCCTTCCATTATTGTTTCTAGTGATTTCTCCATGTATACCTATTGTCTGTCCAGATTCATAGTCTTTTTTCCCTACTCACCCATATATATCACCTATTATCAACATCCTTCCCCTACTTACATCTATTACTTCCGTCAGTCGATTCCAAAATTCATCTTTTATTCTAACCCTTTCGTCTTCACTTGGACCATGTTGGACACTGTTAATAACGTATTTTTATCAATTTCTAATTCCATCTTCAAGATTCTCTCCGTTATTGCCGTCCACTTTCTTATATATTTCACATTTTCTCTCTTTATGCAGCATGCTACCCCTTCTCTTGTCCTGTTCTGTTCATTTACTCCGCTATATATTAGTACATGCTCTCCAGTCACCGTTTGTTCTCCTTTTCCTTTTTTTCCTTTCTGTAATACCCACAATATCCATATCCATCTTTTCTAATTCGTTTATTAGTTCCTCCTCCTTTCCCGATAAGCTTCTGACGTTCCATGTTCCTATTCTCCATGTCCTGTATTCTTTGTATGTAAGAAATATTAGATTAATCTTCATATAGAACAGTTTGGTTAAATAATTTATTGCTTTTGCATAAATAAGCATATACAGGGTGTAAGGTAAACATGCTTCAAAAATTCAAGGGGTTATTCCGTGGCCTATTCTAAGAATATTTTGTTTTAGGTTGATTTCTGAAAACCCCCTTTGTTTCGAGGATACAGGGTGAACAAAATTTATGACAACCATAATCGATATATGTTGAAATCATTAATGTAAATGTATGGCTAACGCTAATGAGTTTATTAAGTACAACAAAATAATGAGTTTCTCACGTTCAAAAAATTGTTGACGATAACTTGGAACGGCTGTTTTATCTACTAACGTACAAGTGGATTTCATTTGATTACGTCTGGTCAGTTATAATCACCTGTATCGGCCGCAGTTTTTAACATTGAGTAACGTTTGGCGTGTCTTTAATAGTTAGTGAAGTCCTCTACTATGTATACGAATGCCGAGATGACTGACATGCATTTCATATATGCACTTGCTGATGGCAATTCATTACAAACTAGACGATTGACATTGAACGGTTTCCTAGCCGTAATATGTCCGACCGAAAAATCTTCGAAAACATACATCAACGTCTTCGTGAAACAGGCACATTGAAACGAAATGGAGGGCCAGGTAGATTAATGACAGTAACAACGGTACAACTGGAACAGAATGTCCTGGACATGATAGAGGAAGATCCAAGTATCAGACAAATTGCCAATGCTTTGAATGTAAGTCATTAGTCAGTTTGGAAAATTCTTAAGGGCAATTTGTTGTGTCCACACCACATTCAACTTGTTCAGGTATTACTACCTGCTGATTATCGTCCACGTATTGCGTTATGTCAATGGCTTTTGCAAACATTAGTTCCAATCCCTCTATTCCAGGCACAGATTCTTTTCACCGATGAAGCCAGTTTCTCAACAAATGCATTAAGGAATTTTCATAACAACCATGTCCATGTACAACCATCATAACATGACAGTGAGAAACAACTGGAATAGAATGTGCTTAAGGGCACTTTATTGTATCCAAAATTCTTAAGGGCACTTCTTTCACTTTCTTCTTCTTCCGCTGGTGAAGGTTCCGCTTTCTTGGTCAATGACCGCCATTTTGCACGGTTTTGTGTGTCATTTGGTTTTAGACCCACAATCTTTAGGTCACTATTTATCGTGTTTTGCCATCCCTGTTTCGGTCTTTCTCTGGGACGTTGGCTTTCAATCTCAAACTGGAGGGCAGAGTTGACAACAGTACCAGGAGCTGCTCGAAGTGCATGGCCATACCATCGGAGTCGTTTCTCACTAATTTTGTCCACAATTGGAGCGACACACATATGTTCTCGAATTGTGTCGTTTCAATAAGGGAGATTTCCATTTCCCAAAGAAGATTATCATTTCCATGGCATGTAGATGACGTTCAGAAGTCTTGTCAGATGGTCGACATTCGACTCCATATAGAGCAAAAGCTGTATCACTGTCCGGTATATATTGGATTTAAGATAAAATGGCATTTTCTTGTCGCAAAGTACACCCGTGGCCACCTTCCACCGCATCCAGGTTGCATTTACTCTGGATCTTACTTCTTCACCGAAGCTGCCATTTTTCCGTAGCCGAGATCCAAGGTACCTATAGGAGTTGGTCTTGACTAGATTTTCTCCATCGACTTGAGTGGTACCGTCACTTGGATTTAACTGCAGATATTCCGTCTTTTTCACGTATAGTCGTAGACCATACTGGCGGAGGTGGTTATTTCAGTCTACAAATTGACGTTGGAGTTCCTCGCGGGAGACATCTGCAACCATTACATAATCCGAATACAGAAGGGTCCAAGGGACATTTCGTTTTAGATTACGAGTGGTGGTGTCCATGGCAAGACCAAAGAGGGATGGTATTAGTGCTCAACATTGGTGGACCCTGACAATTACAGGAAAGTTATCTGAGGTGCCAACAGCACTTATTCTTGAAAATCGATACCGCGATGCTTGTAGTCCCGTCGATAGGGATGTGGCCAAAGTCGATTATAGCGTTGAAAAAGGTAACAAAGCAATCAATTGCAGAGGCTTGAAGTTCTTACAACTTCCATAAGTCAGCGGGAAGATTGTCTCGTACAGGAGATCTATGATATCTCATGCTTTTGAGGGCAATGGCAACTTCCTCTGCAGTGATTTTGGGGATAGGGCCTTCAATTGGGACACCTTCTGGAATTGGTGAAACTCTATATTTCAGATCTCCTCAAAATGCTAATGCCAGCGTTTGAGAATCTCATGTTTGCTCTGTAATCATTTGCCTTGCTTGCTCTTTATGCACACATAGTGTTCTATATCCCTTGTTAATTTTGCTCGGGCTTTAGTCAGGCGGTATATAGCCTTTTCTCCTTCTTTAGTGTCCAATTTGAGGTAGAGATTTTTTTATTTGTTGGTTCTTGCTTCAGCGTCGGCTTTCTCTGCCTCTTGTTTAGCAGTAATGTATCTAACATCGTCGTCTTTTGAGAAAGCTAGGTTTTGAATGCTGTTTTCTTATCATGGACCGTTTCTTGTACCTGAGCTGTGCACAGTCATGTCTGATTGTCAATATGGCGACTTCCTGGTTTTGTTGTACTCAATATTTCTGGTACAACAGTAGTCACTGACTTACAGAAATTGGTCCATGTGGTGTTAACATTGTTGGAGTCCACATGAGGAAATGTGATACTGCTAACCGATACTGATTTCTGGTCTTGCAGTTTTCACCACTATATCTTTCTCTGGCCGCTTGTATATCCACCTATCCTGCGTTTGCTGATCTCCAGGTCGGCAGTGAGTAGTTTATGTTGTGGGGCAACACAGTCTGAAGGTATAACCTTCACATCTGAGACTGATCGGAAGTTGCAACGATGTAACAGTATGAAGTCAATCTGGCTTCTATAGTCACCGCTAGTGTACGTTATGAGATGACTAGTGCGCTTGTTAAAGAAGGTGTTGCCTATGATGAGGTTGTCTGCTTCCGCAAAATCTAGGACTCGGCATCAGTCCTCATTCCTACTACCGTAGCCATTTCCGCCAGCACAACTGTAACCATCCTTATTTTGGCCAACATGCCCATTTAAATCGCCACATATGAGTAGGAAGTCTTCCTCTGGGCACAACAAGACAAGATCGTCAAGTTCTTGCCAGAACTGCTCCTTTTCACTCTCATCATAGCCAGTTTGTGGTGCATAGGCACTAATGATGTGTAGCCGGCAAGATGACAAATCTATGACAACGTTCGTGAGGCGGTCTGAATGGCGATTTACTTCGGCTATTTGATCTCGTAGGCTGGCACAAACAACAATTCCTTTGTAACTGGAGTTTCCTGGAGCATATCAGCTAGTTCGCGGCTACGTCCCGTTAGAGTTCCGATGTTCAGCGTAGCAGTACGTAGTGGCACTTCGTTATACTGGGCTAGCGTCTTTAACTGATTTCGTCCTTTAACCAGTAGCCCTCGTCCATTTGGCATGGCGGTCGGGCGAGTCCGACGCGCGTAGCTTCCGCGGGACGCCCTAGCATTAGGAGGTTGTCGTGATTCATTAGTTGCGACAGAGAATTACCGACCGGCCTGTCGCCCCAACCTGACGTCAAGTGCATTTTATACCTACTGCCAGGTGATGCTTGGGCCGCTCCTAACATGGAGATCAGACGCCTTGCGTAGCCGCTCCACTAGAGTACAGACGCTACAGATTAGCTTCTCCTAACATCCGTGCTCACCGAAGCTCACCATCTCCGCCGCAGATGCTGTTGAGGTCTTCTCGATCCTATGCCGTTGGCTCCTCCGCCTTTAGGGGCAGGTTTCCCACCCCAAGGGCGTGCCCTTACTTTTACCCGCTCATCCGCCCTCCTAGGAGGCCGTTGGCAGTTTATAAAAGGTGATCTCCTTATAGCTGGAGGCAATCGGTCCCTTCATTCGTTAGCCGTCTGTATAAAATATATACAGCCATTGCAACCTCTCTGCCGCGGGGAGGTGAGGGTCAGGAGTTCACCATCATTGAAAACAGGGACCAAAAGGTATTTCCCAGTTTCTCAGGATCTTTAGAGAGGAGGTACTACTACCTGCTGATTATCGTCCACGTATTGTTCTAAACATTTGTTACAATCCCTCAATTTCTGACATAGATTTTTTCACCGATGAAGTCAGTTTCTCAATAAATTCAATAAGGAATTTTCATAACAACCCTGTGTTGCCAGATGAAAATCCGCAAGAGGTATGTGAAGATCGATTTCAAGATCAGTTCACCTTGAATGTTTGGGTTGGAATTGCGGGTGACTATCTAATTGGACCGGTATTTCTACCAGCAAGACGTACTGGCGAGATGTATCGCAACTTTATGGAAGAACACTAACCGAATTTTTGCAGGATTGGCGGCAAGAATTACAATGTTCTTTTTCGTTAAAAATCACGTCTCTTGAAACCGTGATTTTCCTTCTAATGGTATCGTAGAGCCTGTAAAATTTATGTACGATAGTACACCACCATATTTCGGTTGCTAGTGATTTTTTAACAGCAATATACGGAGATCGCTGGATTGGTCGAGGTGGGCCACACTCATGGCCTGTTTCATCCGTAGACCTAAACCCCCTGGATTGTTTCTTATGGGGCTATCTGAAGTCATTAGTTTATGCTACTCTAGTGGAGAATTTGGACGAATTGCGAAATCGGATAATTGCTGGGTATAACTTATATAGAAACAACCCTCGTGTGTTTGCAAGAGATCGGCACTCAATGACGAGAAGATTGGATGCTTGTATCCAGGCTGTAGGAAGTCAAATCGAAAATTTATTGTAGACTAAGCAACTTTACATGTACTTTTTGATAATAAAATGTTGATACTGTCGCAAATTTTGTACACCCTGTATCTTCGAAACAAAGGGTTTTTCAGAAATCATTATAAAACAAAATATCTTAAAATAGGTCAAGGAATAACCGCTTGAATTTTTTCCGCGTATTTTTTATATTTATATTGAATAGCGATGTTGAATTAATACGCGTGCGTTATTTAAGACATGATATTTTAAGGTTACATCCAGTATCCACCAGTGCACATTTTGACGATATTTTTAATTTGCTAGTAACAATTGTTTCCGAGTGGTGGCGCCACATACGTATTTTTTTAATGACATCATAGGTCGTTTTAAGTATCATTGGATAGACATTTTCTTGTGAATAGGAGAGTCTATCAAAAATGTGGGGTCACATAACAAAATTTGAAATAAATAAATCAAGTGAATGGAAAAATTGTTTTCTTTATACGGTCTCCACTACAACAAATAAAATAAGCAAAATGAATTAGAGAAGATGTTTAAATTGTTCTTCATTTACTTCCTGACAATAGTTAATTCTGGTAATAAAGCTTTTAAAGCATTTGGCAACCATACAAGAGGAGTGCGTGTTATTTCGTTACGAAGTATTGCATCCAAGTTCTCTAATGTTACTGGCTTATTTACGTACACAACGTCCTTTAAATGTCCCCAAAAGAAATAATCCAACGGTGTCAAGTCGGAGGAGCGTGGGGACGACTCAATATATCCTCTTCGTAAAATCCTTCTTCTAGGAACTCACATTTAAATACTCGCGCACTTCCCTACCAAAATGTGCGGGTGCACCATCTTGCTGAAAGCAGACATCTGGGTGGATGAAGTCATCATCACCTATTATCTGGGTGGGATCGAATTTCTTTTATTCGTGGAATGATTTGTGTACGTAACATTCGCAGGTACTTTTCAGATGTTAGTGTTTTATTCACAATAAAAGGGCCGATTATATTATCATCTAATGTCCCAGATCACAAAATTATCTATTGCGGATATTGAGAATGAACTTCAATATTGAGGATTAACTATTGTCAGGAAGTAAATGGAGAACAATTTGAACATCTTCTCTAATTCATCTTGCTTATTTTATTTGTTGTAATGTAGATCGTAGAAAGAAAACAATATTTATTTTTCCATTCATTTGATTTATTGATAATTTTTGTTATGTGACCCCATATTTTTGATAGACTCTCCTGTTCACAAAAAAATGGTTTATCCAATGATACCAAAAACGACCCATGATGTCATTAAAAAACGTATGTGGCGCCACCACTCGCAAACAATTGTTACTAGCAAATTAAAAACATGGTCAAAATGTGCACTGGTGGATACTGTATGTAACCTTAAAATATCATGTCTTAAATTGGACGCGTATTAATTCTACATCACTTGGTGCAATACTTTTGGCGGACCCTGTATATATTCCACATATTAATCACCCTTTATAATAATAGATATGTGAAATAATAATAATAGTTTACATAAATCCAGGCTTTCTTATGAAAAATTACCAACGTTATGTCAGTGTGACATTATGTTACTATCTCTAACAATTTTTATATTTTGTAAGAAGTGGATTAAATGCTATATTAGTAATCTTTATGAAAACGGCAGGATCAAGTAAAATATATTAAAATTTGCAGACCATAAAATCGTCCTATATTAAAATTTAAATTCACGATAGCAGCTTTGATGTCTGCGTAAACATAAATAAAAAATCGTCCATCAACAACTCGCTGTGAACTCTCAATAAATACTGCCTAAAAAAAGAATGCGTTCGAAATCGTTTCATTGTATATTAAATTCTTTCGCGAATAACAGAAATGTTTCCGGGAATACAGGACGTTCAAGCGTAATGACAATTTAAATGCAAATCTACAAATAATTGAGACATAACTACCTTGAGGAGTAATAACGTCGTTTCCGTTTAGCAAATCTCTTAATACCAGTTATGTTAAATATTTTTTACATGTATATAAATTTAGATTTGTGGATAAGAGAAAATTTATTAATAAAAAATATATATTAATAAGATGGGATCTTGTATGGAATATTGATTGATTGTTTTTTTGTGGTTTGAGGCGAGATAATTATATGTGGAGAAAAAATAGTGTGTAATTATATGGTTTAAGAAAAAAAAGTATAATTAATAAATAAGTGAGGTAATCTTAATCTTGAAGATTAATGTCTTAATAGTGTTTTGGGTCTTAATTAATAAAATTAGTGATTCCCTTTGTGATAATCTTCGGGGCTATTGTGTATTCATAAAGTGTTTTTGGAAAATCTAGGCTAGTTGACACAGCTGTCGGGATTAGTGCAGACGTATGATCGCCCATATAACTAAGGTTTAGTGTGCAAACAGAATAGACGGTTATAAGACCTTACAGGAACGGCTGCTGCCCTAATCAAATAACCCACAAATAAGAGCTTTTTCCGGTTAGTTTACATAAATCCAGGCTTGTACACAAAAACTAGCTAGAAGAAATGATATATTTTGCAGTTGGACAATCGATTGTTTTTTGTTTTAATTAAAACCATGAAAAATAAAATAAAAAATGGAGTGGAGAGAGGAGTAGAAATTTATAGCATCATTAGTTTGGATTAATAATAGGATGTCACGTTTCGTTATGCTCTACTACATAGAACCGCATTTGAGCGTGGAAATTCGTTAATAATTTGTATGGGAATAACAGAGAACCATTTATTACCGAAAACAAAATACAAAAATTAAAACAAAAAACTTACATTTTCCAAACATGTTGCACGACATTGCGCCACCGTAGCTCGTTTTTTCAAGAGTTTATCGAAATTCGTATCGAATGCCTCAACTGACCACACACAACTCGACCACAACAAAAACTTCACCTTTACCTAAACTCAGTTTTTTGTTTGTAAAAGTTGTCTGGGCGATCGGTTTCCTATGAATAGAACTCAATGACATACCACTAGCTAATTTTAAAGTTCCTTAATCGCATTTAATCCAAGGAAGTGGAATAAATGGATGTCCATTAAGCTGGACATTATTACTATGGTCTCCCTATCTCGTTGTATTTTGTTTGGTAGTCTAGACAAGTTTTTTGTTGCTTAAATTTTTTTATGAATTCCCATTATTTTACATGATCACTAAATAAAATTTATAGATTCTTGGATCAATAAACCTTCGTTCATGTTGAAAAGCTTACGGTTCATTTGCTCAATTTTTAGATATCATGTGGCTAGATGGTTCAGTTGGGTTACAAAAAAATAGATTTATTAATATTACTAGCTTGTTAATATTGCTATACAAATCGCATAAAATATAAGTTTCGACAATAAATATGACAGGAAATGAAAATTTATGAAAAACCAATATTTTGACAAAAATTCCACTAGATGTAAATTTCCAAAATGCTTCAGTTTTTTTTACGAATTGTGCAGAATAAATTAAAAATATACTATTAATAAATTAAATATAATTATAACAATTATTATAAACCAAAAAAAAAAAAATCTTATCCTTCATAAAAAAACATTTTATAATAATATAATTTAATAAAATCGGAACACAGTCTAAATATATAAATATATTCAAACTTTCCGAAGCTCTATAAAACTAATGGGTCTTTTTAGGACTACCAAAAACAAATCTCTTATGCAAGTTGTCAGATATTTTATGGCTTTCAATCCAACTTCGTGGCAATTAACAAAAACCAGCAAAATAACATTGATTTGTTCCTGTCTTTCCGATACCTTTTGTTTTCGGTAGTCATAAAAAGACTCATTAGTTTTATATAGCTCCGCAAAGGTTGAATATATTTATATATTCAGGTTGTGTTCCGACATTATTAAATTTATATGATTATCTATAAAGTAGTGTGGTTTTACCAACTCTAAATTTATCATTTCAATCAATAACCTGCTAAGTTCATGTCTCTCTCACAAAATGTCAAATTAAAAACATCTTACCCTAATCACCCACATAGGTGTCAAGTAAGTGGTTTACAAATTCATGGAAGATTGTTCATGGAAGCAAAGCTGTGCTGATGAGAGATAAATCTCGAAACGCGTCCACAGATGGCTATCCACTTAAGGTATCGTAAAGACATGAACTTAAAAACAATGTTATTTTCTGGTTTTTGTTGAGTGCCACGAAGGTGGACTGAAAGCCATAAAATAACTGACAAATTTCACAAGAGATTTGGTTTTGGTAGTCCTAAAAAGATTCATTAGTTTTATACAGCTCCGGAAAGGTTGAATATATTTATATATTCAGGCTGTGTTCCGACTTTATAAAGTTTATATGATTATCTATTAAGTAGTATGGTTTTACCAATTCTAAAACATTTCCACTTTTAAAATGTGCATTAATTAATTTATGTTTCATATGGCGAATATATTCGTCATTTGCCTTGGCACTGAATATGGATTATGTCGTATATATTCGGTTTGAAAAATTGTGGGATTTCTTGTTTGTATGAGGAATACTCAAGCTTGCTTTATAAGAGGTGCGGCAACTTAACTTACTTTTTTTAAATGCGCGCCATTCAGGATGTAGGCGTCAAAGCGGGGCGGCAGTGGTTTCATTCGAGAGGCGTGGTTGTAAAGTTTTGTTGCCCAGTCCATACGTTGTATATCGCTATCATAAGTTGAAACAGTGAGGAGCGCGCGTTTGCCATCGAGGCCTACTTTTCGAACGGATGTTCTGTGATCGCAGCATAGCGCGCCTTGCGAAGTCGCTTCAATATAGCGCCGTTGGGTCCTGTCTCGGACCGGAAATTAATTGTTACATGCGTCACTACGTTCCGACAAATCGGGAGTGTGACAAGACGATGAACTGGAGTCCCTCGCCCCATCAAATTACCTCAGAACATTGAGCTAGTGAGAACTTCAATCTTGCAATCCTCACGGCGTTCTGCGCGCAAACATACGTCTGCTTTTGGACTTTCAAATCGTTCAGTGAGGTGAGTTCTTCACGATGACCTTCATTACAATCCCTACAAGTTGCTGATTGTGCAGGAACTCTCAGAACTAGACTTCAATTCTCGAAGAAACGCATGTGAGGCACTTCTCAAAAACGTTCCTAAGGACGCTTTTGTTTTTTCAATGATGAAGCCCATTTTCACTTTTTGTGGGGGTCGTTTGGCTGCAAAGCCTTTCTGCACTGCGGACAACTTGATCTATTGTGCTTGACCCTACTACAATTACTCTCCCAGGAATTCAACTTCGTGAACGAAGTCTAAGATATTCCTGAGAGGCTTGCTAGTCAGCTACAAGGTGGTCATTCTTGCGACCTCGGAGTGGGCAGCCTTATGTGAGCTAGCGCTATACAAGTGCATTATGTGTTCAGCGGTTTTTTCGTCTGATTCCCATAATCTACAGGCAACTTCCTCTACCTTTCCCATTTTGTGTAGGTGATATCTCACCGGACAATGTCGTGTGAGTATGCCTACCAAAGTACTGATTTCTCTTCTAGAGAAGCTTAGCATCTACTGCGTTTTTGCGGCAGAATAGTTTATGAGCATTTTAGCTTGCCTCTGACCTGGTGTGTTCTTCCAGTAGGTTTGTTTTTGCTCTTCTTCCCATTACTTAGCCCCCTGCCTTATGTGGGCCTTTGTAAGCCCACAAGTTGGCTCCGGCCCAAAGAAGGGAGCCTCGACCCCGCCTTTGGCGAGTGCGTCGGCCATTTCATTCCCATATTCTCTGGTGACCCGGTGACCACATTAGTGCGAGTCTGTTACTTTTCACCAGTTGCTTTAGGGTTTGTTTACAGTTCCAGGTTAACTTGGAATTAAAATTGTGGAGTTTTAAATTCCTTAGATGTAGATTTGCACTCCTTTAAGACGTTTCTTTAGGCAGATTTGTGCGCATCTTTCAATGGCTATAATTTCAGCCTGCAGTACCGTGGGAGCCTGGCCCACTGCCGTAGACTCCCTGTGACTCCGGCTGTATATGCCAATTCCTGTACCCTTAGCAGTTTTTGATGCGTCGGTGTAGCACATGGACGCCTTGTATTTCAGATGTTAGATTCTTTTAATACTGCATTGGCGGTCATTAGTGATCATTTCAACAGCTGCTTCAATGTCGCATTCTGTAGAGATCGTGTTCCAGGGATGCTTCAGAAATTCCTTTCCGATTTGTTCCCTTATTTTCATGTGTCTCCGAATAGGTGATGTACACGTTAGTCTTAATGCACCGAGAAGACCTTCCTTTTCTACCTGTTTGTGCAGTGGGAGTAGGTCCAACAAAACTACACTGCTGTGGTTGGAGCAGATTGCATCACTCCTGTTATAACCAAGCACGCGAGAAGCTTTGAAGCTTTCGTAGCATGCTTTGGGTCTTTCTTTCCTTTATTTTGTACTACCATACGAGTGAACAATAGGTGGTAATTGGTCTTACCACTGCTATGTAAGACCCTAGGACCATTTTGGGTTTTAGTCCCCATGTTTTCCCAAAAAGCAGATCCAAAAGGCCGCTGTGGCTCTTGAGAGCGTTTTGTTCAGATGCGAGTTCCAAGTGAGTTTCTTATCCCAGATTACCCCTAGATATTTCACCTCCTCGGAGAACTCTGCCCCAACCTCTGACCACCAATGCTCGGAGCTTTCAAGTTCAGCTTCCTCTTTCTGGTAAAGGGGGCCATTACTGTTTTGCCCGAGTAGACACTAAGGCCCTCCTTTTTGCTCCAAGAGTTGATGATGTTGCACTTATGTTGCATAAAGTGCACTCTGTGCAAGGTTCATGATTGTACTACCAAACTTACCCCTTATTATGATAGCAACATCGTCTGCATAACCAACTGCCTTATACCCGTTCTTTGTTAACACATCTAGGAGATCATCAACGACCAGGCACAACAGCACAAACGATACCCCGCCCCCCTTGTGGGCAGCTTCTCTCTGAAGTTACTGTACTCGTTGCCCGACCCCCCCTGAGGTCACAACGACAGTGAATTCGGGCCGGTATGTGAAAATGCTTTTTTATGAATTTTTCTTTCGACGACTTACTGGATTAGACTTAGAGGACATTTGGTTCCAACAAGACGGAGCAACGGCTCACACTTCAAGGGCATCAATGTCTGTTTTGAGGGAACACTTCCCGGGGCGCCCCATCTCAATAAGGGCCGATATGGATTGGCCAGTTCGCTCACTTGATTTTGACCCTTTCAATTTCTTTTTGTGGGGTTATTTGAAATCCCGCGTGTATGTCAACGGTTAAAGGACCCTACAAGAACTGATGGCCAATATTCTGGCAGAGATTGCTAACATACCCGCTGGTATGCTGATAAGGGTCATGGCAAGCGCCAGAAGTCGACTTACTCAGTGTATGGACAATGGAGGGCATCACATACCTGACATAATTTTGATGATTGAAGATGTAAAACAAAATTTTAGATACGTACCACAAAATATGTAATTAAAAAAAACATAAAATGTAAAACGTGAGATTATGCGGTAAGCGAATGTTCTGCAATCAATTGATTGGGTTGCGCGCTATGTTGGCATGTTGTACCGTCTTGTTGGAATCAAAGCTCCTCCACAAGGGTTTCTGGTTCGGATATATCCGAACCGCAAAACCGCGGTTTTCTGTGCAAAAACCGAAACCGCATAACTGTCATAAAAAACCGGGGTTTTGCCATCAAAAATGGCAACCATCGATAGTATATCTATTAGAGCAATTTAAAAAATCTGCATTTATTCGGAAAGCAATAGCTGGCCGGTTTCTCAACCAAATCTTGCCAAAATGTTCTTCAGGTGTGACCTTAATTCAAAAGGAGTACGAAGAAAGAAAGATAGAAATGATTTTAAAGTTTCAAGAATTAAAAGCAAATGGACATAAAATTAGTATTATGCTAGATAAGTGGACTAGTTTGAGACGCCGAAGATACTAACATTATGAATGAACTAACATTTAATATTCATGGAGAAAACAATTTTTATTGCAATTTAGGCTTTCTGCGAATTGAAGGAACTTGTTCTGCAAGTAATATCGTAATAAGAGTTGAAGAACTTCTGAGCGAACAAAAAGATTAAATAGAGATGCTTGAAACAAAATTTCAAGCATCTCTACAATTAAAGCTACATCCACCTACTCCGAAAGATCTTTTCCCTAAGCGGCAACTTTTGTACAAAACTAAGATCTCGTTTAAATATGAGACACTACAAGCGAAAGTTGTTAAAAACCGAACCCGAAACCGAGACCGCGGTTTTTAATTTACAAAAACCGAAAAACCGCGGTTTTGAAAAAGTATGGATATTCAGAAACCCTATCCTCCACATTAACGCCATTCAACTGAGGCACAAAAAAATCAGCAATCATGGATCGATAGCGTTCTCCATTGACTGTCACGTGTTGGCCTGCATAATCTTTAAAGAAATGATTCCTCCAGCCCAGAAAGCACAACAAACAGTATGTTTTTGTGGATGTAACAGCGTCTCAATAAAGGCTTCAGAAATTTTCGTGGCTCCAAATCCGGCAATTTTGTTTGTTTGTGTAGCCATTGAGCCAAAAATGAGCCTCATCGCTGAATTTTTGGATCAATAACAAAATGTTTTGGTGAAAATGAGGATCAAGTAAAATGCGATTCAATGAAGAATCGCATGTTATGATCACGCGGCTTCAGCTCCTGTACAAGCTGTATCGCTAACCGAGATCTTTTCGCAAAATCTTCCATAAGGTGCATGGACACAGCTCCAATTGCTGTACATGATGGCGAATCTACTCATTCGGGTCCTCCTCAAAACTACGCTCCACAGTTGCAACAACTTCTTCGGTGCGCACTGTACGACGTCTCTGCGGATGCACATTATCAATCAGACTATGCGCAGAAAACGATCAATAGTTTTCCGAATAACTTGCTAGGATGCACGAGTATGTCGACCGTAAACTGGACGCACGGTAAGTTTCGCGAACTGATTTTCAAATTCCAAAAAAACAATTCGAAGTTTTGTCCGCATATACAAACAATTCAAACTAATACAAACTAATAGATCACGTACGAACCCGTCTATGAAACCATTTATTTGCGACTTTCGAAGTAAATTTGAACAATTTGCAAGCGTCGTTTTGACGTAAATCGATTCATGACAAAATGGCCAAACATACTGAGCAGAAAGCAGCTGTCAGCTATAAAATTGACTCACTAGAAACAGTGTTGGCAGGTCGAAAAACAAACCTCTAAAAAAACACCCATTTTAATAATTCTTATTTAATATTATCAAAGGTATTATTATGTAAAAAGTATATTATAGAACACATAAATGCGAAAATGGAAGGTTTAGAAAAAAACTTTTGCGCTTTCTTTTAAATTATCAGTTTTTGAGTTACGAGGTTTTTTTATGAAGCTCACGACATGTCGTCTTAAAGAGATCAATTGAAACTGGATAACTTGAAATCCTTTAAGTTTGTTCATTTTTAGGAGAAATTGAAGCCGTTTATTCGAATTCAAGATGAAATGAAATTTCCGAATGGAGACAATAAAGGTACGGAGATGTTATTATCATGTCACTTGAGTTTATATTAGTGAAAAATAAATATTTTGTGTAAACTTGTAGATTTTTGAGTCGATATTATATGACCGGTTTATTTTCGATTCCAATAAAATTAGTGATTTCCAAAAAATTAATTCGAACCTTTGTCCGCAATTTCGGACAATACAAACTAATAGTTCACATACGAACCCGTTCATGAACCCATTTATTTACGTCTAACAGTAGATTATTATCATTAACAAAAATGAACGACCATTCAAAAATATCGATTAAATCGTTATTCTTGCAGATCAATATATTTTAATCAATTAATTAATATATCAATATATTTAAATAATACTAGTTTTTCCTTTACAACAATACTAGTCTACCAGCCTATTTAGGCGCAAACCATGAGACCGGTGCTCAAGTCATGTTAGCAAGATATAGGTGTGGGAGTGATCGAATACTCAGACATTCCTGATATAGAGATATCGAGATGCGTATAAAGCCCAAGGAGAGAGCATTAAACCGACAGCGCAGCCAGGGCAAGAACAGAAGATCTCGTGGTACAAGGGGATGGGCTGTCGTACGCTGACCTGGTGAGAACCATCAAGCAAGACATAGTCATCGAACAATATGGCATAAAGGTCGAAACAATACGAAAAACTATGGAAGGACAAATGCTGATCGTAACAGAAAACATTGACGGGAAGATAGATAAATTAAGATCAGAAATAGCACATATAGAAGGAATGATGCAAGAGAAAAATGCAAGAGTAGTTAAGAGGAAAGACGACGCTATACTACTCATCACAGGGATTTATGGCATAACAACGAGAGTCTCAAAATCCTTGAATTCGTGAAAGCCGTAAGCAAGAAAAGACTTGGCCAAAGATTATCAGTGAAGCTTAACCTATGGGGAACGGCAAACAGCTTAAGTGACCCTAGATCCCGGAGCAGCAGAAGATCTACTAAAAGCTGGGCAGCTGAAAATTGGATGGAACAATTGTAGCATGAAATTCAAGAAGAAAGTACAAAGGTGTCCTAAATGTTTAGAATTTGCTAGTAAGTTAACCCAACAAACGTATAGCCAATAATAATAACCAGAAGTGGCATACTGACCAAAACTGCGATGTGGCAATAACGGTCTAGCTACAACTGGAACTACAAGGTAACGGCAAAGGGTTCGCATGGGTAGACCTGGAATGGGGCAGAGTATATAGCTGCTACATAAGCTCAAATTGTACATACGAAGAGTTCGAAAAATACCAACAGGAACTGCAGTAAAGCATAAGTCAAACCAATAATGGGAAATTAGTGTCTCGAGATTTCAACGCAAACGCTGAATGGGCCGTGTAAAATAATCTCGAGATAGCTAATGAATGCGAAGAACCCACTTACAGAAGTGGAAATAGAAGCTCCCTAATGGATGTCACATTTAGCACCGGATACCTAAACAGTAATGTTAAAGAGTGGAAAGTACTCAGCGATCATCGCTACATCTATTACGCGCTCGGTAGAAAAGAAGTACAAAATAGAGCAAACTCAGCCTCCGAATGGAGGCTCACCAAGCTTGATAAACCAAAGTCCCTTGCTGACGTTAACCAGGGCTTAAAGTAACGTGTAAATAGCTGAAAACCTGATAAAAGTTATGTCGGCAGCGTGTAACAAGGCAATGCCCAAAATGAAGAGTAACAACACAAGACGCGTAGGGGTATATTGGTAGACAGATGAAATCAAAGAACAAAGGCAGAAATGCATGAAAACGAGGGAATTAAGTAGACCCAGTAAGAAGAGACTCCATAATGAGACATGCCAAGAGCAGGACAAGTTCAAGGACGAGCGAGAAAAACTCCTAAACATGATTAAAAAATCTAAAGCAAGAAGCTAAAGCTCTATGTGAGGAAGTGGAGAACGATCTGTGGGGTCTAGGGTACCCCATTGTCACGAAAAGGCTAAAATTCCCCCCGATGACAATTAGCTCCGAAAAAAATGAGAATTGCCAGAGGACTGCTCCCCCAACATGAAGAAAGGAAGTGAGTGAAACCAGATGCAGAAGAATATATGCCCTCCACGAACGAAGAAATTCTTAGGGCAGTTCAAATAGATTAAGATTCGGAAAGCACCTGGGCTACACGGAATCTCGCCAGAAATAATAAAAATTATGGTAAGTGAATATACAGAGATGTTTACACACATGTTATGAAGAACATACATATGTTATGAAATGTTATGAAAACTGGAACGATACCGGAAATATGAAAAAAGCCAAAGTTATATTAATCAAGAAAACTAATAAGAAAAGCTTAAAAGCGTCATCGTATAGACCGTTATGCTTGATCGATTAGGCAGCTAAGCTTTTGGAGCAAGTAATAGTTAAGAGATACTCAGTACGGTTTCCGGGAGAAACGGTCCACCATCGATGCAGCCAGAAAGGTGCTTCAAATTGCAGATGGAGAAACCAAAAATACATTTAAAACAAAAAAGCTCTACGCATTGGTGACTATAGATGTCGAAAATGCATTCAACACCTTGCTATGGACGGCTATACTAGATTCGATGCAGAGAAGACGAGTAACACCCAGCTTAATACGTTTAGTACAAAGCTACCTCGAGAACAGGAGTATCCAAATAGAAGGTAACAGCAGGCGCCCGGCCTGGGGAGTGTGGGGACCTTTCTTTGGACCCGTACTATGCAATATATTTTAGAATGAAACTGAAATTTAAAAATGCCCCCAGGGGTAACGATAATAGCTTATGCGGACTATAGTATTAATAACCAACGAGGCACTTAACCGAATAACCACCTATATACAAACCAAGCGACTGGAAATATCTATGGAGAAAACCGAATCGATTATGCTTGTGGGAAGGAAACGATTTGAGCCTGTGGCATTCGAAATGCTATAGAAAGAAATTCATCCTTAAAGGAGCCTAAAATACCTAGGCATAATATTCGATGAAAGAATCAACTTTGGGCCTCACGTGGATTATGCTGTAACCAAAGCCGAGAACGCAGTTAAAGCGTTCACCAGGCTGATGCCGAGAGTGGAACGTGCGTCGAAAAATAAACGAAAAACACTCACCATAGTTGTTGAATCGATCCCACTATATAGAGCACCCATATGGGGAAAAGCTGGAGGCAAAAAATATAAGGAAAAGTTGTTGAAAATCCAGCGGAATATAGGGATACGAATCGCCAGAGCGAATAGAACTAGCAGAACGGAAAGCCTGTACGTGATAACTGGTATAATACCAATAGACCTATTGATTATTGAGCGAAACCTAACGGAAAGAAAAACTAGGAACGAAAAGCAAGAAGCTCGAGCAAACACATTAAAAACATGGAAAGAACGCTGGGAAAACTGTGACTGTTGGACACAGAAGACTACTACACTCTGAGATCCTGTCCCCAGAACCCAAAGGAAAGAAGGCTTTCTAGACTACTGGATAATACAGTTCCTAACGGGGCATGGTAACTTCGAAACCTATCTCGCAAGGATTGGGAAAGGAAGAAGCAACATATGCCAGCAATGTGGGGAGAAGAGGGCACGCCGAAGCACGCTGTGCTGGAGTGCCAGCAATGGATCATAGAGAGGCAACCATTGGAACAGGAAATTGGAAGTCAAATTACAACGGACAATATAATAGCGGAGATGCTGGATGGAAAATGGGAAGTAATAAGTTCGTGTATAAGCAAAATAGTTAAAGAAAAGAGATCCGCCTCAACAAACGGATAGAAGAAACCAACTAAGCTCCCGAAAGCCTCGAAGTAATGCGAAAGCGGTTCCGTGACAATATTTCGGCAATGCTAAAATGAACATAAGAAAAGGGGAATGGTTTTTAGTGGGTATGACCGGTACTAACACCAAACACCTAACTCTCCACCGCGAAGTAGTGATCGCATCAGCATACTTCCCTGGCGATGGTAACAGCATACCACCCATTGAAGTACAAAAGCTGGTGGAACACTGTATTAGGAGAAGGCTGCCACTCATCCTGGGATGTGACGCGAACGCACACAATGAGATGTGGGGCAGCACGGACACTAATAAGAGGGGTGAGTACCTTTTAGAATACCTCATTAAAGAGAACTTAATTGTGTACAACGTTGGGAACACACCAACATTTGTCACTAAAGTCAGAAATGAGGTACTGGATATTACGGTAGGTAGCGCTAACGTAAGTAAACTAATTAAAAAGTGGAGGGTTTCAAGTGAGCCCTCAATGTCAGATCATAGGATCATAGAGTTTGAGCTGGAAGGAGCGAGTGAGGAAAACACCCCCATTCGAAACCCCAGACAAACTGTGTGGCCTATGTTTAGTTCCCAACTAAAAGAAAACCTAGAGCAGGTGACAGTGCGGGGTAGTATCAAACACTACACCGTGCTGGAGCAGGCTGAAGAAGAAATAAATGTAGCAATCACCACGGCATTTGAATCCAGCTGCCCGGTAAAAACCGTGAAGGAGCATAAGGACGAAAAATGGTGGAACAAAAATTTGTCTCCATTAAGAGCAAAAGTACGTAGGCTTTTCAACAAAGCCAAGCAATACGGAAATTGGCTAGAATACTCTGAGGTGCTTACCACCTACAACAAAGAGATCAGAAGGGCAAAAAGGGAAAACTTTAGGACCTTCTGTGAAAACATAGAATCCACGCCGGTGGCAGCTAGACTGCACAAAGCACTAGCGAAGGATAGAGTGGAAATGACAACCACTCTCAAGAAACCGGATGGGACCTTCACGGAGGATGAAGAGCAAAGAGCTCTCCTCCTACTAGAAACCCATTTTCCGGGATGTAGAGGATACAGGGAGACCGAGGGATGCAACCACGGAAACCAAGTCGGGCCGACTGGAAGAGGGCAGCGTCCATCTGTACGGAAAACCGAATCAGATGGGCTATCGGCACTTTCCAGCCTTTTAAGGCCCCAGGAGTGGACGGACTAGTTCCTGCCTTCCTACAAAAGGGAGAGAGAGAACTAATGCCGTATCTTCTAAATATCTTTAGAAGTAGCTTAGCGCTCGGATATATACCGGAGCTATGGAGAAGGGCTAAGGTGGTATTTATACCGAAGGTGGGGAAGAAAGACACCACTGAACCGAAGTCATTTAGACCCATTAGTCTAACATCTTTTATGTTAAAGACAATGGAGAAGGTGATTGATAATTACCTTAGGACTATAGTGCTGGTAGGTACACCACTACACAGGAGTCAGCATGCTTACAGAGCAGGGAAATCCACAGAAACCGCCCTGTATCAGCTGACAAACGAAATAGAAGCAGCACTAGAGATAAAGGAAGTGGCGATATGTGCCTTCTTGGATATAGAGGGAGCTTTTGACAACACCTCACACGAGGCTGTCAGGGCGGCCCTCGAAAGAAGGAATATCGACAGCACTATCTCAAAGTGGATGGGAGAAATGCTGAGAACTAGAACGGCGGAGACACAAGTGGGAAAAGACACCATTAAGATCTCCACAACTCGAGGGTGCCCACAGGGAGGTGTACTATCACCGCTAATGTGGAGCCTGGTAGTTGATGAACTACTGGTTAGGCTAAACGACCTAGACATCAAATGTCAAGGTTACGCCGATGACATAGTCATAATGGCCAGAGGAAAATTTGAGGGAACGCTCTTTGAAATTGTTCAGAGAGGCCTCAAAGTAACTAGTAGATGGTGTCAAACAGTGGGATTAAGACTCAACCCGAGCAAAACCACGGTGATACCATTTACTAGAAGGAGAAAACTAAACTGCCTACATCCCATACTCATAGATGGGAAGGCAGTAGAATACCAACAGGAGATAAGGTATCTGGGTATCACACTAGATAGCAAACTCCTATGGAATAGACACGCTGAGGCAGTGGTAGGTAAAGCCAAACGCGCCCTAATGGTGTGCAGAAATCTGGCAGGAAAAACGTGGGGTTGTAACCCCACTATCCTGCGATGGATGTACACCATGATAGTGAGACCTGCAATCACTTATGGGGCGGTTGCGTGGGGAAGTAGAATCAAGCTGGCCTCTATGAGGAAACAGCTTGAGAAGATTCAAAGACTGGCGTGTGTCTGCATCACGGGGACGATGGGGTCGTGTCCGACAGCAGCATTGGAGCTGCTGCTGGATCTGACTCCGCTGCACCTCGTGGTGGAGAGCGCCGCCAGATCGGCGATCGTAAGGTTCAGCAAGGAAGGAATGGGCAGAGGCAAAATAATCGGGAGCAGAGACCGAAACAGCCTCGCTGCCAAGATCCCCTGGCTGGAAGTACCAAAAGACGAAATGGTATGCAAATACCACTTCGAGAAAAACTACACAGCAATGTGTAGTAGTAAAGCCGATTGGAGCGACGAATCCTCAGCATACCACATAGAGCAAAATGCCATCAAGTGGTATACAGATGGTTCGAAGACAAAGGAAGGCACTGGTGCAGGAGTGTTTGGACCTCGTACCAGATACTCCGAATCCATGGGAACATCCCCAAGTATCTTCCAAGCAGAGGTACACGCAATCGAAAGATGTGCACAGTTTAACCTCGACAGGAAGTACCGCAAAGAACGAATTGCTATCCTGTCAGATAGCCAAGCAGCCATCAAGGCCATTAGCTCATACACCATCAGATCCAAACTGGTATGGGACTGTGTGGGGAAGCTGAACAAGCTTGGCAGGGATAATAAAGTAACGCTATACTGGGTACCAGGACACACTGGTATAGACGGAAACGAAGAAGCCGATCACCTAGCAAACAAGGGATCCAGTAGCCCCTTTATAGGTCCGGAACCCTTTTGCGGTATGAGCGTGAACACCATCCGCAAAAGTTTAGATGAAGAAATAAGAAGAAAATGGATGAAAACCTGGGAAGAACTTCCAGGGCTAAGGCAATCCAAAGTGATGCTGGGATCTTTTAACCAGAAGAGAACTAAAGCTTGCCTGAAACTAAGCAGGAACAAGCTCAGAATTCTGACAGGAGCCCTGACGGGACACTGCAGACTTAGGAAACATCTCAAGGCCCTAGGCCTAGAGGAGGATGATGGATGCAGATTCTGTGGCTCAGCAGAGGAAACCCCCATACATCTGTTCAAAGACTGCGGAGCATTACTCCGCAAGAGACAGATGTACCTTGGGGCTCACTGCTTGAACACAGAGGAGCTGCAGGCCTTGAATCCCACCCAGATCCTGAGATTCCTAAAGGAATCAGGATTAGAGGAGGCGCTCTAAATGGGTAAGTACACCAACACTTGGAGGAGGAGGGTGGGGTACAATAGATCTATAAAGGTCGCAGTACAAGTCGTCACCACCATATCTACAATCTACAATCTACTAACACCAAGCCGGGTGAGTCACACATTCCCTAGGATATTTAGTTCTGGGGGTAGTACTTCTTCTTCTTTCATGTGCCTTGTCCGGTCTCCATGACGTTAGCGATCACCATGGCAAAAGCTGTACGGTCCTCCGCCAAGCGAAAAAGTTCAGCAGCCCTTCTTTTGCCGGTCCAGACGCGTATATTTCTGAGCCACGACTGTTGCTTTCTTCCAACTCCACGGCGCCCCTCAATCTTGCCCTTTAATATGAGCTGTAATAGACGATATTTATCACCTCTCAAAATATGTCCAAGATATGATGTCTTTCGGCATTTTCTGATGCCTTTCGATGTTTGCTTTTATTCTTGTTGGTAACATGTTGTGTCCACGGAATACGAAGCATTCTTCTGTGAAGTCACATTTCGAATGCCTCCAGTTGGTTCATCGTCCTGACCTTTAGAGTCCACGTCTCTACTCCGTACAGCAATACCGACCATACATAGCATTCAACCATGCGTTGTCTTAGCTTCAGATTCAGGTTGTCATTGCAAAGAAAGGATCTCATGTTATTAAAAGTTGCCCGAGCAACCTATATTTGGCACTTTATCTCGCAGTCCGGATTTAGATCCTCTGTAATAATACTACCAAGGTATTTGAACTTAGAGACACGTTCAATTTGGCTTCCAATAAGTTCTAGGGTAGTGCCATTGTGTGGTTGCCTGCTGAATATCATAAATTTGGTCTTTCCTATATTGATTTTTAGACCTTGTGTCCCTTCCACGTCACCGATTTTGTTTATAAGCAACTGTAGTCCCTCGATTGTGTTTGCTAAAATCACTGTATCGTCAGCATACCTGATTGTTGTTATTGGCTCCCCATTTATTTTGATGCCGAGGTGTGATATTCCTTCCAATGCTTCCTTAAATATTCTATCAGAGTATAGGTTGAAGAGTAATGGCGACAGTATGCAACCATGCCGTACTCCACGTTGTATCTCAATACGGTCTGTTTTAATATTGGCTATTTTTTATTGGCTATTTATTTCAAATTGAGAATCTACAAGATCTTCCTCACATCTAAGTCGGATGCGTGCGTGAATGATCCGTAGGAATGCTTTGAGCATGTGGGACATGAGGCTGATTAAGCGATAATTACCACATTTTTTTGGATGATGTTTCTTAGGTAGAGCAATAAAGGTTGATGATAACCAGTCAGATGGAATTTCACCTGTCTCATAGATACTATTAAACAGTTTAACTACCAACCCAATATTTTTCTCTATAATGAGCATTACAGCTTCGGTCGGAATGTCGTCAGGGCCAGATGCTTTCCTATTTTTTGCTATTGAGAATGCATGTATCACCTCGGATTTAAGAATAGTTGGTCCCATGCGCTCATGCACGTATTCCGCATCAGCTCTATGGTCTTTGAAGTTGGCCTCTATATAACTGGTCCATGTGTTTTTTAGTTCTTGTTCCTCCAAAATTAGTTGGTTACTATCATTTGTAAGTGACATAGTCGTTTTCTTCCTGTGGATTCCAGCTACTTCCTTTACTTTTCTGTACATATTAAAAGTATCATGTTTGGGGGTAGTACGCAAATGAATTTTCCCCCCTATGTAAAAAATGTGTGGGAGTGAGGAGAAACTGGATGAATGGAGAAAAAATTGCAGTGTTTGTGCGACATCCGAAGATATGTGGGAGCATTGGATGGAAGTGTGTACAAGGTGTAAATGCTAAAAGAGAATGAAGGAGAGGGATTCGAAGGGAAGAAGTGGAAGAAATATATGGATAAAAAGGAAAAGGGTTTGGAATTGCTGAGACGGAGAAAAAGATGGAATGAGCAAACAGGAAACAGAGTAGGGAGATTATAAAAGTCAGTCGTGTTTATTTCAGGGCGGTTTTGAGTATTTAAGTTTATATTTATTTAGTAATTAGGTAGTACAATTTCAGTGTATTTCAAAATGCCTATATTTATATATAAAATACAAGTTTACGTACTACAATCACATGCATTTACTACCAAATGTCAATCAGTTCTACTAAGAATTAATCAGTACAATCAAATGAATTAACAGGATTCCTTTTTGAGGATCAAAAAGAATTTAAGATATACGTTCTATCGGCGTGTCGCTATCGGCGTGATAACAAGGGCTCTAGCATGAAAAGTGACAGCGGGGTATTTACAGTAGGTAGCTAAATTTGTAAAATTGGGGACTCATCCTTTTCGCATATAACAAGCTACTACTTTCTGATTTAGATTTTACTGATTTCACGTGATCTGATAATATTATGTTTCTACATTTGGTAGAATCGAATGACTCAATAACTAGAAGTTTCGACGAGTCGTTGTTATACGAAGAAATTCTGGAGTGACAAAAACCTCAAAATAAATTTGAAGTAAATGTTATCTTATGTCGAAAAATAGATAATTCGAATTAAAATGAATATATTTTTAACTGTATTTGAAGCCTGGTCAATAAACAATATTCTCTAATTAAATTTGAAGAGAATTAAAATTTATCGAATCAAAATTGGTATGTGTATGTGTATTTAATTTAATACCTAACCAAAAACAAAAAAAAAACACCATCGTTCATCCTATTATTTTCCCAAAAACCCCAATTCACTACAACATTTATAATTGATCCCAATTTTTCTATGACATCATTCTCAAATTTCGCTCCCCATTTATACAAAAATAAACTATTACAACATAATCCGAATGGGCGATTCTTCCTCCAATTTTAAAAACTGTCAAATTAGCTTTCACAACATATTTTTTTACGCATAGGGGTGGCCAATCATTTATATTTTTTCTAAACGTTGTTTTGGCACCCTTTCAAATTAGGTTTTGGAAAATTATACCTTTCGATAATGATTTTCCATGCATCTGGAGCTCGAAAATGGCCCTATCCCGAGGGTGTAACCCTAAATTATAACTCGATTTCTATCAAATGGAATCGTAATATTCGGATGCGACGGACGGTTTACAATCAAAAAATAAATATTATCCTCAATGGGACGACTATTCTACTTCAATTAAACGTTACAGTTCATTGGAAAACTTATATAAATCAATGTCAATTACAATAGTTTTTTTACATAGGAAATCATTTACATATGTATATATAGAGAAGCAGATTTACATACTTAGTTGAAAGGGACATAGGGGATTGATGTTTAGGGTAGAACGAAATTGGAAAAATACCCCATTAGACTTATTCAAAAAAGTTAAATCTAATTACGTTTTAACATATTTTAAAATAGATGCACTTATACACTTTTAACATCTTTCAAAAAGTGAACGTTAAACTAATCGGGAATTAGGCTTATTGTAATTATCGATAGTTCAATGAATAAAATTTAGGAAATCAAAGGACACAAAAATAGATATAATTACTATATTGATACAAGTTAAATAAAGCTTTGAATTAAATGGAAAAACAAGGATATAACCAGACTAGAGACTAAGAAATGAGTCGATAAAGATGATATTAGAAAGATAAGATCAGAGTTACTATTTGAGACTAGACAGACAAGTCTAGACGTTAGTTTTTTGTCAATTTAATTTTTCTCTTGACTAATTTATCAACGACATAATTTTCTTCTTCTTGTGCCGCGGAGAACGCATGTCATTCTAAGAATTTCTGTGTGAGGTTTCGTTTGAATTCAAAGAAATAATTTATTACTAGTGGCATAGTCCAGACAGCATTATTTAAATTGCAATCTTTTTTTTAAATTCTATTAATTACATTAAATGTACCTATATGGTAAAAGCTTCAATTGTTTTTCAATAGGTTTATTTCATTTTTCGATTTGTTCTGGTCTGAAATAAAATATGAAAATTACTTAAAAAGGATTATTAATTCCTGGGAAATTAAAATGAAATTAAAACTAAATTAAGTGACAAAAATATTTATGTGCTATTTATATACAAAAATATTTATATACTAATGCAGTAAGTAATTTCGCTACATTCAATTATTTTCCTTTTTCTACAAGAATGATATAGTATTAATGTTGCCTATAAATAATAATAATATTTTCAACATATTTTCATAATGAAAATCTAAATATAATGAAAAAATAATAAACAAAATTGAAATCTGAAATATAATTTAAAATAGACAGATATGTTTTAAATTTTTCAGATCTCAGTATTTCCATTTCATATTTTTGGAAATCAATTAAATTAATCTGTTAAGATAAATTATAAAGCAGGTTTTTTAACTGAAATTTATTTAATATATGTATATACTGTAATTTCTTTACATTTCACGAACAATTATTTTTACCATATCATAGAGATGATATAAAATATATAGCATTTAACGAACTATTTTTACAAGAATTGCAAATATCTTAAATATCTCCATATCTTATTTTTTCCATATGCATTTGTGAATATTCAATATACATTAAATTATTAAATTTTATATATAATTTAAGTGGCCAACCAATATATGATAGATTGTATAAATACTGTTAGTTTTATTAGTAATTTTTTATAAGAAACCGAAATTCCAAATATTCTCAACATGTTGAGGAAAGCATCATAACTCAATATTTTCAATAAATATCATGAAAATAATAAATTGTTAGTATTACAAATCCGACATTAATTCGTTTAAATCTTACTGTTAGTATAAATTGTTCTTGTGCAAACAATTATTTATTAGAACATATATTGCAATTGGTTACTTAGTATAATTAATATTCTTGAAACAAGAATTGCTAACAATTTTAAGGAAATTTTATTTTGATTTAATCTTTCTAGAAGAAAATATTTCCAAAATAACTCAAAAAAATACTCAAATTGACTGTATTTACTGTACTTGTGACTGTATACAAACTAATGTATACTGTGTTCTATAAATGCATTAAATTTATTTAACTAAAATATTATATTAATATCTATTAATACTAATTTCACAGAGAGAGAATATATTTAATACTTATATATACTTTATACAAAGGGCTATCGGCCGCAAGGTTCTGCTGCCTGCAAACACATTTTGATTAAAAAGGAAAAAAACGTACATAATGTACATATTATATATGTACATTAGGGTGGAGCGAAATACTTTTTTTGGGTTGTGAGTGATCTAATAGTGAAAAATCGGTGCCTTTTAGACTTGAATTAATCCATGCAAAATATTATTTGATTCGATTTATAGTAATAGCCTCCGCAACGTTATTGAATTTTTGAAAAAATATGGTTTTTAGACTAATTTAAATTGTAATGAACAGACGTATTTTATTCCCAGAAATTATTACAACTACAGTTTATTTTCTATACAAAACAAAAAAAAGCATGATTTTAAGTTTATAATATAAAATAATGGGAGTGGGGGAGCGCAGGAGGGGACAATTAGACTACCTGTCGCGTCGTCAGACTATTGGTTATTGGACTATTGGTTTTGGCTCGAATTAGACTTGCGCTAGTTATTTAACAAGTAACCTAACGTCAATTTTGTTTCGTAAAAAACATGCAAAGAACACGAAGTGTCTTTAAATGTCCTTTTCGTGATATTTGTGAGACAAAAAACAATATTCTACATACTTACGAAGATGTAATAAAATTCTATGAATGGACAAGACATCAACTAAAGTATCAATCGGAAACTGCAAAAGAGCCAACATTTTCTCTATTCCGATAGTAACACCAACAAGGTTCGTACAGATGTTAAATGCATACCATTTAAAATGCAAAAACCTACTCAAGTCTGTCAAAAGGCTCTATCCGGAAAAGTTAGAAAGTTTTCGACAAAGTAGGTACTTTTTGATATTGCAGCATGTAAGCGTAAAGATTTACCTCAATGTATCTGTCGCAAGGATAAAAAGGTTCCCAAACAAGAACATACTTTTTTAATTGATCAAAGAACCACCTATCGAACTATGATAATAGGTGGAATCGACATAAGTGTTACGAATACGTTGCAAAAGACCCTAACGAGGAAACAGGAATGGGAGAACCGCCCATATACAGCCTTAAATACTTCGTTATCTGTTATAGAAGTTAGTACTTTTCCGGTATCGTCAGCGTCTGAAAGTCGTAGTAGTTCAGATAATTCCACTAACACCATAAACAAAAGAATTCCGAAAAAAAAGTATTCGTCGATTTTCCTACTTTATCGAAGACCTGTGACAGGTATGGTGTATCAGATAGAGCAGCTGCAGCGATTGCGTCGTCTATAGTGCCGCCTATAAATTTCAATGCTTCAACACATATTGATTTAATAAATTGGCAAGAAATGTGAACCACCGATTATGAAAAACTTGCCTGACCAAGAAATTCAGTCTGTCGTTGAATCAGGTGGTGAGGGTGAAGTCTTGTTTTTAAGACATCCATGCCACCATGCCAACTCAAGCTATTGAACGGTCTGTAACATTGACGACGATAGCTGCCACTTCTCAATGCATAAAAAAAGTCACGATTAGGTGCAATAAGAGCCAAATTGGAATCACGAAACGTAATGCCTAAATTTAAGATTTTCGAGCAAATTAATTGTTTTTTTTAATAATATTTTTGTGTGTGGAGGCAGAAGATATTCAACAAATTAATTCAAAAATTATATTTATTTTAACTTTAATATAATGCACCAATCCCCCCTATTACAACTTTAAATCTCGAAAAAAATATGTTTGCATACATCCGTGCTCCACCCTAATGTGCATATGCGCCTATAACGCGGATCTAAGTTTTAGAGCTCAACCTCATCTTCTTGGATCTGTCGCTGTCTTAGTTTTAAAAATAGTGACAAAACGGTTTCAGATTTTTAAAATTTCGTCGTTTTGGAGAAATTCGAGGTTACTAGATTTTCAAAATTCCTGCAAATAGTCTCACAGTAGAGAAAATAGCGAGAGTCTATGAATGATAAAATCTTAACCTCGATTTGACAAAATCTTCATTAATCTAACGCTGCCTTATTTTTTAAAATATTTACAAAACGGTTTAAGATTATCAAAAATTGGACTTTCTGGGGTAATTTATAGTTTTTAGATTTACGAAATTCCTCCAAATAGTCGCGCAGTGAGGAAAATAGTGAGAGCCTACAAATGTTGATTTTGTCTCAATCTCATCTTCGTTGATCTGTGGCCGTCTTATTTTTAAAAATATTAACAAAGCGGTTTTAGTTTATCAAAATTTGGACTTTTTGGAGTAATTTGTGGATCTAGGATTTCCAAAATTCTTTCATATAGTTGCACAGTAAAGAGACTAGTGATAAGAAATTAACAAATGTTAATTTTGTAAAATTTCAACCTCATCTTCATTGATCTGTGAAATCTGAAGGAACCATCTGAAAAAACCATGCGCACTACACTTTTAAAGTACAAACTCATGCGATTATTTTACCAAAAATTAGCAACACCGGATCCGGTGATCGGATCCGGTATATTGGTACCGGATCCTGTAAACGCTTTATGATGCCGGATCTGCCGGATTACCGGATCCGATTTTCCGGACTGCAATCCCTAGTCCTTAGTCTGGGGTGTATAGGGTCACGCTGTAGAGGTAGCACCCTTTATCAATAGCGGTCACATCAAATGTTAAAGACAGGCGATGGCTAACGATAACTGGTCCTCACAGGGTACCCAGCTCTTACTTATGGCTCCAAGCTGCCACACCCCGGTAAACTGTATTGACCTACAGGCCAAACTAAGTGAGGGTAGCTAGATATGGCGAACACGCAGCGTCTGAAAGCAGAGGGACGGCTGCAAACGGGCTCTGCATCCTGAGGATCGGCCGAAATCCAAAACTCGTCAACACGCAGGGCAAGCGCGACGTTTTAACAGCCAAAATCTTTCAAAGTACCATATGAAATGTCGAAATACAAAACAAAAATACCCCAGGCGGGTAGAACACAATATTCGGAATCCCACTCCGACAGAAAATCGGACAGCCTCACGGATTCTGTGGGAGGCAATAAATCGACCATCTTTACACAACATAAACTAAAATACACACACAAAATCTACATAGCAACATACAACATACGGACTATGAGAATGGAAAAGCACCTGGAAGAACACGAACTTGCAGCTATAAAATGGGATATCATAGGAATATGCGAGACAAGACTCAAAGGAGAGAAGAGGACTACACTAAAATCGCGACACGTCCTATATGAGAATAGCTCAGAAACAAACCAGGGAATTGGGGGCGTAGTATTTATCGTGAACCGCAAAATAAAACATAAAGTGGTCAAGTACCACGAAATATCAGTAAGAGTTATATATATATATATATATATATATATATATATATATGTATATATATATATATATATATATATATATATATATATATATATATATATATGTATATATATATATATATATATATATATATATATATCGTACTAAAGTTAAATAACAAATATCAAGTCCAAGCGATACACCTCTATGCACCAACTAGCAGCGCAGATGACGAATCTATCGAACAGCTATACGAAGATAACAGCAGCGCCAAGAACATGAAAAAAACGTACTACACAGTTATTACCGGAGCTTTTAACGCCAAAATAGGCAAAAGACAGTCACATGATACCGAATACGTAGGAAACTTCAGCCTTGGGACAAGGAATGGAAGAGGAGGAATATTAAGTAACTACTTCAACACCGAAAAACTATTTTGTCTAAACACTTTCTTTATCACTTCTAAATCAAAAAAGATGGACCTGGAAGAGCGCAGATGGCCGGGCAAAAAATGAAATAGATTTCATACTTTCTAACAATAAAAACATATGCAAAGATATCTCAGTATTAAACAGATTTAGGACAGGAAGCGACCGCAGATTGGTCCGAGCAAAGATCCTCATAAACACAAGAATTGAAAGAAAGAAGTTGGTACACAAAAAGAAATTTACAACAGCCGAATTCCTGACCCTCAACTAAATTGAATACGATAACGAAATAAAAAAGAGACTGAAACGATCAGAAAATCTACAATAAATGAATATAGATGATTTTGCAACAAGCATAACGGAGAACAATCAGCCACAAGGAAGATCTGTAGCAAGATTAGAAACGAAAAAGAAACCAGACTTTCAGTGAAAACAAAATAACTAATAAAGAAGAGAAGAGAAACCTGCCGGGACTCACCCAATTACAACACCATAACCAAAAAAGTAAAAAAGAAGATATGCACAGATATCAGAGCTTATAAAATCCAACAAATCATCGAAACCATAGAGGCGAACAAAAACATGAGAGTACTGAAATCAAAGCTTCCAAATGGAAAACCAGATATTATTAAACTAAAAGACCGCCATGGCAATATCATTACCAACAAAATAGACATAGTCGCAGAAGCCCAAAGATTCTACGCCAGCCTATACACATCATCCATACCGAACCTAACGACATCCTCAAAAACTATTACAAATGTAGGATCGGAAAAACTGTCAGAAATAACGACAGCTGAAATTACATATGCGTTACAACAAATGAAGAACCGGAAGACCCCAGGAGAGGACCAGATAACAGCAGAAATGCTAAAAGCGGGAGGTGGAACACTACTGGACGCTCTGCGGATACTTAACAAACAAATGTTTTATCGAGGGGAAAATACCAAGAAAGTGGAAGAACGCAGAGGTCATCATCCTGTACAAAAAAATTACAAAACAAACCATGGAAAACTATCGTCCAATAAGCATGTTATCACACCTATATAAGCTTATGATGCGGATTATCACAAACCGACTCACAAAGAAACTTCTACGACTTCTACGTCTTCTGAAGACTTCTACCAAACAGTGAAACAGGCTGGTTTTCGAAAAGGTTTGGGCACAGCAGACCACCAACAAACAATCCGAACACTTCTCGAGAAGACAACAGAATACAATATTCCAATAAATATAGCGTTCATAGACTACCGAAAAGCGTTCGACAGTGTCGAGACTTGGACTTTCCTATCGGCAATGAACGGTGCAAGAATAGACTCGAGATACATTTTCAAAGAGGCCACCTTTCACGTAAAAACAAACGACGACCTACACACGGGGGATCGGGACGGGAGATCGGCTCCCCCACATAATTCACCGCAGCCATAGAAAAGGTTTTCAAACAACTAAACTGGGACGAGAAAGGCATTAAGATCGACGGGACATATCTAAGTCACTTAAGATTCGCGGACGACATAATTCTAATAAGCACTAATATCGAAGTATTAAAAACAATGGTAGAAGAACTAAACAACCTGTCCAAGCAAATAGGGTTAAAAATGAATCTAAACAAAATAAAAATTATAACTAGTAGCCCTCAGAAAATGTCGATTGATAACATCATAATAGAGAAAGTAGAGCAATATACATATCTGGGGCATACAATTAAAATTGGCAAAGAAAATCAAACTGCCAACATCAAACGCAGAATCCAACTGACATGGGCCGCCTTTGGAAAGCTCAGCCATATACTAAAAAACCAAGACGTCTCAATTTACCTAAAACGTAAGGTTTACAACTAGGCTATCACTAAAAAATCAGCAGCAAAACTTAGACTGACTCAAAAAGCAATAGAACGTGCGATGCTGGGAATCACTCTAAGAGACAAAATGCGCAAAACAGATATCAGGACAAACACAAAAAATAATAGATGTCATGGAGAGAACAGCGGATCTCAAATGGCAATGGGCAGGACACGTGACCAGAAAGAATACACAAGAATGGAGCCACAAGATTACCTTCTGGAGACCCCGTCAAACAAAAAGAAGCACGGGAAGACCCCAAACAAGATGGATAGATGACATAAAGACGATAGCAGGAAACCAGTGGATGAGAACAGCAAATGACAAATAAGCATGGAAAAAAATTAAAAAGGCCTATATCCAACAATGGAAGTATGAAGGCTAATAATAATAATAAGAAGAAGAATCCCTAGTCTATAGTCATGGAGGGGCGGCAAATGGCTTCATAGATTCTAGCGGCCGTTTTGATGGAAATGCCTTTACTTGCATGGGTTAAGCCACGGAAGTATTTACTTCTTGCTATTGTCTTTCATATTTCGCTTCTTTGATGGATTTCATCTTGTTGTGGAAAATCATGCCTAAGTATTTGATTTTAGGAGTGGGTGTTACGTCGATGATGCCTAAGTGTATGTGGGAAGAGCTGCGAGAGATTCTTTGGTTAGGAATGAGGAGTTGGCATTTAGATTGATTGGCGGAAAGTATCCAACGATTGAGTCATGATATCGTTTTGTCAGTAAGGGGTTGGAGCTCGTAAGTGTTTTTTTTTTTGAGGTTTTTCTTGTGGGAGATGAGAGCGGTATCATATTGTAGGATGTCATATTATAGGATGTATGGGAGACGATTTGGAGTTTGTCGTTAGAGTGATAATTATATGTGTCGTGGCAGTATAGGTTATAGAGCAAAGGAGAGAGAGAGAAGAACCTTTAGGAAATGCCTTTACTTCCATGGGTTAAGCCACGGAAGTATTTACTTCTTGCTATTGTCTTTCATGTTTCGCTTCTTTGATGGATTTCATCTTGTTGTGGAAGATTATGCCTAAATATTTGATTTTAGGAGTGGGTGTTACGTCGATGATGCCTAAGTGTATGTGGGAAGAGCTGCGAGAGATTCTTTGGTTAGGAATGAGGAGTTGGCATTTAGATTGATTGGCGGAAAGTCTCCAACGATTGAGTCATGATATCGTTTTGTCAGTAAGGGGTTGGAGCTCGTAAGTGTTTTTTTTTTTGAGGTTTTTCTTGTGGGAGATGAGAGCGGTATCATATTGTAGGATGTCATATTATAGGATGTATGGGAGACGATTTGGAGTTTGTCGTTAGAGTGATAATTATATGTGTCGTGGCAGTATAGGTTATAGAGCAAAGGGGAGAGAAGAACCTTGGGGAAATCCTCGATGTGAGGTAAATCGAAGAGAAAGGTGGTTCATCCAGGATCATTCCTAATCCTGGATCCTGCATCACAGCCGTTGTCAGTCAACTGCCGTTACTTCGAAAATTTCACATTAACAGAAAATTAGTTTGTTCTAATATTTCTGTAAACGAATTACCGAATAATTGAGCCGTTTATTTTGAAAGTGACCTAACTCCATTTATGTTCGAATCGAGATATGAAGGGTTTGCGTTGGATAAAATTTAAAAATATGGGTAACGAATAACATAGTTGAATAATGTTTTGGTGTTTCTAAGGGTGTCAAATTTATCATCTGTATTAGCATAATTAATGTTATTTAAGAAATTAATATTTTTGCTGGCTGTAAATGGACTTGGGCCACTTTCAAAATCAATTAAATCGCCTTTCAAATTCTTAAGAAAGCACAAATCCATTCATAAACTAAATTTTCCTTGAAATCAAAATAAATGTAAGTATACACTTTTATGTTATAAAATCTGAAAAGTTAAATAACAGTTGTAAAATATTTTTTACATTAAAAAAATCATGTTTTATTAATTATTATTCAGTCTTCTCCAGTTTGTGTATGCGGGAGGGATTTAAAATAATTATTATGTGCAGGTCGGTTACATAATGTAATAAAAAAGTCCTTGTATTTGAGGTTTGTGAGTAGTCTCGTTTTTTTTTATTTTTACATTGAAAATCATATTCGAAAATTCATAAGTTTTCTCTTGGGATATTTTAATATGTCCATATTTTCATGCAGTTTTTTTGCAATTTAATTTGTTATAAACAAATTATTAACGAATTGCTCAAAATTACAATGTTATATCGGGAGACACGTTTGAATCCATTAGTGGAAGGAAACTAAAATTTGGAATTAAATTGATTAAAATAAATTCATTGCACATTGCTAATTCAACCGCTGCTTTGATAATTAAACATAAAGCTCTTACGAGATCACCTAAAATTTTATTGCAAAATTTTCCATATCGATTTGAAACTCTCACAATGGGACTTAGGCCACTTTCAAAATAAACTTTTCATCACTTCATTAACCCAGCAAATTTTCGTGTTACAAAATCATAATGATTTTAAATATATTAGTAAAAAGTTACTTCAGTATAAAAAGATCAAGTGAAAACCTAACTATTAAGGTAGCTAACTCGATATTTTTAAAAAATGGACATGGGCTTTCAAAATAAACGGCTCAATTATTTATTCTAAAACGAAAACCTTACAATTTGAATAAAATGTTTTCTACTAAAATTTAGTTGCAGCAAGAATATCTCCAACTTAAAGATATTACAAAGAATTTCAGTTATAAACAACAAGCCAATATGAATTTTGTGGTCGGGGTTATCGTAATTGCATTACGATACCTTGACTATGAATATAGTGAAGCATGCTGAACAATCTATTCGAGCCCAATGAGGCATTCCGAACTGTTACCCAACTGCGGCAAGGCTCATTCGAATCTTCTCTCACCCTAATTAGGAAAACCTAACTTAAGCAAATCTTTGGATGTCCTAATAAGGCCTTCCGAAATATTACTGAACCTAAAACCTAACCTAACCTAATGAGGCCTACCGAAATGTTACCGCAATGTCGCAAGCCTCATTGGAAGAGAAAGGTGGCAAACCTTATCCCGTCCTTAGAAAAGCCTAACTTCGGCATATCTTTGGAAGTCCTAACTTCTACCTAATGAGGCCTTCCAAATTGTGATCGAAGTTTGGCGTGCCTTGTTCACACCTTGTCGCGTTCTAATAAGAAAAACGGAAGAGTGGCATGCTGACGAAATTCCAAACTAGATTGTTATGAGGAAACTCAAGAGCAAAACAAACTAGGCAAATCGTTGGAATTCCTTACTACAACTTTATATGGATAAGCAAAGGTTTATCGAAGTTCGGCAAGCCGAATTGTTATTTTTTGTTATAAGAAAAAGCTGTGGCACGGCCTAACTGAAATATATTTATGCTTTTTTTTTCCAAAATTCCAAAATTCCGGCACCATATCAGTTTGAGTTTCATTACGCACATGCGCCCACACACTTACTGATCTAAAAGACTATTTCCATACTTGACGAAGATATAGATATATTCAGTTACCTACTCTTCTCTCAAATAAGACGGCAGATCCCTTGAGCAAAGAATCAGTAGATAATAGTGTGTCTTCTATCTTGGGAAAAGCGTTGGAAAAAAACAAGAAAGAAGAAACACATTAAAAAAGCAAAGAACAATCAAATTTTAAGTTTTATAAAATATTTTTACAATTTCTATATTAATAGAAACTAATTTTAAAATTTCGAAACCGAGCAGTAGCAACAAGAAATATAGAAAATTGTGAACTACTTGCAGAGTACTTTAAAGACCTCCTAAATTGTGGAAATCTTCACTTTTGAGAAACACTCCTTTTAAAGAAGAACTCACTTTTGAGAAAACCACACACAAACCAAACTCGGAACCTCCTACACTAGAGAAGTTAAGCAACTAATTGGAACACTGAAAAACAACAAAGCGCCAGGAGAAGACGCAATAGTTGCTGAAATGTTAAAATTAAGTGGTAACAAAATAGCTAGAAGTATTCAAGAAATCATACAGAATATTTGGAGTACTGAGAAAATTCCTGAGGAATGGAAATGTGCAATAAATCAACAACTTCACAAGAAAGAGGATAAACTAGATATAAATAACTATAAGGGAAATTCTTTAATATAAGCCGTCTACAAAATTTTCTCTAAATCCCTTTTTAATAGATTAAAAGAAAAGACCGACAGCTTAATTGGAAAATACCAGGCAGGATTGCGAAAAGGAAGATCTTGTGTAGAACAAATCCTAAACTTAAAAACCGATCTGCAGATTCGAAAAACCAAACAAACAGTAATTACCTTTGTTGTCTTCAAAAAGGTGTATGATTCCATCTACAGACAAACACTTTTCAATATATTAGAGGAATTTCAAGTTGACAGGAAAACAGAAATATTTATTCAACCAACTCTAACGGACCCCAAAACAAAAGAGAAATTTCCAAACCTTTTGAAACAAGAACTTGAGTCGGACAAGGAGATAGATTTGATACGTGAATGGAAAAATGAAACTAGAGGACTAAATATTGGCAGACTACGCAAAAATAAAATCAGCCTTGACTGTTTAGGGTTTGCAGATAATCTTGCAATCCTCTCCAACAAGAAACAAGAAGCAATCCAGTACAAACTGCACGAAAGAGCAACAAAAACTGGACTCCAAAATTCATATGAAAATATGGGATATATGGAAAAAACAAAATCAAGATTCGACAACCAACCTTTAATTACAAAATATGGAAAAGTTTGCCAAATAGAAAAATTCAAGTATCTAGGTGAAATTATCCAGCCAGCAGCAATCAATGAGCCAGCCAACAGAGAAAGAAAAATGTGGGCAAAATACAATAGGCCACTAGGCCGCAGTGTTTGAAGGGTTAATACCCGGTATCCACATTGGACCAAACTTTGAGACAACAGAGAAACAACTACAAAGCTACAAAAAGCATAAAAAATCAGCTGGAACAGATTCAATAAAAAATGTATATTACGTAATGCCAAATTATTATCAGTTATCAAACCAGAAGCATTTTATGCATCTGAGACAATTATCATTGGTGGACGATCGAAAATAAAGAACATCAAGAAACAGGAGAGGAAATTTCTCAGGAAGATTTTTGGACCAAATTGTGTAGATGAAATTTCGATGAAAAAGGATCCACAAGAACTGTACCAGCATGCAGAAAAAATTACAGATACAATCAGGAAAAGGCGATTCAAATTCTATGGTCACCTATGCAGATTGAGCGATCACAGGCTAACAAAGAGAATTTTAAACCTAGCAATATTATTGAAGAATCACCATAACTAGTTAGCAGAAAGAAATGAAGACCTGCAAGAAATTGGTATCACCCAAGAAATGATTCACAACAGGACAAAATTAAGAAATACTATTAACCTTCACAAATTCGTAGAAAAACTAAAACGATAAGCTACTGGATGGACAGAAGAACGAAAAAAGAAACACAGTAAAATGGGAAGAGAAGGAGGGACAGCATGCTAAATAAGTTCAAACGCGCTCATTAGTAGGGCATAACGAATTAAAAAAAATATAAACTAATTTACCTGGGGTATATTTGCTGGTCAATAGTTCTAAATATACCACTTATATTTTACTGACTAATTTAAACAGAGTTACAGTAAAATTAATGATTTTTTAAATTAAAATTATTGTTTTAAGTTAATGTGTTTAGGGTTCTATTCAATTTTTTTAATTTCCCATCCGTCATTTACCTACTGTGCGTTTATGTTACTATTAATATGTTTTATCTACGACCACTATTGTAAATGCCCATTATTGTACAGTTCGCGGACTATGTAAATACATCATACCACACACAAATATAACAATCCGCGATTAATATTATGTAATAATTCAAAATCACCCATGAACGTTTGGTTTACGATTCGTTGATTGGTTGAGAGCTGCACGTTGATACAATTTTTAAATATAGTACTCCGTGATTTCCAAACAATCATTAAACGTCACATCATTCACATAGAAGCTATTATGCATTTCGTTTTTTCACGTCTAAATCTAACGAAAACTACAAATAAGTAATAAATAAAAAGGTATGTAACCATTAGGAATGTATTTTTTTTCATTTCCATCAAGTTAAATAAGGCCGAAGGTGTTACATAAAACATATTTTTCTTATTAAACAGAAACAAATTAGTGTGGTCGTAGATAAAGTATAGTACATAATTCAAGTTGTAAGGCAATTATGTACTCACGGAACTGTTCCGCTCGTACGTAATATGCTTCTTACAACTCTCATCATGTAATATACTATTATGATTCCTTTATAATTGCATTAAATTAATGTAGTCTAGCTTTACAAAAAATTGAAAACAAACTGTCAAATAAAACAGTAAGAATACTACATTATGTTCAATTGTAATTAAATATATTCGCATTTGCACCACAGACAAAAGGATTTAGTTTACACATTTAGTTACAATTGACGCATGCACGTGTGGCTTCCGAATGTGTTCCGAATCAGGTTTCCGAATCAGGTTTCGAATCAGTTTTCGAATTAGGAATTTACAATAGGAATTAGTAAGCTGGACGTACCTTACAAATGTGATACGGCCTAATGTGGTTGCCTTATTTGAAACGAACACGGAGTTCGGCATGCTTAATTCGTTCCTAATAAAAAACCGAACTGAAACTCCTATTCCGGTGCATTTTTCTTCCGAATCAGGCTTCCTAAATACAAACGGACCTGGACGTGCGATACAAATGTGATGAAGGCCTAATGCGGTTGCCTCATTTAGAATAGACTCGTTCCTAATAAAATAATATCTGAAATTCCTAGTCGGGTAGGTTTATCGTTTCAACCGAAAAAAAGTATATTTCGATGTTGTTTTCACAAATAACTTTGCTTTAGTTTCAAAGTCCTTATTTCAAACAAGAAATATGTATAATAAGGAAGTTATATGTTAAGGAAGTCTTCGTATCAAGGTTAATTATTATCAACTTGACGGACAAGATATCACTAGAGAACACGATTTCTTTTAAAATTTCGGTTAGTTTCCGACTTTAATCTGCATTTTTTAGGAAAGAAAAATATAAAACTAGAATAAGGTGTTGAATTTGTACAACGTTAATTAGTACAAAATTGATAGAACCAAACTTACTCAGTAATAAATCTGCTTATAGAAAATTTAATTCTTTAGAACAGCGGTTCGCAACCGGTGGGTCCCAGAAGGGTTACAGGTGGGTCGCGACTCGATCCTAAAACTATCAGAAACCATCGAATAAACCATCAGAAAAATAAAAAACAAATCGAATCGTGTTTTGATTGTTTTCTTGATTTTTGGCATCTGGGGCAGACAACAGAACCACTACAGCCCAGATCGACCCTGTGAACATTGTGCAGTGAGTTACTGTTACATATTTGGTGCAGCTAGTTGCACAACGTGTTCGTTTTTGGATTGAATTTTCGCTTTGTGTTTGTGTTGCGGCTTAGTAAGGTTTTTAAGGTGGACAAATGGTTGAAACAGGATCTTTTGGTAAGAGGACAATTTCTAAAGTAACTATTGATGAATGTGAGCCTGGCCCATCAAATACTAACCTAATAAATTCTGAAAAGGGTAAAGTACAGGTGAATGCAAAGAAACCAAAAATTTCTTCAGGGAATATAGCACCGATTATATAAAATATGGGTTTACATTTGTAGGAACAGAAGAAGAACCATTACCTCAATGTGTAATTTGCTTTGAAACATTGGCAAATCAAAGCAAGAAGTTAGAAAGGCACATTTCAACTAAATACCCAGAATGTGTTATTAAGCCTATAGCTTATTTTCAAAATAATAGGAATAGGACCAGTGTGGAAAATGTCTCAACAGGACGTAAAAATAAAAAGGTTACAATGTGTTGATTGCCAAAAAAGGTGCACCTAATACAGCAGGTGAGAATATCATTTTGCCAGCTGCTAGGCTTATTTCTGCCTCTTTGTTTGACGAAAAAGTAACTAAGAAAATAAGGGAAATACCACTACCAAATAACACGGTTAAAAGGAGAATAGAAGAAATGACTGCAAATATAGAACTGCCACTTATTTCTGCTTTTAAACGAACTTGACTTTTACTCCTTACAATTGGATGAAAGCACTGATATAGCTGATAATGCCAAATCAATAGCTTTTCTAAGATTTGAGACCAATGAATCAGTAGAAGAAGAAATGTTATTTTGCAGACCCTTACCTACCAGAACAACTGAGGCTGATGTTTTCAACTGTTTGGATGGTATTATGAAAGAAAACGCAATTGACTGGTCTAAGTGTGTCGGAGTAACAACCCATAGAGCCCGTGCCATGTCTGGCATTTACTCAGGACTAGCAACGAAAGTTAAGGCAGTTTCTCCATTAGTTGAATGAGTTCACTGTATTCACAGAGAGGCTTTAGAGGTGAAAGGAATGGACAAAACCTCAAAAACACAATTGACGATTCTGTTAAAATTTAATCAAGTCCCAACCTAAAAACTCAAGAGTCTTTGGTGTGTTGTGCGATGAAATGGGGAGTGAAGATACTACTCTTGCATTGTGAAGTCTGTTGCTTATCCAGAGGAAAAGTTCTGGCCAGGTTGTTTGAGCTACGTGATGAGGTACGTTTGTTCGGTTGAAAAGGTTGAAAGCTCAAGTTTTTCAGACAACTGCTTTAATGATGAGATTTGGTTAATAAAGTTGGCTTACTTAGCGGATATTTTCAGTTCTCTAATTACTCTTAATTTGACCTTACAAGGAAAAGATGTCCACAAATTCTTTGTGCAAGACAAAGTTGATGCTACTATCAAAAAGATACAACGGTGGTCTGATAAGTTCAGAAAAATATCTTTGAAGCCTTCCCACTTCTGAACGATTTTTTGGACGTGAATGATCATCTCGATCATCTCGAATGATTATCTCGAAGCCTTGGCTTCTAATCTAACACGCTACTTCCCACCCATAGAAGAAGAAAAGCAGTGGATTAAAAACCCATTCGATGAGGACAACTTAAAGAATCTTAACCTCATGACCTCTCAGGTAAGCTACTACTCTTTTAAATCTTACTTGAAATATTAGCGTAACTAAACATATGTTTTATTTCTTTTTATTTTGCAGGAACATTAACTCATTGAACTGTCTTGTGATTCCACAATGAAGTTAGTCTATAAGGAGAAAGATTTAACAACATTTTGGATGCATACGAGGACTGAATATCCAACAATATCGGCAACTGCATTGAAGTTTCTGATGGTATTCACCACTACATATTTATGTGAACGTACTTTTTCAACCTTGGTTTTCCTAAAAAATAAATACAGGAGTCAACTCAATGTTGAAAGTGATTTAAGATTAAAAACATCTTCATTCAATCCAGACATTGACGTGTTAGTTCAATCGAAACAGTCCCAAAATTCTCATTAATACTTTGTGTACTTTTATAATTGTAGTTTTTATCTTCACCAAAGAACACTTATTAGTGAGTATGAAACCCCTTGTTGCATATATTGCAAACATATATCTATTGTTAAATAAATAACTGTTTTGCTACGAAGTGCTTATATTTTGTCAACCATTTTCAAATCAAAACAAACACAAATTGTTTATCAATAATCAATCTGTATCTTATCTGCAAAAAAGCATATATATATATATATATATATATATATATATATGTATATATATATATATATATATATATATATATATATATATAGATACGTAGTATTAGCGCTTGGACCCTATGGGATCACGCAAAGCAAACTTCTTTTTATGATGTTTTTTCCCAGGTTTCCTCATTTTTTCTCCGTGGATCCTCTTCCTTTCTTCCGTCCACTTTGTTCCGGTCTTCTTGGGCTTCTCATTCTCCGACATCACTTCCCTTTTGTTAACCTTTTGTGTGTAAGTCTCTCTATTTTCAATTTCTGTAATGTTTATTTGTGTTTCTTCTAGATCTTTTCTTACTTGGACTATCCATGGAGTTGTCGTCTTGACTCCTTGTATGTATGTGAGGACTCGCTTGGCGATCCTGGTTTCTGGTAGTCTCTAGAGGTGTCCATAAAATTTTAGTCTCCTTTTCCTGATGTCCGAAGCGAGGTTTGATATTTTTCTGTTGTTTTCCTGGAGTGTAGTCTGTATCCGTCTTCTGTTTGTTTTGGGCCTAAAATTTTTCTCACGATTTTCCTTTCTTCTTTTAGAAGATTTTCTAGATCTCTTTTTGTGTGAAGTGTAAGCGCCTCACTCGCAGAGAGTGCTTCTGGTTTCACTACAGTGTTGTAGTGTTTAACTTTTGTATTTATTGACAGGCTTTGTTTGTTGTAGATGTCTCGTGTTTTGAAGAAGGCCCTAATCATTTTCTGTTCTCTAGTTTTTTTCGCTATTTTTTCTCCTCCTGTAGGTTCTAAAATTTCTCCAAGGTATTTGAAATGGGATACTCTTTTCATTTCACTGTATTTCGTATTCAATTTTTGTATATTGATTTTTGTGCAAATAAATTCTGTTTTTGTGAAGGAGATTTGTAGTGTAACTTTTTCTGCGCACTCTTTGAGAACTTCTATCTGCTTGATTGCAGTCGCTTCACTCTCCGCAAGTATTGCTATATCGTCTGCAAAAGCTAGACATGAGATTTCTACTTTGTCTTAAGTCCTTCCTAATTGTGTGGGCAATTGTCCAGCCCTTTTGAGCTTTTAGCTCTTTTTCCCATTCTTTCATCACTTTGTCTAAAGCCACATTGAAGAGTAGCGGGGACAGGCCATCTCCTTGTCTGACACCTGTTTTTATCAAAAATGGTTCAGAAATTTCTCCCATGAACTTTACTTTTGATGTTGTGTCTGATAGAGTTTGTTTAATGAGTCCTAGTGTTTTAAAGTCCAGTCCTTGGTCTTCCAGGATTTCGAAAAGTGATTGTCTGTCTATGGAGTCATATGCTTTTTTTGAAGTCCACAAAGGTGCATATAACTGGTGAATTTCTGATGGCTTTATGCTTGAGTACTGTTTTTAGTGTGAATATCTGTTCTGCGAATGAGCGACCTGATCTGAAGCCTGCTTGGTATTCCCCTATTTTGTGTTCTAGTTGTTCCTCTACTCTTTGGAGGAGGCACATGGACCTGACCTTGTAGGCGACTTGTAATAGGGAGATACCTCTGTAGTTGTTCACATCAGCTGTGTGCCCCTTTTTATGTAGTGGGTGTATGAGTGCGCATTTCCAGTCCCCTGGTAATTTTTCAGTTTGCCAAATTTCTTGAATAATTTGTGTGAATTCTCGTAGTGAGTTCGTAGTATGTTCTGTTGTTCTTGAGCCTTTGAATGTTTCTATTGATTTCTTCTTGTGTGGGTGGTGGTGAATCCGGGTGTCTTTCTACTATTTCTTCTCTGGGGTATCTTGGCAGTTTAATAGATTAGAAAAATATCTTGATAGTTCTCTGCAGTTTTCTTGATCGGTGAGTGCTAGATCTCCTGTTTCTCTTCTGAAACATAGGTTTTGTGGTGTATAACCTTTGATTTTCATGCAAATGTTCTATAGAAGTCACTTATATTGTAGTTCCTGAAGTTTTCCTCTTTGGACTTTAACTGTTCTTTCGTAAATTTTCTCTTGGTTGGTCTGAAAATTTTTGTGACCTCTCTTCTTGTTTCATTAAATTTCTGTTGTGTTACTGGTGATTTTTTTGTAGGTAGTTTGTTGTAGGTTTGGAATTCCAGTTTTTCTTGGTGTTTTGTGTTCTTCTTAAGTGGAATCAGTTCTTTTGCCTTCTGTACGATTTTCCTGTGGAAGTCTGCCCAGTTGCTTGCTTGTTCTTTATCCCATTCTTGTTTTATTTTTGTTCCCTTGATCATTTTGGTGTCGAATTTCTGCAGGTGTGTTTTTTGTATGTATTCTATTTGTGTGAATTTTATTTTAATTCTTGTTAGATAATGGTCCGGGTCTATTTTCGCACCTCTGCGGACTTGTACATCATGGATCTCTCTTTGTGCCGGATGTGTGATTGCGATATGATCGATTTGGAATTCGCCGATGGACTGTATTGGAGACCTCCAAGTCTTTTGTTTTTTAGGTGTTTTTCTGAGGGAGGTGGATATGATTTTGAGGTTGTTCTGTTGACAGAGTTCAATGAACCTTACGCTATTTTTATTGGTGAATTTGTGTGCGGGAAATTCCCCAACTGTTTTCTAATGCAATTTTTCTCTGCCAATTTGTGCGTTGAAATCTCCTAATAGGACAGTGTCTTCTTTCGGGATTTTATTCATTATTTTCTCTAATGTTTGCCAAAATATCTCTGTTCTCCTTGGATATATATATATATATATATATATATATATATATATATATATATATATATATATGTATGTATTTGCAATATTTGATGCTAAATTATATATACATAAGGTAGGAATACAATACAAATAAGGTTTTTACTCCACCGTGGACCGATGGATCTTGGAGGTATTCCAAATAGGAAAGGTGGGTTGCCAGCTGAAAAGTTTGGGAACCACTGCTCTACAAGATTTGTTTGAAACATTTTGCAATATTTCGTTTAGTTTTGAATTTACTTGAATCTTTGAGGCAAGAAAACTAATACAAAAGCACAATTTGATTTTGTTTATTATTACCAACATTACTGTCAAAAAGTTACTAATTGATAAGATTTCTTATAGAAAATTTAAATTTTGAAAATTTCGCCTAGTTTGCGGGTTATTGTATTTTTGATACAAAAAGAAACAACACCTGTATTATTACTACCAACACGAAAACACCACTACAATTGCAAACCTTAAGGAGAATATGGATATTTTTATTTATATTAAGAGTGGTTAAAACAGTGATTTTTTCAATGTAGTGTAATAAAGTAAACCTACAAGGAATAAACAATTTTTGTGGAGTTTTGTAATTTTCAAAGGAGAGGAAGAAAAGAAAGAAGTGTAATAAGATACATAAGTTTGCTTTCTCGTAATGTACTATCACTGACGTATAATTTACTTGGATCAACCGTTTTTAAAACGCTGTTTAAACCTGTTATTGAAAGTTCTCCTTTAAATTCATCACATAAGAAAAGCTCTTTAGGATCGTAAATATCAGGAAGAAATTTAAGTTTCATATCTTTGAGACTGTGCACCATATTTAAACACAATCAGAATTGCTTCGCCTATTATTTGTCAATTGTCCTTTGATGATAAAGTGGAGGATATGTTTACTATTACAGTCGAACTTCCATAACTCGAACGTCTGTAACTCGAATTTTTCTATAACTCGAACATTTTTAGAAATTCATACGTTTAGTTAGCATTTTACATATAAATTTACTTCACCAAAAACTAATAACACTTAAAGATCACCAAAAACTCGAATAAAGCAAAACTAAGAATTTACCTGCGGGTGTGCTGTAGAAAGATTACAACAGGATATTATTCTCCTGAAAATCGGTAATCCAAAAAGAGACGATATAACCGAAGATCACCCACAAGATGCGATATATTAGTGAAATTTTAAAGTTTAAACTCATTATTGCTTCCTGTCTCTGCCGTTACAATTTGAGTGGCCACAAAAGAAAACTGAATACGATGTCGTTATCTGACAAAGTGAGGCTGATAAGTACAGATGACAAATGTATTAAAAAGAAAAAAGTGATTGCTGAAGAATTTAAGATTCCTCCAAGTACACTTTCTTCAATTATAGGAAACCGCGAAGATATTCTGAACAAAGCCGAAAATGGCGCAAATAGTAATCGCAGACATTAGAAAAAGTGTACCTACGAAGACATTGACAAAGCTGCTTTGGAAGGGTTTAAAATTGCGCGGGATAAATATGTGCCAATGTCTGGACCACTTATTAGAGCAAATACTCTTTATTTTGCTGAGAGTCTGGGACACATTAAAAAGGCATAATATTGTACAAAATGTTATGTATGGTGAGAGTGCAGACGTTAATGAACATTTTAGCGCGGACGAGACGGGCTTATTTTTAAATGATTGCCTAATAAAACGTCAATATTTAAAGTTAATTATACATAATTTATACATATATTATACATATAAACATAATTTTTTATTAACATAAAAAGTTAACACGAAAAGTGCTTCGGTGGAAAACACAGCAAAGAAAGGATCACCGCCATGACGGGAGCCAATATGTGTTGTATTGAAAAACTGAAACCGATGGTGTTTGGAAAATCAAAAAATCCGCGATGCTTTAAAGGTAAACGTGTTTTACCACTGACATACAGAAGCAACGATAAAGTTTGAATGACAAGCGCAATTTATGGAGACTGGCTTTCTAGTTTAGACAAGAAATTCAATGCCGAAAAACGTAATATCTTGCTGTTTGTGGATAACTGTCCGTCACAACCTAAAATTGCCAAGCAGCTAAATTCGATTCGTGTTGTTTTTCTTCCGCCAAACATGACGTCAAAGTTACAACCTATGGACCAAGGAATTATTAACTATATAAAATTGCACTACGGAAGAAGAATTCTGAGAAAAACTATAGTTGCCCTAGAAGAAAATCAACCCGAACATATTACTTTATGGGATGCCGTTACAAACTTGACAAAAGTGTGGGACATCGATGTTCAGCAAGCAACCTTAAAAATTGTTTCAGAAAGGCAGACTTTAAAAAACAAGGCGAAATAAACTGGAGTGAAGAAGACACTCTTCTGTCAGAATTGAAGTTAGCGTATGACACATATAATCAGCATAACGTGCATAATAGTGTCTCTTAATGATTATTTATCTGTGGATGAAGATGTGGTTAAAGCTATCCAACAGATGCCGATATTTTTAACAAGATTAGAAGACGCGAAGATGGAGATAAAGATGAAGATATCTTATTTAGCAACGAAACAGTGCCAATTCCACCCACGAACAAAGAAATGCGTAATTATTGCGTCAGTGTAAAAAAATGCGTAAGTGTAGCGAATATCTGTGTTTCAAAGACAATCTTCCAGACGAAGTGTACTTACGCATTACGTGCATTATCTACTTTGGAGAACGTTGTAGATAGAGAATTTTTTAATGGAAAACAATTAAAAATTACAGACTTTTTCAAAAACTAATATATTAATTAAAATTATTTTTAATTAATTATAATTATTTAACGTTATATTAATAATGTATGCATATTTCTTTTTTGTTTTTTGTTTATAAATATATACGTATGTACATATGTATTTACTTTGAATAAATTGTGTATAGTGTATTTTACTCATTTTGTAGTTATGTATTTCTATAACTCCAATTTTCTATAACTCCAATTTTTTTTCTAGAACTATGGAAATTCGACTTAGGGAAGTTTGACGGTAGTTCGAACTTTAATCCAAAAAAAATAAAACATTACTGCGAAATTGCAGCTGTGCCAGATAGCTACAAACATTAAAATACACTTGAATTAGATGGTATTACATTGACAATATCTGCGCCGGAAAATCTTTTTAAATACAAATAATAATAATAATAATAATAAAACTTTATTCACTTTGCTGCTTACAATTATATAGAAATTATAAAAAATAAAAATAATATACATATATAATTTGCAGATGTGATTGTCAACATTCGAAAAAAAGAAAATTGTAAAATAAATTGCGAAAAAAACAAATACACAAGCAATATATAAAAAAGACAATAAATACAAAACAATTACATACATTTGAATAGATTCAAAATTTTAAATCTCAACATATCTACTTGTAGGAATTTTTCACTCGTTGAATGATATCGTTTAATCAATTTGGTGTTCTAAGTATTCATCAATTCCATAAAATGTACCAGCTATTAATTTTTCTTTTATTGATTTTTTAAACCTATTGTATGATTGAGTGCTTATTTCTGACGATATATTATTGAATAATTTAACCCCAATAGAGAAAAAAGAATTTGCATATAAGGTAGTGTGATGTTTTTCAGTTTGTAATAATTTGCCATTCCTTGTGTTGTAGGTGTGCATGTTAGAGGATATAGAGTAATTCTGAGTATTTTTTTTTTATATAACACAGACATTTATAAATGAAAATAGAAGGTACGGTTAACAATTTGTTATTCCTAAAACAATTTCTGCAGCTCTGTCGACGCTTTAAATTAAATATTAGTCTTAAAATTCTTTTCTGCATAACGAAACATTTGTGGCTATGGCTTGAATTACCCGATAATAAAATATTAAAAGATATATGTGAATAGACAATAGCATAGTACAGGCTTAACAAGGTACTTGTATGCATAGACTTTTTCAATTGAGATATTGCAAAATAAGCTCTTGCTAATTTTTTGCAAACTAACTCTGTGTGTTTCGACCACGTAAGTTTCGAATCAACTAATACCCCAAGAAATCTTGCAGAGTTGGATATTTTATAGCGTTGGTTGTCTACAACAATCTGAAAATAGGTTGGTAAAGTTCTTCTTTTGCCCATGTATAAACACAGAGTTTTTTCGCTATTCAAGATTAGTTTGTTTTTTGTACACCAATTATTAAATTGTACGATTGTTTCCACTACCTTTGCATGTAATTCTTCCAAACTATTTGCACATACCACAATTGTGGTGTCATCCGCAAACAAGATGGTTTTAGCGTCTATGTACCCTGGAAGATCATTTATAAATAAAAGAAACAGAAGAGGGCCAAGAACAGATCCCTGTGGTATACCTATTGTTACGCTCTTTTTATTCGAAAGTGTGGAGTTAATTTTGACAATTAAATGTCGGTCGCTTAGAAAGGATCCTAAAAGATCCAAAAAAATTCCACGAAATCCATAGAATTCTAATTTTTCCATTAGATAGCCTATATTAACGGTATCGAATGCTTTAGACAAATCAAAAAACAGTCCCATGACGTGTTCTCCTTTATCCAGTTTCTCTGATGTATATTTCGCAAAGCTGGCGGAAGCAGTTTCCACCGATCTTTTTGATCTAAAACCATGTTGACATTCAGATAATAAGTCATTTTTAAGGAGATATGCCATCATTCTACTGTATATTAATCGCTCAAATATCTTTGAGAAAATAGATACTAGAGATATAGGTCTATAGTTGTCCAAAATCTGAGGGTCAGATTTTTTATGTAGTGGCACTACCAATGCCACTTTTAACGCCGATGGATATACTCCTTCTTCAATGGCTTTATTGAATAGCTGCGTTAGTGGAAGAGCCAAAGTTTTAACATTGTGTTTCAAAATTTTGATTGAAATACCATCGGTTCCTGTGGAGTTTTTTGAGGATATACTGAAGACAGCGTGTTGTAGATCAGTATTATCGATAGGTGACATGTAGAAAGAATATGCATGTCTAGTTTTTGGCAGAGTACATTGAAGCAAAGAGGGTGATGGGAAAAAAGCATTTAATGTTTTTAAAGCAATGGTCGAAAAATAGTTAGCAAATTCATTAGCAACCTGACTTGAATTTGAAATCAATATTCCATTTACTTTTAAAGAAATATGGTTAGGTTTTTTATAATTATTCATAGAGTTGTTAATTATTCTCCATGCTTCTCTACTTTTATTACTAGCATTATTAATGCGGTTAGTGTAATACATTCTTTTAGCTTTCGATATATTAATAGAATGTTGCTTTTTCATAGTTTTATATGTGTTGTAGAGATGTGAGCTTCCTGCCTTGCATAATGTCCAATACATATTCCGTAATGACTTACCTTCATTTATGTTGGCATTCGATATCCAAGTGTTGATAGGTTTGGAAACTATTTTCCTGAGTTCTAAAGGAAGAAATCGGTCCAAACTATTTGTTAAGATATTAAGGAATTCTTTAAAGCCTAGCTCCACATCGCTTGCAGATATAAATGAAAAGTCTGTTTTTAAGAGATAGTGATGCAATTTTAGGATGTTGTCTTCAGAGTATGTCCTACTTAGTTTATACATCATCCTATTGTTTTTTGATTTGGAATATGATGAATCTAGATGGAATATTTGACTTAGATGGTCTGCTAGAATTGGTTCCATTAAACTGCTCTTAAATGCATTTCTGTCTAAGTTCGTGACCAAGTAATCGATGGCTGTTTTAGAATGTGTCCCATCTGGTCTTCTACCTATTCTTGTTGGTCCCATGTTAATAGTGGATAGATTGAATTGAAGAAAAGTATTAAGCAACATACTTCTTTCTTTGGAGTCTTTTAAATTGTCTATGTTAAGATCACCGCACAATAATACTGGGTTTTGAGATTTAAGAACTTCAACTAACATGTCATTTAGCCCATCAAAGAACGAATTAAAATTTCCTAAAGTAGACCTATAAATACATATCAATGCAATACAAAAATTTTCAAATAACAGGTTTGTACCACAAACCTCAAAATCAACTTCTTTAGAAAAGTTTTCAAGATTTAGTTTAGAAGTATGTATATCGTCACGTACAAATATGGCCACGCCACCATGCTTGTATGTACCTCTACAATAATTCGAAACTACAGTGAAGTTGTTAATAGAAATAATGTCTAGCTCAGGTTGGGTGCACCAATGTTCACCAATACACAATATTTTAATATTTTGTCTTTTAATGAACAGTTCAACTAGTTCCAGCTTATTTTTTAGAAGAAGAAGAAAGAAATTTGTATTGTGAAAACGCTATTTATTTCCTGAAAAAAGAACAATCCTAGGTGTATTATCTTGGCATAACTCCGTAAAATGTCCTAGTATAATGCAGAAATAATACATTTAATTTTCCTCAGAAAATTCATAGTAAATACATTTTAAACCAAATAACTTTTACAAAATATCCTTTTTAAAATGCACAAGTTATTTATATTATTTTCAACGTCGAATGGTACGGTAAATATCGCATATTTTTTAATTATTTCATTCTTCAAACCATGCACTAAAATAGGGAATATGCATGAAATTTAAATTTGGTTCACATATTTTTTTCTGAATCTTTATTGACCGGACATTTGAACTAAACCATTATTTTTGTAATTAATATCTTTTTAAATACTACTTAAAATTAATAAATGCAAATTAAGCGAGGGAAATTTAAATTTGTAAAACGCAACACCATTGGTTAAAACGAAAGTGACGCAACATCCTATACAAACAAGTCCGTATTTTACATTTGTATGCCATTGCAGTCGTTTTGTTATAAAATAAACGTCAAAAACGTCAAGTTAAAAATGAAAACAGCTGTAGTAAACAATGGACTGTGATCTTTGAAGTTATCAACAGACCGCGCGAAAATGGCGGCGTTTAAACAGCTCAAATTTATGTAAAATGGTGTAAACAGTGAATTAAAAAAAATATAAAAAAAAAAAAAACATGCATGTTCCCTATTTAATAGCTTAATCCTCATTTGTCTATTATATCCTCATATACCAGCCTCAAGATTTTGATTTGCAATATGTCTCGTGAAAATATTTCGTTCATGTTATCGCCTTGTCACGAATTACCCTTGTCACGAAATTAGCCGTTTCTCTTTTTATCATTAATAATTACTGCATACTTTCCTGTTCGCTTTTACAACAATTGTAAGCAATTTTAAATAACTTGAAACTTGATAAAATCTTTAAAGAATAAATTATTTTAAAAATTACATTAAAAATGATTCAATTAAGTTTTTTCTAAATACAATAACTAATATTAAACAATTTATATGTTAATATATAATTTATTTAATCCAATTTATTTTATCTATAACAAATAGAACTTACTGGAATTTTTTTTATTTGAAAATTTAGAATTTTGTTCGTTTAAATGTTTTATTAATAAATATTTTTGGTCTCAAAAACTTCAAAACAATTCTGTATTATTGTTAATTAATATTTATAATTTATTGAAAAATATTTTATTAACTCCTGAAGGAATCACTGTAATTTATATTTGCTACAATTTAATTTATTTTTATTATAATTTATATTTGAACTAACATTTTTTAAAACGTATATGGTCAATTACTTTTTTATTTAATTAACTTCCTCGTAATGTTTTAACAAGAACTGCAACCAATTTTCTTTCTACAATTTCCTCGGTTAATTATTTTTTACTTTAATCTAATTAGATATGCCTTTGCGTGCTCGTTTTCTTTCCCTGCTGCTGATTTACTTTTTTTATTCATTAAAATTTGCAATTCTCATTAAGGCACGCAGTGACATAATTTCTCAGAAGTCGAATTAAACTTTTATACAACCAAAGAAGAACCAAACTTGGACGAGACGACACAAAAAAAGAATAGATAATTCTGACCTGCCTTATGTTTATTGATACCTGGATAGGTTTACATTGCGTGTTTTTAAGTAAACTAATTTATGATACAATAAACGTATTCTCTAAATTAGTCTAGACTTTTTTTATTGCCACTTATACTACAATAAAATATATTATTTTAATACCTGGATGATAATTATTAGTTTTAATTTAAATTTATTTAGTATAAATTTCAAGGACTTTATACATATGTAATAGACTAAGAAGTGAATATATGGAATATATTAGATAACATATAGGCACAAGCCAATATCACACAGCTGAAATACATGTAATAATAAATATAGAATGTATGGACAAGACAGAACTGAATTAGGTTACAGTGTAACTTACAGAGTACTATAGATACGTGCATGCTACAGATATAATTAAAATGGAATATACCAGGGGTGGCGAACATTTTATTACTTACAATTATATATAACTACGAACATAATTTTTTTATATTAAAAAATTTCAAGTAACGCTTTTAAATTTTTAACCCCCGACAAAAAAAGAGGATTGTTATTGGATTGACGTGTCTGTCTGCGAGTCCGTTAATCTGTCTGTCTGTCCGTCGCGACTCACAGTGGTCTGAAATCCCAAAAAGCTGGCCAAAATGTGAAGGAATCGTTCAAATAATGTGATTTTTGGTCTCCTCGCACTTTTGAGGTCGCTAATCAAGATAGTGAATTCAAAATTAGACGCATCGGTCCATATATGTTGCTGTTTGTGGAATCGTAGCTCCTAAACGAATGGACCGATCTTGATGCGGTTTTTTTTAAGCTGGCGTTCTTAGCTATAATTTATGAAGATCTGTGCATGCGTTTGATGGCCATCAGCTCATTTCCTGCTTGACAACATTAATCTGCAACCAATTTGACACACAATTTTGTCTAGTTCCGTATATCCAGACTTGTGTTTGACGTGTCGAGAAGGTTCTCAGCTACAATTTATGAAGATCTGTTCCGGCTTTTAATGATCATCAGCTCACTCCCTACTAGACAAAACTTAACCTTCATTGTATAATATATAACAATACCCACCAATCACGTATACAGATCTAGAGTATTCCCTTAAATTTCAAGTTACCAACGTTGTTCAATTCTGTTCCTAACTTGTAAATTATTCACTTCTGATATAGAAGTTTTTTTCCTCTCTTCAAGTTTACTATCTATCCTTAGAACCTATTCGACGAAATTTTTCGGCCCATCTTACAATTTTCTTGTAATTTAGCCGCGCTGAATTATCAAACTGTTGTCGAAACCACCTCCGAGTTTGTATAATGGAGTTCGTTCTAATAAATGGGTAAAAATTACGTATTTTTTAATAATTTTATTCCTCAAACCATCCACTAAAATTTATTAGGTAGAACCTTATTAAGCTGCTCTACACAAGCCACCGCTCCATTTTCAAAAAACTTTTCTTTTTGGCTTCTTAAGATGTTGTTATCGATTTTTTTTTCGAATTATGATATACAGGATGGGTGGGCCATTTACCGTGACCACCCCAAATATTTTCGCTACCTTTATAGCATAGTCATTCTCAACGACTCTGCCGCGGCACTTTTATGTGCCACCAAATTCTTGATGTGCGCCTTCAAATTTTAGAAGTGCAAACAATATAAATTACTTGGTATGTACTTTGATACAGCATGCTTGTATAGTTTTACTACAAATCTGGCGCTTGGTAAAGAATACGGGTTTTTTTGAAACTTAGTGTCGCGGACTTTTTATCTGGTGTAACTGTTGTTAAACGCCTTTGGTACTCTTTAAAAACTCTTTTTTCTATAAAAAAAAAATAATAAACGTGGCAACGTCAGCCCAGTTTTGTGCGCCTCCACCAGATGTTACGTTGAAAATGTTAATTTCGAGCAAACAAAAACACGAATTTATATATAGAAGCTTAATTTTTCTTTCTGATCTTAGTTAAAGAGCGCCAAAGATGATTAACAACAGTTAAACCAGGTAAAAACTCCGCAACACTAAGTTTAAAAAAAAAACCGTATTCTTTACCAAGCCCCAAATCTGTAATAAACCCAGACAAAATTATTTACTATTAGTTTTTACTAGAGTTTTCGGCTAAAATGTAGCTCGATACATGTAAGCCGTGGCAGAAATTAGAACTAACATAAAAAGACAATATTTTACTGATTTCACGGTTTAAACCTTGGTTAGATCAAAGCTTAGATTGGGTGATATTAGAACAGATAGATCCATACAATATATCGCGCGGTGGCACGACCTCTCGATCCAAAACAAGAAAAACAAATTCAAATAATTTACCTTGCGATTTGCACCTAACCTAACCTAACCTAACCTAACCTAACCACAAATGCGCTATAATATGTGTTTTCTATTTAATCAATTTTGCTTTATAAGTCATGTTCAATTCCTTGTTTACTGATCAATAAACCAGTGATTTATTCACTAGTGCAATAAAAATCTGCATGGCAACGCATCAAAATAACTCACTTACGGTCTCCGTAACTATAATCCTAAATATTGGCTGATGTTCTTTTTTGGTCGCCAATCACAAAACTTATTATACCTACATTTTTTTGTATAAATCTCTTAATTTTTGCCGGAGTAATCTTCCGCGTCACCATCTAACAATAATTCTTCGGATGTATCCAAGTAGGGAAAGATAGTTCCTTCTAGAACCACCACCTCCTTATGGGTTTTACATGCAATCTAGCCCCTTATGGGGGAATTACATGTAAATCTAGCACGAAGCCCCTTATGGGGAATCCTATGCAAAATAGTTCTGAACGCGTCCGAGCGAGAATGTCTAGATGACGCTGCAAGATACGTGTACGTTTGATAGTGGGAAAATTCAAAATGAGGGGTGAGGGGTGAAAATTCAGATAGGGGTTGATTCAATTGAGATTAGGGAGGATTTAGATTGATAAGACTAGACAGACAAGACTAGGCGGACAAGACTGGACAGACAAGACTAGACAGACAAGACTAGACAGACAAGACTAGACAGACAATACTAGATGGACAAGGCTAGACGGACTAGACTAAACCATTTTAAACCATTTGATGAGAAAAATCAAATCTGGTGTCAGAACGGCTCTAGCATGTGCCTTAAGGGAGATACCGCCCGACCGCCTACCCTCAGTGGATGACGTCATCGGCCGCGGCAGATATTGCTAAACTAATTATCTCGATGCTGATTGGCTGATTAACGAATAAATAATTACAGTTGACCTTTTCCCTCAATTTATATGTAATGGACAAGACTGAACAGACAAGACTAGACAGACAAGACTAGACAGACGAGACTAGTTAGATGAAGCTAGACAGATGGGGGCTAAATACATGAGATTAGACAGACCAAGCTAAATACATAAAATTAGATTAGACTAAAACTAAAATATCTAAGGGATTGTTTAATTCAACTAAAATATATTTTCGATTGTTTTTCTTATAATTGTTAATAATGTTTATATTTTTACTTTCATTGTGTTATCTACGTTTTATTTTGATTTGCGGCTTGTTGATTAGACGCAACCGGATGTTTGTCAGTCATAACACCAGGCAAGAATAGAGGGACTAGACTAGACAGACTAGATTAGACAGACAGACAAGCGGAGAAAATTCAAAATGAGTTGCGGATGGGTAGCGGACAATCGTGTATGCATACATAATTGATTGCAAACATATTACGGATTGATTCAAATGAGATTATTGGTTTTCGACCGGACAAGATCGGACAATACCGAACAAGGTCGAACAAGAACGGACAAGACTATACAGACCTTATATTTATCCGAATAATTTCCTATGAGTAAGCGAAATTTCTTAAACTTGTCTGTGAACCAGATCGTATTAATGTTTTTCATTTATATAAATACCAAAGAGTTCATTTTTCTGGCATCCACTTTCATCTACTTGCATCCACTTTTCATTTACTTGCATCCACTTTTCATCTACTTGCATCCAGTTTTCATCACGCTAAACAGGGTGTGAGGTCTATGTGACCCCACGCCAAATAGGCTGTGAGGTCTATGTAACCCCACGCTAAACAGGGTGTGAGGTCTATGTGACCCCACGCTAAACAGGGTGTGAGGTCTATGTGACCCCACGCTAAACAGGGTGTGAGGTCTATGTGACCTCACGCTAAACAGGGTGTGAGGTCTATGTGACCCCACGCTAAACAGGGTGTGAGGTCTATGTGACCCCACGCTAAACAGAGTGTGAGGTCTATGTAACCCCACGCTAAACTCCGTTCACTTTCCGTCCACCCCATCCACTTTCCGTCCACTTTTCATTCTTTCAGCTTTAATCTCATTGGGTTAGTTGGGTTAGCATTAGGTTAGGTTAGCATTAGGTTAGGTGACGGGATGTTAGGAATGAAGTGCGCTTCATTCCCAACCTCCCGTAACCTAACCTAATGCTAACATAAATCGCGTTCAGAACTATTTTGCATAGGATTCCCCATAAGGGGCTTCGTGCTAGATTTACTTGTAAATCTCCATAAGGGGCATCGTGCTAGATTTTACATGTAATTCCCCCATAAGGGGCTAGATTGCATGTAAAACCCATAAGGAGGTGGTGGGTCTAGAAGGAACTATCTTTCCCTACTTATCCAGTTATGATTAATAAAACACAAATTAATTAAACACAATAAATACACTATACAAAATTCTGATGCTCGAATCAACAATTTTATCGTTGCCATGACAACACCACAATCATGGCCAACTTTTCTAGGGATTGTTTCTTGTTTAGACAAAAGCAAAATTGAATAAAAGTTTGTATTTCACTCGCAGATAAAATTAAGGTTTAACTCGCTATTTTAAATTGACAGTATCAATCCGCTCGTTTAACTCTAATTTTATACCCTTGCATAATAAACAACTATTAAACTCATTAGAGTGCCGCCATAGTTTGATGTTGTTGAAAGTGTACCGCCAAATTTTGATGTTGTTGAAAGTGTACCGCTAGGGAAAAAAAGTTGAGAATCACTGCTTTAGAGTGACGAACAAAATGCCAAAAGAGAATTTTATTGATTTCGAAGAGCTGACACATTGGTTAAAAATTATTTTTCGGCAAGGTCATAGTTTATGCGTCCTCGCGGTCATCAATGGTTTTTTAAATGGGAACATGTTATTTTTTACCCCTGATATCATAACTTTTGTGTTTTTTTTTTTGCTTAGTTTGTTTTAGTCTTGCTAAAGGATTAACACTGCTCGTTTAATACTGCACGAAATAAATAAATAATTCGATCGAAACATCGACGCGAAAGATGATTTCTATCAGGATAACGTTGTGTATAAAGTTCCTGCGCTCGCACAGAGTTTCTGCCGGTCTCACCATAAATCAAAATCATATCAACTTTCTCTGCTTGACTGTACAATACCATTATCATTATTCAAAGTTATTTTCAAAGGATACACTTCTTCTTCTTCACTTCAGGTTTTAGGCACTTTGCTTGTTACGATACCCATCTTTTTATCGGCCTTCCGATATCTTTAATATTTTTTGATACACTGGTCAAATCATTTCAAGGTCAAAATATCATAGGTTGCTGAATTCGTCTGAATAGTGGCTACAATGTCTTGATAAAAAAATTACATGTTCCCAGTTGACAAACCATTGATGACCGTGAGGAAGCATAAACTATGACCTTACAACAAAGAATTTGTAACCACCGTGTTAGCCCTTCGAAATCAATAAAATTCCCTTTTGACATTTTTTTCGTCACTCTAAAGGTAACGGCGATATTTGGGGTGGTCACGTTAAATGGCCCACACTGTATACTTAGATGAGGTTGAAGATTTAATAATACAATACAAATAAAAAGATAAACACAAAACAAGTTTAGTGTTTATTGAAAACAACCCTAGTTGTCTCCCCGACCGGGAATCGAATCCGGGTCTCTCGCTTGCCAGGCGGGTATGTTGCCACTTTCATTAAACTACACTACCGAGGAAGACTATTTTACTGTAGATTAGACAAATTTGTTTTACTAAAGCAGTGCATGCTTGTCTATATACAGCTAGATATACTATACACTGTCCGTCCAGAAATTTAAATTTAAGTTTGCATGTTTGTCGATAAAACAAAAAATAAATGAGGGATAAACTAGAGAAGAGGTAATTTAGTAATTTAAAAAATGGTCAAACAAATTGAATTTGTTCACAATTTTAGCATTTCAGAAACTGGTTATAAAGTTATATTTTCTAATTGGTAAACAGAAATTTAACCTTGTATTGATTATAATTTTTTTTTTTTTTGTAATAATTTATTTATTGTTATGAGAAATATGGAATGACATGGAGTGTTTGAGTCATTATAAATGAAATTCAAAAAATATTTTAAACTATTGATATGGAAAAGTATAATAAAAATGTTATATAAATATAATATTAAGTATAACATAAATTATTATTATTTTCGTGTTAATTTTCTATTGTAAAACAATATTTCTTGAATATTCATTGTGAAAAGTTTATGAGTTTGCATACATTTAATGGATTTAAAAAAAACCGTTCAACAATAAAGTCAAATTTGTCCATTTGTTGCATACATCTGTCGCGATACAATGAAATTCCTCACGTCACAAATGAAAAGCACGTTCAGCAATTTGTCACTTAAAATGGCAGTATGTCAAATAGTCGAGCGTAAAATCGAGTATTGGAGGCTAGAATATTGACTGCATAAAAGTCTCTTTTCTATTTCAAAATCGCAAAAGTAGTAGCATTTCTTTGAAATGAGAGTCTGACAAGAAAGGAAATCAAGATGAATGGGACAAATAGTTAGATAGATGACTTTATAGAAATAAATCGATAAAAGTGTAGCAAATATATAGCTGCAGAATAAATTTAATATAATTGTTAGTATTTCAAATAAAATCGGTATGAATTATTAAAAAGCTTAAGTAGAAATCTATAGTTTCATCATCTATAGTTGTTTTTGCATTCTCGTTTTATATCCTTTTGCTGAACATTTAATAAATAGAAATTACATATTCTTTCTATAATTTTTTGCTATTTTTTGCTATGGATGACAAGAACATTTTGTGTACAATTATGTTTTTTTGTTAATGTCTTCTTTAACTAAAAAATTCTTTTATAAATCAAAGATATTTATTAACGATTTATTTCATTATTTGAATTTTAAAATAAAATTTTTATAAATATATTAAAATATATGTTCTATAAATATTTTAATAATATATTTTTTAGGAAGCAAAAAGATCGAAATAAACTGTCTTGCAATTGCAAATGACTTTGCTATACTTTCCGAAAAATGTCAAAACTGCTATAAAACCAATAAATCTTTTGGAAGAAATAGTCTGCAGAACTGGCTTAAGAGTTTCTGCAGAAAAAACGACATTTTTAACGAAAGCTAAAGATGCTCCAAAATTCCTGAAAACAGATATTGGCCAAATCGAGAAGATAAAAAATTCAAATATTTAGGAGAGCTAATCCAAGAAAATGCTTTGGAAAAATATGCTACAGAAGAGAGGTTATATAAAATGAGTTGAGCATATTGTATCACCAAACACCTCTATAATAAAAAAATGCCTAGAAATGCAGCTCCTCTGTGTTCTTCTGTGTTCAAGCAGTGAGCCCCGAGGTACATCTGTCTCTTGTGTAGTAGTGCTCCGCAGTCTTTGAGCAGATGGCTCAACCCCCATAGGGTTTGGAACCCCCATATGAACCCCCATATGAACCCCCATGAACCCCCATAGGACTATGAACCCCCATAGGGTTTCCTCTGCTGAACCACAGAATCTGCATCCGTCATCCTCCTCTAGGCCTAGGGCCTTGAGATTTTTCCTAAGTCTGCAGTGTCGCGGCAGGACTCTGTCAGAATTCTAAGCTTGTTCCTGCTTAATTTCAGGCAAGCTTTTGTTCTTTTCTGGTTAAAAGATCCCAGCATCACTTTGGACGGCCTTAGCCCTGGTTCTTTCCAGGTTTTCATCCATTGTTCTCTTGTTTCTTCATCTAAACTTTGGTGGATGGTGTTCACACTCATGCGGCAAAAGGGTTCCGGACCTATAAAGGGACTACTGGATCCCTTATTTGCTAGGTGATCGACTTCTTCGATTCCGTCTATACCAGTGTGTCCTGGTACCCAGTATAGCGTTACTTTATTATCTTTGCCAAGCTTGTTTAGCTTCCCCACACAGTCCCATACCAGTTTGGATCTGATGGTGTATGAGCTAATGGCCTTGATGGCTGCTTGGCTGTCTGAGAGGACAGTTCGAGGACAGAGGACAACAATTCGTTTTTTTCCTATAATTCCTGTCGAGGTTAAACTGCGCACATCTTTCGATTGCGCGTACCTCTGGAAGATCTTGGAAGATACTTGGGAATGTTCCCATGGATTCGAAGTACTTGGTACGAGTTCCAAACACTCCTGCACCAGTACCTTCCTTTGTTTTAGAATCATCTGTATACCACTTGATAGCATTTAGCTCTATGTGGTATGTTGAGGATTCGTCGTTCCAATTGATTTTACTACTAACCATTGCTGTGTAGTTTTTTTCGAAGTGGTATTTGCATACCATTTCGTCTTTTGGTGCTTCCAGCCAGGGGATCTTGGCAGCGAGGCTGTTTCGGTCTCTGCTCCCGATTATTTTTCCTCTGCCTATTCCTTCCTTGCTGAACCTTACAATCGCCGACCTGGCGGCCCTTTCCACCACGTTGCTACTGTCGGACATAGCTACTGTCGGACACGACCCCATCGCCCCCGTTATGCAGACACACGCCAGTCTTTGAATCTTCTCAAGCTGTTTCCTCATAGAGGCCAGCTTCGTTCTACTTCCGCACGCAACTGCCCCATAAGTGATTGCAAGTCTCACTATCATGATGTACATCCATCGCAGGATTGCGGGGTACAACCCCACGTGTTTCCTGCCAGATTTCTGTACACCATTAGGGCGCGTTTGGCTTTACCTACCGCTGCCTCAGCGTGTCTATTCCAATAGGAATTTGATATCTAGTGTGATAAACAGATACCTTATCTCCTGTTGTATTCTACTGCACCCCCATCAAACAGTATGGACTGTAGGCAGTTTAGTTTTCTCCTTCTAAATGGTTCCACCGTGGTTTTGTTTGGGTTGAGTCTCAGTCCCACTGTTTGACACCATCCACTAGTTACTGTGAGGCCTCTCTGAACAATTTCACAGAGCGGTCCCTCAAACTTCTCTCTGGTTAATATGACTATGTCATCGGCGTAAGCTTGACATTTGATGTCTAGGCCATTCAGCCTAATTAGTAATTCATCAACTACCAGGCTCCACAGTGGTGATAGTAGTGGTGATAGTGGTGATAGTACACCTCCCTGTGGGCACCCTCGAGTTGTGAAGATCTTAATGGTGTCTCTTCCCACTTGTGTCTCCGCTGTTCTGATTCTCAGCATTTCTCCCATCCACTTTGAGACAGTTCTGTCGATACTCCTTCTTTCAAGAGGTGTCGAGGTGTTCAAAAACTCCCTCTATATCCAGAAGGCACATATCGCTCCCTCGTTTGTCTCTAGTGCTGCTTCTATTTCATTTGTCAGCTGATACAAGGCGGTTTCTGTGGATTTCCCTGCTATGTATGCATGCTGACTGCTGTGTAGTGGTGCACCTACCAGCACTATTGTCCTAAGGTAATTATCAATTACACACCTGTCCGCACCTGGACCTTTAAAAGGCTGGAAAGTGCCTATAGCTCATCTGATTCGGTTTTCCGTACAGATGGACTGCTGCCTTCCTCCTGTCAGCCTGACTTGGTTTCCGTGGTTGCAACAAGCCCTCGGTGTCCCTGTATCCTCTGCATCCCGCAAAATGGGTTTCTATTAGGAGTATTCGGTCTCTTGAGACTGGTTGTTATTTCCACTCTATTCTTCGCTATTGTCTTGTGCAGTCTAGCTGCCACCGGGTGGATTCTATGTTTAACAAACTTGGTCTATAACAAGCTGGGTCAACCAAGTAAAAATAGGTTTAGAAAGAAAAAAAGAAGACAAACAGAAGCTATATACAACAGTGAGGCCTTTCGGGAAAAAAATATTGAAAATGGAAGGATTCCAAAGCAGGGCAGCTAAGAAGACTGGTTCAAAATGGTCTGACGACAGAAAGTAAAAACATAGTGAACGGATGAAAGCATATTGGAAGAAAAGAAAAGAACAAAGAATTAGGAATTGAAATTGGACGTGGTCCTTAGATGGACTAATCGCAACAAAAAGATATATATGTTTTACAACTTATATAATTTGTAGTTTAAGTAAAATATGTCGGAATTTTCCATGATTGTTGCAAACCTTCAGTAATGAAGAAGGCACCTAAAGAATAAGATGTCAATAAAGTGGATATTTATTAGAATTCCTTAATGTTTTTATAAGATTCTTGTAGATCTTGCAAATATGCTTGATTAAAGAAAAAGAATAAAAATAAAAAATCAATAAAATTGTTAAAAATGGAAACGATAAGACAAGATTCTAAAATCTTTGAACAGTTTTGTTTTTTCCCCTGCCCTATAATATATTTAACATTCCCATGTCTATAAAGTAACTATAACTAAAATATTAGTGTGTGTAAAAATAGTGCGTATTTTTTCATGTATTTGTTAAAAGGGATCCTACATTTTGAGATTAAATAAACAGGAAATGTACCCTATAATAAGCTCAACCTTCAAACAGCTTGCTAAATGCAAGAAAAATATTTTCTCAAAAAATATTACTTTTTGAATAACATTAGACAAAAAGAAAAAAACGGAAAAACTATAGCGAGAAACAGAAGAAAGAGAAACTCGAAATTTATTATTTATTTATTTAGATAGTTTACGCCCACATTGGAGCACTTAAATTAAACCCAAATACTGTTAAATTATGTTAACAAAGGTCAAAACAATTAACTGAGGATTTAGCTTGCATCATCTTCTTCCTTTCCCAAAACCTCTGCATTCTGACGGACCTGGCTGCCCTTTCTTCATAAGATATTGTTTCTCGTTGTATAGCTTTTAATGAAAATCTTATTCATCTTCATCTTATTCTAAATCTTATATTTGTTTATTCTTGAGAATTCGTTTTTCTTGTCTATTTCCAATTTATTTCATTGTAATATTCAACTCTTCTAAATCACTCTGAACTTCTTTCAACCAATTATTTTTAGTTTTACTTTGCCAAAAGTAATTAAATAGTTGTTTTATTATCATATTATCATTTAATCTAGATAGATGACGGAAAAAGGCTATTCTTCTTTTTCTCATCGTATCTATTATAGACTCACTTTCCCTGTAGACCACCGCATTAGGCAACAATCTCCATTGTCAATCTACCTGATGTTTTTTTATTAATGATTGTTCTGAGTATCCTTCTGCCCTTTTGCAGTGTATCAGTTGTTGCTTTGATGTTCAATTTAAATAGTGTTTCACAAGCGTATGTAGCTTCAGGTCTAATGACGGAACAGTAATGTTGAAGTTTAGCATTTATCGAAAGAGATTGTTTCTTGTACGTTTTTCATGTAATTCGTTGTGCTCTTTTTAACTTAAATGTTCTGATTTCTATTGATGATTTTTCATTGGAGTTCCAAGTTAAAATTTCACCAAAATATTTAAACATATTTACAATTTTGATTTGTTTGGTATTTTCTGAGGTAATGGTTGCTATTGTAGCAGGGAAGGTTTGCATTATTTCTGTTTTTTCATACGAAATTTGCAATCCAGCTTTTCTTGCTATATTCTCAAGTTGTACTATTTGAAATTTAGTTTCTTCTATATCATTAGCAAGTAGTACAAGATCATCGGCGAATGCTAAACAATTGAGTCTAATTTTTTGCCAATCTTGATGTTAGGTTGACATATCTTATTCCTTTCCCGCATGATTTTTTCTAACACACAATTAAACAATAATGGTGAGAGTCCATCTCCCTTTCCGAAGTCCAGTGTTAATGTAAAATGGTTTTGAGAGTTGGTTTCTGAATCTGACTTTAGCTTTAGTATTCCTAAGGGTAATTCCATAAAGTTTTGGATGTAAACCAAATTCCTTTAATCATTATTTATAATATTTATTTATATTATTTATAATTCCTTTAGGATATTCAATAGTGACTCACGATGGATACTATAATACGCCTTTTTAAAACCAACGAAAGCGAGAACTAACTTCTTGTTTCTAACCCTAAGATGTCCATAATCCATAATCCACTTTAAACTGATAATCTGATCTGGACAACTTCTCCCTGGACGAAAGCCTCGTTGGTATTCTCTAAGTTCATAGCAAAGTTGTTTTTGAATTCTCATGTATAATATCTTTGAAAAAAACTTGTAGGTGACATCCATTGAAAAACAAGTTGAGTTGTGTGGGGTTGTATAGAAGTCGGGTACTAATTCTGTGGTTATAATAACTGTATATCGACCTCCTACGGGGTGTGTTACCACTTTCATGATAATTCTCGAAGAGCTACTTGACTGTGTGTTTCTTAAATATGATGACATCTTTATTGTAGGTGCCTTTAATATACACTTTGATAAACATTCTAAAGATAAAACCAATCTAATCAACATGCTGCTATCATATGGTCTAGATCACAGAGTAAAGGTTCCCACTAGGCTTACTAACACCTCACAGAGCACAATTGACAATCTTTTTGTCAGACTAAATCGCCCAGCTCCTATCACTGTTGGGGACAACACTCTCTCTGATCACAGATTCAGACTGGTTGCCAATGTAGTATCTCCTAATAAAACCAAAACAAGATTTTTATTTTGCTCGAAACTTCTGTGCAGCCAACAAACTTCGCCTACAACAAGCTCTTCAAAAAGAATGCTGGGCAGATATTTTCTCAACTAAGGACTGCGAGAGAAAGGTCAACTCGTTTATCCAACTAATGCAATTTTACATTTTTAAGTATTGTCCATTAAAGAAAATAACAATTACTCCCACTTATTCGATAGCCAAAGAAATTAAAATCTCTAGTAGAAAGTTAAAGGACCTGTATATTTTACAAAAGCAACACCCTGACTTGAAAGAAATTTACTTGGCACACAAGAAAACGCACCTGACTCTCCTTATCTCTACTAAAAGAAATTACTTAAAAAAAAAAATTTAACAAACAACGCACTCCTTGGAAGACAGTCGATGAACTGTCCAACAAAGTACGGAGTAAACAAGACATTTACCTATTAGAGAATGAAAGACGTAGAAGCCATTCTGAACCATTCTGAATGGTTTGTGTATTTGCATTCTTCCATATTTCTGCAATTAGTTGATTCTCCCCTGACGTTTTGTGATTTTTAAGTGAATCAATGGCTTTCAGCACTTCATTGTAATCTGGTGGTATATCCTTTTTTGATGGTGTCTTATTTCTTGAATGAAGGTCATACTCTAGGTATTGTGTTGGTTCCTCACTGTTAAGCAATTCTTCAAAGCATTGAGCTAAAATTTCTGCATTCTCTTGGTTACTATGTGCCAGTTTTCCATTTGTATTTCTCATCATAAGTGTTGGTGGAGTATAGTTTCAATAAATTCATATTAAATATTCAATATTGTTTTTATTTATCACATAATACACAATACGAAGAAATTAAATCTAAATCTTGACTTTAATATTGGTTAAACCATACTAATTATAGATAATCCTATGAACTTATGAAAGGCGAAATATAGCCTCAATATATAAATATATGCTACCTTTTGAAATCGAATTTTGTTGGTACATTCTCTTCCATTAATCCCACTTTATTGTAGGGTCTGCTTTTATGCACTTTTCCGTCCATTCTTCTTTCTTCTTCTTCTTCTTATGGCCAGTGCATTGTGATACAACAGGAATTGTTTTACCGACCGGCTTGTTGTTGAGCCTGTCATCGAACCCTCCTCCTTTTTCATCCCGGACTTGGAACCGGGCAATGGCGGAGTTGTTCAACTTGTTCGTTAATATCCTATATTAATTAATATTTTATATTCTTTAATATTAAGCGTCAAGCCTCCATTAAGACCCCAGGAGAGGACCAGATAACAGCAGAAATGCTAAAAGCGGGAGGCGGAACACTACTGGAAGCTCTGCGGATACTAACAAACAAATTTTTGATCGAGGGGAAACTACCAAAAAAATGGAAGAACGCAGGTCATCATCCAGCACAAAAAAGGTGACACCAAAAACATGGAAAACTACCGTCAAATAAGCATGTTATCACACCTATATAAGCTTATGATGCGGATTATCACAAACCGGCTCACAAAGAAACTAGATTTCTACCAACCAGTGGAACAGGCGGGCTATCGGAAAGGTATCGTCACAGCAAATCACCAACAAACAATCCGAACGCTTATCGAAAAGACAACAGAATACAATATCCCAATAAATAAAGCGTCCATAGACTACCACAAAGCGTTCGACAGTGTGGAGACTTGGGCCTTCCTGTCGGCAATGAACGACGCAAGAATAGAATCGAGACACCGCTCTAATGGAGGACATTTACAAAGAGGCCACCTTTCACGTAAAAATAAACGACGACCTATACACGGGGAAAATAAATCTCAACAAAGGGGTACGGCAAGGAAATCAAACTGCCGAAATCAAACGCAGAATCCAACTGACATGGGCCGCCTTTGGAAAGGTCAGCCATATACTAAAAAACCAATACGTCTCAATTTACCTAAAACGTAAGGTATACAACAACTGCATCCTCCCCGTTGCCACCTATAGCCTGGAAACCATGGCTATCACTAAAAAATCAGCAGCAAAACTTAGAGTAATTCAAAAAGCAATGGAACGTGCGATGCTGGGAATCACTCTAAGAGACAAAATTCGCAATACAGATATCCGGACAAAAACAAAATTAATAGATGTCATGGAAAGAACAGCGGATCTCAAATGACAATGGGCAGGACACGTGGCCAGAAAGAATACAGAAGAATGGAGCCACAAGATTACCTTCTGGAGACCCCGGGAAATAAAAAGAAGCACGGGAAGACCCCAAACGAGATGGATCGATGACATAAAGACGATAGCAGGAAAACATTGGATGAGAACAGCAAATGACAAAGAAGCATGGAAAAAAATGAAAGAGGCCTATATCCCACAATGGAAGTATGAAGGCTAATAAGAAGAAGAAGATTAAGCCTTATTAACACTACAAAACAAATCTCATGTTGAAACAAACAACTTGTTGACGAATGAGGCGACGCCGACGGTACGACAAGCAAAAGCAAGAACAGCTTTTGTAACGTAAAGCGCTTCAAAAATTACAAATCAAACATAAGAATTTGGACAAAAATGCTAGATTTTTTTATAAAGGCTGCCAATACTTTGATTGGCGAGACGACGAGTGACTGTAATACTAAAACTGAAGTTACAAATTATGTGTGATTATGAGATTTTATTTTACATACTTAGTTCATCTAATATTATAAATTCGACGAGTATGAAATTTTTCTTGGGTAGATATTATTGAAATTTATTTATTACTATTTCTCTCGCGTCGTTTTTCATTTTCTCTCCGTTCGCCTAATAGCTATAAGCAAAAAAATGATGTATTGATAAAAATATTGCGGATTGATTCATTTCACCGTTCGCTGTGCTTCGGAAGATTTTATTTAAATAAATAAGAAAGTGCTTACTTGCCAAATGTTATTTGTAAATTGAAAAGTAATAATAACATCCACTTTGGATATAATAACATCCACTTTGGGACAGTTTTACTAATTAAATCAAAGGAGGGACACGGAAATCTTCTGTTACTCTTTAGCACACCACGCTCAAGATGCATTGTGTGAGCCTTTCGCTATGTCAAACCAAGTAACGAGAAAAATCAAGACCTAATATGCCCTTTCTCGTTACTTGCTTTGACGTATCGAAAGGCTCACACATTGCATCTTGAGCGCTGTGTGCTAAAGAGTAACATAAGATTTCCGTGTCCCTCCCTTGATTTAAATAGTAAAGTTGTCCCAAAGTGGATGTTATTATCACTTTTCAATTTTGAGTAGGTATTGTCTATGTGACTGTATAAATCGTTGTCAATTTGAACATTGTTATTTGTAAATTTTAGGTCAACACCTATGTGATTCGGAAAAACGTAAAAAGCGACTAAAGCAACAAAACGCGATAAACAATTAAAGAAGACATAAAACCTTTTCCAACAGGGATTTATTCGCTAATCAACATAAAATTAACATTCTTCAAATATGTCTGCTAGCCACACTATGGCGGCAGACCTAGTACAGATTCTTCGTGAGTGTTCTGAACAGAATAACCAAGATCAAGAAACAACTACCTTAGCGGGTGCAGAGGAAAATGAGGCCGAGACCAAGTTCCAATTACTACACTAAAACTTAGTTCATCTAGCAGTAGAATACCAGAATGACATTGGCTTATGACAAAATATTACCAACGTAATACAAGATTTTTGGTGTACAGGGTGAGCAAAACTCGATGTCTCGGCTTCTGTCCCGGCTCAGAATAAATCTGAAAAGAGGTTCTTAAATGGGATTGAGTAAAGACCATTTTAAGCCAAATTTACATATATTTCCATATTTGGAAACTGGAGTACTGACGTCATCGAATTTTGTTTTCCCAGAACCATACCTATATTTTTGCATATTTGAAAACAAATTTCTCAACTAATTTTGTGAAGAAAAAAATTTGCAATCTTTTCCCGTTAAAAAATTATAAGCAAATTTGTAAAAATAAAGTATTATCAAAAATTCTGGCATTAAGTAGCTATTATCCCTAATTTCATTAGAAATACATGAAGATCCTCGTAATTACCGGTATTCACAATTAAAAAATTTAAAGAAACGCATTTAACCACAGATTATCAATATACGTTAGTATATATAATCCAAAGTTTTCATTTGTAAAATTAGTTATATTCTTAAGGTGCCGTACTCGCCCAGAGCTTAGGCAACCTCTCGCGTAAACTTGTGGAGCGCATCATCCACTATTTAATATATACGGGACCTAGCAGTTTATCGCCGGTTCCGAACGGCACAAGTTGAGAGGTTATTAAAATGTTCACGCACAACGAAAAAGTCGACATATTATTAGTTTATGGGGAATCTAAAAAGATACCTAGAAGAGCAGTTCAGTTATGCGCGCAGAGATATCCCGAAAGTGTTATTCCAAGCTTAAAACTATTTGCAAGATTGGAACGCAATTTACGTGCAAATAACGAGGCATTTTCGAAAGGGAAGGAAAATTGTTAAAAGGGTCAATTCTGACAATACTGTTGCCACTATTTTGCAAGTATTTTGAAGACCATCCAATGAACTCGATTCGGCAAGCCTGTCGTGAGTTGAATTTCAAATATAGTTCGGTACGAAACATTTTGAAAGAAAATGGTTATCACGGTTATAAACTTAACAACCTAGAAAACTTGTCAGATCAACATCAACAACGAAAAATAAATTATGTTATCCAAGTGATGGTAAACTTAGAGATGAATGACAATCGGTTTTTTCAGCATGTGTTGTGGACGTACGAAAGCCGTTTTGTTAGTAACACTAAGCCCAATAAAAGCAATGGACATTTTTGGTGTATTGAAAATCCGCACTTTGTCAATCCGATTGAAAACCAAGGACACTTCGGAATTAACGTTTGATGTGGTATTATTAATAGGCATTTGATTGGCATTTATTTTTATTTTTACGTTACGAAGGAGTTTTACATAGTGAGCGATATTTGCAATTTTCTCAAGAACAACTTCCTGTGCTTCTCGAAAATGTGCCATTACAGCTGCGAGCAAACATATGTTTCCAGAATGACGGAGCTCCACCGCATAAAGCAAGAATTATTCAACAATATTAAACATAAATATGAATACATACTATATATATTCTATATATGAAACATACAAAGAAAATTGGATAGGTATAAATTGACCGATACAGTGGGCGCCTTTTTTAATTACAGAACACATCTTGGTTATTAATTTATTTATATATTTATTGCACGACTACTGCAAATAGTTATTTCAAATGAAATCAAATGTAATAATATATTTTTTATTACTAATGCGTTAAAAGTATTATCTGACGCACGTTTTTTAGTACAAGAAATGCCACTTTTGGTTGTATTTCCACGAAACTTGGGTACGTACGAAAATTTTCAATATCGCTAGGTTTCATTAAAAAATAAACAAATAAATAAAATAAACACATTCAAGACCTCTATATTAAAAATGTGATGAAAGAGGCAGAATTTACAAAATAAAAATTAAAGAAAACGTTTTAAAATGAGTGTAAATTCTATGGTGATACCAGAGACGAATCTTCACCATCGGAGACAATTGAAAAATCAAATTCTTCATATTTATTCTATTTATTTTGGATGGCACCTGGATCCCAAATTTGAGTAAAAAAAATCCGCATGATTAAAAAAAATATTGTTTGTAACACAGGCGGAATCACCGGACTTAACCTCAATAGACTTCTTCTTGTGGGGAAACCAACATTTAAAAGAAAAAATCAGAAATGCTTGCCATGAACTATCTAGAGAAATGTTTCGTAAGGCTTCAGTGAGAGAAGTAAGGTAGAGATTGGACAAGTGTTTAGAAGTAGGAGGTTTTTTTCTAGTAATAGTAGTAACATATTATGTGTTTTGTAATGTTAAATTAATAAATAATACTAATTAATAATTTCTAATTATTGACAGATGCGACTTTGCCATTTGTTTCCAAAGGCTACTTGTTCAAATCGTGATGATTGCGACTTTGTGTTATTACTTTTAACTTCTTTAATTATTTTATACTTTATACAAATTTTATATTTTTTTAACGAAAAAAGATAGCAATTTTTTTTCTGTACAAAATTTGTTCAGAAAAATTAACTTTTATCAAATATACAAAAATTTAGGTATGGTTCTGGGAAAACAACATTCGATAACCTTATTACTCCAGTTTCCAAATATGGAAAAATTTATAAATTTGGCTTAAAATGGTTCTTACTCAATCCCATTTAGGATCTCTTTTCAGATTTTTTCTATTGTTTTTCGTATTCTTATAATAGAGCTGAGACACCGAGTTTTGCTCACCCTGTACAAATTGTACCGAGGAATCGTATAAATTGATTTTTGATAATATGGCACAATCAACTTTCCCGAATGTAATGATGGCATTGCAAATTGCCTAGTGATTTCAAACGCCATGTGTAAACGTAACTTTTCGAAAATAAAAATCTTCGTTCATCAATGTCGTAGAATCGTTTAAATTCATTGGCGATAATGGTGATTGACAATGATATATTGAAAAGGTCAACTTTCAAGATGTTTTAAACGATTTGTCTTAAAAAGTTAAAAGTGTTTATATTTAAACATATTTGACTTTATAAAACTATTTTCGTTTCAAAAACCACCTGTAATTGTATTGTATTTTATTGTATTTAATCAAAAAATACGTACACTTTCGTTTCATTTGCTTTATTGTTTAAGGTGGTGGCATACCTTCGTAAAAAATGTATTTTAGGAAGTTAAAAAGGGGTAAAGGGACCCCGAGAATTGCATTACCTAAGGGCGCCGACATGGTTAATCCGGCCCTGCATGCAGGAGGTGTTCAAGTGAGTGTATTTAATTTATAATTCAAAACAGCAAAGCTGCAATGATTGAATGGAGATAAATCTCGAAACACGTCTGCACATGGCAATTAACTTAAGTTAAATAGAAAGATATGATCTTAAAAACAATGATATGCCACGAAAGTTGAATTATGAAAGTTGAATATTTAAAGAATCTAATCAATTTGTCTAATCAATTTGTATTATTGTCGAAACTCGAGTCGTGTAAAGTGTGTAGAGTAGAAGTACTATTTTAAATAAAAAATATGTTTAATAAAATTCATTATAAATTGGTTTTCATTATAAATTCATTATAAATACTAAGAAATTAAATAAATCTTCACATATTTTCTTTTCTTTCAGTTCTGCATAACTTAAATTTATAATATTAATTGAGCATTAATTGTTTGCCATCTTCAATAACATCTTTCTGTATAGTTTCTATGAATAATTAATCGGTTTATAATAATTTTTCACTACATCTGAAATGTATTTTTTTTCACTTCATCTGAAAAGTTTGTTATGTATGCACATTTTGAAATAGTGTTCGAAATTTCAACTTGATTTTTGTCATCAAATTACAAAAGTCAACATGTATTTTGTGGCTTACATTAGCGTTAGCAATTTGGATACGCAATTCCTTCGAAAAAGGTTTATATTCGTAAAAAAATACTTTTGTAGCCATGTTTGAAACAGGAAATATATAAAATAAGGTTTTGACTTTGTTTCAAGATTAATTATTATCAACTGGAAAGGAAGAAAATCACTAGATTTACTAGTTTATTAGATAGATTCACTAGGAACTCAAATTCTCCACAAGTTTTATTTGAAACATTTTTCTAAATTTTGCTTAATTTCTAAGTTTACTATTATTAAAACCATCCGACATTATAGAAAATCATATAAACTTAATAAACTCGGAAAACAGCCTATGAACATAAATATATTCAACCTTTCCCGAGCTGTATAATATTACTTAGCCTTTTTTAGGATTACCAAAACAAATCTCATGTGAAATTTGTCAGTTATTTACTAGCTTTCAGTCCACTTTCATGGCACTCAATAAAAAACCAGAAAAATTACATTGATTTTTAAGATCATGTTTTTCCGTGAAACTTAAAAAACAGAAACTTTTCCGAACTTAAGTGAATTAGCCAGCTATCTGCAGACGCGTTTCGAGATTTATATCTCATCAGTGCAGCTTTGCTTTTATGAATAAAAATTTGAAACCCACGTGGATGACTAGGTGTTAGATATTTTTAATTTGAGATTTTGTGAGAGAGACATGAACTTAGCAGGTTATTGATTTAAATGATAATTTACTATTGGTAAAGGCATTATAGATACATAAAAGATAATCGTATAAACTTAACAAAGTCGAAACACAGCGTGAATATATAAATATATTCAACCTTTCCGGAGCTCTATAATATTACTGAGTCTTTTCAGGACTAGTAAAACAAGTCTCATGTGAAATTTGCTTGTTATTTACTTGCTTTCAGTCCACCTTCGTCGCACTCAACATAAACCAGAAAAATAACATTGTTTTTTTATTGGCAAATTTCACATGAGATTTGTTTTAGTAGTCCTAAAAAGACTCAGTAATATTATAGAGCTCCGGAAAGGTTGAATAAATTTATATATTCAGGCTGTGTTGCTACTTTATTAAGTTTATAATTTCCAAGTTATTATCGGTTTCATGAGAGAAGATAAATGTAATTCAATTATTAAAAATCATTGATTAAAAATCATTAGATTATAAGATTTCTTATAGGAAATTGAATTCTTTAATTTCTTAAACTTCCTTTGAAATAATTTGCAAAATTTTGCTGAGTTTCCACGTTATTTGCAAAATTTACGACAAGGAAATGTGAAACAAAAGTAATGTTGTAAACATTGAATTTTGAATTACAATTTGATTCATGACCCACCGGTGGGTTCACGTCGTTGTCAACGTGTTAAGGTAAACATTGAAACATTAAGATAAACTAGTAAACATTGTTTAAGGTCGATTATAACCAACTTGCCAAATAAAAAACTTATTGTAAATGCTATGTTGGTTCAATAAAAAATCACTAGAAAACAAGATTTTTTTTATAGTAAATTTGATTCCCCAAATTTTTTTTAACATTTTTTTAAATTACGTTTAGTTTCCGAAGTATTTTTGCATTTTTGAAACAAAAAATGTAAAACAAGATTATTACTGCCAACACTACAAAGGCGAACTTTAAGGGAGAGATGGATATTTTGTTGTTGTTTTAGTGAATACAAAAACCATAAAATAAACCCAAGCACAAGAATGTAACAATATATTTTGTAGAAATGTGTTATTTCAAAAAAATTCAAACTGAAGTTTAAGATTAAATTTCTTACTAAGGCAAGTAAAGAAAATATGATGCAAATTTAAATTTTAGCGAGAAAATGAATTATTTAGTGGTGGAATTACAAATGCATAAGCGAGTCAAGAATCCAAGGAATTTATCTAATTTTCCCCTCGTGTAACGTCCAATTGTTTTATTAGAAAATTATCGAGTGCAATATGATGGAAATTTATCAAAAGGAATTTTAATAAAAAAGAGACTCAGTAGGGTCTTTTCCTATCGAGAGTCGATTGCAGAGGGTGTAGAAGTAAATACGTCACTTTGACAGATATTAAAAAGTATTAGAAGAAAAATCGGGGCGCGTTCTCGTTATATAAAGTTTCGTTTTACTGATGAGACAGGATGTTCATTGTCGTTTATATAAAAAAATAAAAACGTTTACAGTTACGCCCACCGAGTTTTCTAGTGCGTATTTTTGTGTGTGTATTTGTTAAAAGGGGATTCTACATTGTTGAGATTAAATAGACAGGAAACGTACCCTGTAATAAGCTCAACCCACAAACAACTTGCTAAATACAAGAAAAACATTTCCCCAAAAAAAAATATTTCTCTGTGAATAATATTAAAGAAAAAACTTAAAAATTATAGCCAGAAACAGGAAACGAGAAACTTTTTTACCGAGGCGATATTAAAACCCCCACAACAAGAAAAATAATTTAATCTCCTCCATATAAATCCGTCTCATAACGACTCAGGGCTATTTAGTTTACTATTTAATTAAATCTTTTTCATGTCCGTTTAATGATTCTTCTTTTGTCTCCATTATTAAGCGTGCATTAACTATCATATAAGTTTTGTGGGTCGCAGAAGGAAAAATTAATATGTAATGTAAAGAGTATTACGAGGAACATCGTCGGCGGAGATATTGGCAATTTCCTCGACGGTTTATTTTAATTATGGCATTACGGATTATATATTCCCTTCAGGAATTTTAAGTAGATTAGGAAGTAAATTATTTACAAAGTGGAAAAAGTTTGCTGCTTTAGTTTAAAGCAAACACGCGTTTTCATAATGGTTCGAATAATTTATCGAAATTCAACAACAGATAATAATTTTAATAAAACAGGGGTCGGCAACACTTGCTTGTCAATTAGTTATTTATATGGCTTAAATTTTGGATTAACTAAATTTAGTGCCAAGAACTAGAAGGTTTTAGAGTGGCTAGAAAAGCTGATATGGACAATTCGGATTAGACAAGTGAGGCCAGGAAGACAGGACTAGAGAGATTACAATAATATACAGATAATACCAAATCTCAGAGACAATATTTGACATAAAATACTAAACTTGATTCATATGAGAAATTGCCAGACATAAAAATAAATTAGATAATTTAGGTTTGTTTGGATGAATTTTTACACACTGGGCTAGAATTATAATAGATCTAGGACCAGGGCTGTTGGAAGTCTATCGCGATCTACCGGTCGATCGCGGCGTGATTTTGAGTCGATCTTTAGTTTTCTCACGCTTCTTTGTTCTTATACTTAAAAATACATTTCGATAAATATAAAGTAAAAATTAAAACACGGTTCTCGCTAGCCTACATCAGCACCAGTACAACAGCTTCCGTTGACTGCCGATACGCAAGAAAAACGAAAATACGCAGCTATTATGAGCCTTACCAAGGCTTGAATATAATATGTTAGATTACTGGTGTTCAGAACCATTATAACTGTTCTGTCCTGTGTTGTTTAGTGGATGTTTACAATTTTCATGATTGTACAAAAAATAGTCTGTGCGTACATACATAAACATACTTAATATATTTACTTGATCCTATAATTTATACATAAAAGTACGTTGTTAAAAAATCTGTAAGAGGTAATGTTAATTTATAAAATATTTATATTTAGGCCTATTCATGAGTGCAACAAAAAAAAATCAAAGCATATCATTAACACGATATATTGGAACATTTTTTTTCACTATGATTAAAGATAAATGTTACTGCCTAATTTGCAACTGTGATAGAGAGCTGTGGCTGTTGCGAAAATACATTTGCGAAAATACATTTTCGTACAATTCACTCCAAATATGTAACAGAATTTTCAAGAAATACTGACATATGCAATGTAAAAATTAAATAATTGAAAGCTGGTCTCTCTTTGCAGCAAAACATGTTTGTGGAATAACCGTTGCATCTATGAGAGTGTGCCATTTATTAACCAAAAAGAAAAAGCCATTTATCGAAAGAAATTTGATAAAAGAATCGTTTTTGACGGCTTAAGAATCTTGAAAAGAATGTTGAAAAGATTTACAATTTTCGAGAAATACAGTCGCGAGAAGAATCGAAAAATTAAGTGAAGATATAATTTGTCAATTAAAAGAGGATATAAACCTATGCGTATCCTTTTCTTTACGATTCGATTAATCGACTGATGCGACGTATACTGCACAATTAGTGATATTTATCCGGATGGTATTGGATGATTGTGCAGTAAAATAAGAAATACTTAAGGATGAGAGGGAAAGAAATATTTAGAGTTTTTAATAACTTTGAAAAGAAAAGACTTATCCTATTTTTAAATAGTTTTCGATCACGACGGATGGTTTTATTGCTTTATGTCACCAAGAAGATAATTATCCACAATGTTTAGCATGCCACTGCATTATCCACCAACCATGTAGTTTTATGCTCAAAGCGCCTTAATACACATAATGTTATGGAAACTGTTTTTAAAATAGTCAATTCTATAAGTGGCAGTGCCCTTTAGAAACGTTTGTTTAGATTAGAAAATGAAGATAATTATAACTAACTTTTGCTGCACAGTAATGTGCGTTGCCTCATTGTCAGTAGAAGTTGATTTCTCATGCGTATTCTAGAGTTATTAGAAGACGTAAAAAGTTTCCTCTCTGAAAGTGGTGACAGTTACCCACAGTTAACAAACAAAGAGTGATTATTTGATATGTCATTATTGGCAACTTTAGTTCAAAACTAACGATTTTAATCTTGAACTACAGGTTAAACGCAGACATGTATTTGATAAGCTCGATAAGAGCTTTTCAGCAACTTATAATACTTTTGAAAGCGAATTTAAAAGAACAAAAAATTAAAGCATTTGGCATTTTAAAGTAATTATATGCATTTTAGCAAGTTTTTATGCAAGTTTTGGAAAATATTTTCAGACATATCCTGACCCTACCCAATGCAACCTTAACAAAATGATTCTCGAAATTGAAGTAGTTGAGAAACAATTTCAGAAAAGATTTGAAGATTTTGGTAAGATTGAAATAAATATTGCACTATTTTTTTTAAATGTGTTTCAAAAAGATAGCAACATTGAAGAAATTGCAAGTCAAATATCTACAATGTTTGAAGCAAATCAGGATAAAATAGAATTGGAAATAATCTCTCCAAAATAATTTGTATTTGAAATCCAAAGATTGTGTTTGGAAATACACTAAAGAGAAAGACAAATAAAGACAAAGACTTGACAAATGCGGCACAAAAATTAAAATCTTGCTTGGGCTCGACGTATTTGGTGGAATCCGCATTTTATGCACCCCAGACCCCCCGGTAGTCCGCTACGCGTTTTGGTCGATCTTGGCAACAATATGGACAAAAAAGTAGATCGCCACTACAAAAAGGTTTGGACAACCCTGATCTAGACTAATGATCATGTAATCTAGATTTTGTTACAATTAATATTTCGCATATAAATAAGACAAACCTTTTCTGACAGTTGTAACAATAAACTAGATATGATTTAATTCAAGAAGATTTGGAAAAAAATATTGAATTAAAATATACCGACAAACAATGCTTTTAAAACAATTTGGTTATTGAATGAAAAGTGAAGTTTTAGTTGGCATAAGACATTTGTTGTGTTAATTTTTAATTTTTTTTTCAAATTTCTTGTTTCTCAAAGACTTGTGTGAGATTTAAGAATTAGTTTAAATCTCTTTTTTATACGTTATCGTATAAGTAACAAGCGGGTTTCCGACCTGGAAAAAGTACCCAAGACCATATCTTCACACTAAAAACTCTAATAAACAGAGCCAAAACAACGGGCAAAAAACTATATATAGCATTTATAGATATGGAAAAGGCATTTGATTTGGTACCCAGGCAAAAAATATGGGAAAGCTTGGTTAAAAATGGTGTTGACCACAAACTGAAACAAATTTGTAAATCTATATATAACAAAACAAGGAATATGGTTATCAGTAAAAACCAAAAATCAGAAGAATTTGAAACGAAACTGGGGGATGGACAAGGAGGGAGCCTCAGCCCATTACTATTTCTTGCGTTTATTGACGAAATAATTAAAGAAGTACAAAAGAAAACAAAAGCCCTGCACATTGGTTACAGGAACATGGGGAGGGTATATGTAAGTATGTGTGCGTTCGCAGGCGATATAGCAGTAATTGCAAGATCCGAGAAGGAATTAGAAGACAAACAAACATATGGCAAGACGAACTGACCAAGAACGGAATGAAAATGAACGCAGAAAAAACAAAAATTGTAGTGATATCTAATGACCCAATACAAACACACATTCTTCTCAATCAAAAACAAATAGAACAAGTAAAAGAATACAAGTACCTAGGAGTGACAATAGACGAAAAAGGAAGCCAAGAAGTAGACATCAACATACGAATAAGAAACGCAAACAAGTCATATCATGCCCTAAATATGATAATTCTATACAAAAAAGAAATAACGAGAACAACAAAAATGAAAATATATAAAGCAATATGCAGACCAACCCTAAAATATGGATGCGAATCGTGGGTTTTAACGCAGCGAGAAATAAGTAAAATAAGACCCACAGAAATGAAGTACTTAAGGAAAGTATATAGAGTAAATATAATGGACAAAATAAGAAGTGAAGATATAACAAAAAACTGGAAATTAAAGGAATAGAAGAGTTCATAGAAGAGAGCCAATTGGGATGGTGGGGTCACCTACAAATAATAAACAAGAAGGCTCAAGTGAAAAGAGTTTGGAAAAGCAGAATGCCAAAAGAAAAGAGACGAGGGAGACCAAGGAAATCATGGGACGAGATGGTACGAGGATTGATAGAAAAAAGATGGTAACAGGTGAATGAAGCAAGGAAGATGGCGAAGGACCGGAAGAAATGGAAGAAATTAATTAAAAAGAATGTAAAATAGATAGGAAATAGCTTATACCCTAGCGGGTAGAAAGCAGTTTTTGAGTATATAAATATATATTTTATACGTTATCGTTATGCAGGGTGTTTACAGGGTAAACATTCAACAAAAATTCAAGGGGTTATTTCTTGGCCAATTCTAAGAATATTTTTACATATGATAATTTCTGAAAAATCCCTTTGTTTCGAAGATACAGGGTGACCAAAAATTGCGACCACCATATTCGATATATGTTGAAATCATTAATGTAAATAAAAAATCGTATGCGGTTAGAGGACCCCGATAGGAACGAATTCCCTCGGGCATTTTTTAACTCCGAATGTAATTCCAAATAAAATTTGTATAGTTTATAAGCATTCAAATCAAAAAGCTTAATAAAAGATATTAGCAAAAAAAATCAGGTGAAAATGAGCTTCACCAGACAAAACTTGAGGTTTTTAATACAGTATTTATAATTATCGGTTGAATGTAACTGTAATAAGTTGCATATGTGTGAGATTTTATTTTATCCAAGTATCTAAAAAAAAAACAGCAATTGTCGTACAGTTTCTTGTTGTGTGCTGCCCTGGATGATTGTTTATACTCAAATCAAATCAGTCTGATAAAAAGGTTGCGAGTTCTACAAATATTTCAAAATCATTTAAGTAAATTGTTGCAGTCTCCAGCCAATTTTAGGGGAAGTATAAAATAATTCAGTTTAAGTAAATTAGAACCTTCCACAGTATATTCTAAAAGTGATTGATGAATAAATAATATAATATCCTCAATCTTTTGACTTGGGGATGCATATATATATATATATATATATATATATATATATATATATATATATATATTTATTTATATATATATTATATATATATATATATATATATATATATATATATATATGTTGTATTTGAGGTTTTGGCGGATAGATACCTGTGTTGTATTGTTTTCTCGGGGATTCCGCGTTGATGCTGAGAGTTGGCTCTGAAAAGAACCGGATTCTCGACGTTTCGGCGAACTACCATTCGCCATTCTCAAGAGATATATGGGTCCGTGCGGGTCAACCGTTAGACGCATACTGAGAGCTCGTTCGTGCGATGCGACTACATATAGCTCTCTGGCTTCGGGTCATGCGCGTTGTGTGCGGTGCTTCGGTTCGGTTGTTTGTTTGTCTTGTTGGTCGTACATGAGTCTGGGGTGTCTGGGATTGTATTTTGAGGGTGGATATGATCGGTCGCCATGCTGGGGGCAGTCTCAAGGAATCGTCTCTCGTGTTCATGCAGTAGTCTCGTTTCTCTATCTCTATGGCTTCTCTGTATACTCGTGACATATCGTGGCTAATCTGTGCAACTGTCCTTGAATTTCTAAAGAGTCCCTCCAGTGACCGGTGTGTTGGACAAGTGCCTATGAAACTTTGTCTCTGTGTCTGACTGAAACTACATGTTCTTGAATCCCAGCAGATATTTTTCTATTGGCACGTCCAATGTAGGTTCGTTCACATGTTCCGCAAGGTATTTCGTAAATTCCATGGGATTCTAACGGGATGGTGTCTTTAACGCTGCGTAGCATGGAGGATATTTTCTGGTTAGGTTGGAAAATGGTGTCGATGTTGTGTCTTTTAAGGATTCTGGCGATTTTGTCAGTTGATCCATGAACATATGGTAGGTATGCTGTGCTAACGGGTTTCTGGCGTTCTTCAGTTCTTTGGCTACTGGAATTTAATTTGGTCGTGTTGGGAGTTAAGATGGTTAAGGAATTTGTCCAGCTCTGGTCTGCCGTGGGGCCAGATTACAAATGTGTCGTCAACATATCTTAACCAGAGTGTAGGTTTAAGTGTGGCTGATGAGATTGCCTTTTCCTCAAAATCTTTAAGAAATATGTTGGCCATTACTGGGGATAGAGGTGAACCCATTGGTGCTCCTAGGACTTGTTTGTATATTTGACCATCGTACCTAAAGTATGTATTCTTTAAACAATGTTCTGCCATATCTGATACATACTTTTCTGGTTTTAATTTTGATCTTATGATGTTTAAGACCTCAGGAACCGGTACTGTTGTGAATAAAGATACAATGTCAAAGCTCACAAGGAGGTGGCCAGGCTGGAGTTGGTGATTTTTCAGTATATCTATGTGTTCAGTGTTGAACATTGCGGCTCAGCATTGCAGATATAGGCACAATCTTCGGCGTATGGTTGTAAACATTTTGCTAAATGTTTCGCAAGAAGTTGGACCGGTGAACCAACGGAGCTTACTATTGGTTGTAGTGGGGCTCCATCTTTGTGGATCTTTGGTAAACCATATATCTTGGGACACCCTGAAGATTTCTCCCTTGGTATAAGATAATTCATTGTTTCCTTGTCAATGCTAGAGCTTAGGATCTTTTGTCTGGTAGTTTTCGCAAGATAGGTTGTGGGGTCCGTTGTACTGGGTAGATAAGCTGGATCATCTAAGATTGTGGTCATTTTTTGTTTATAGTCAGCACTGTTCATGACTACAGAGCAATTTCCCTTGTCAGCTGGTAGGACCACAATGCTGTTGTTTTCTCTTAGTGCCTTGAGGGCTTTGAATTCCTCGTATGAGATGTTTCTTGTCGGTGGTTTGGCAGATCTTAAAATGGGGCATGTTTCCTGTCTTATTGTCTCGGCTAATGCGGCAGGGAGTTGTGAGATAGCAGTCTCGACACCAATGATTATGTCTTCTTTGGGAAGGCGAGTTGGTGCTATTGCAAAGTTAAAACCCTTGGCCAGTACGGTTTTGGTAGGTTCGTCTAGGAGCTGGTCTGAAAGATTGTAAACCACTTTGTCGATGTTGAGTGGTTTTGGTGCAGGTTTTTGTCTCCGTCTAAGAAGGTTGTATTTTTCTTTCTGTCTATTGGTAATTAATAATCTATTCTGTTCGGCTCTGTTGTTAGATATTAGGTCTATCTGTTGCAAGAGGAGAGGGTGTAGCGTAGTGGTTAGAGCTATGTGGGTAGCCAAGGTAGCCAAAGAACTGAAGAACGCCAGAAACCCGTTAGCACAGCATACCTACCATATGTTCATGGATCAACTGACAAAATCGCCAGAATCCTTAAAAGACACAACATCGACACCATTTTCAAACCTAACCAGAAAATATCCTCCATGCTACGCTGCGTTAAAGACACCATCCCGTTAGAATCCCATGGAATTTACGAAATACCTTGCGGAACATGTGAACGAACCTACATTGGACGTACCAATAGAAAAATATCTGCTAGGATTCAAGAACATGTAGTTTCAGTCAGACACAGAGACAAAGTTTCATCGGCACTTGTCCAACACACAAACACCGGTCACTGGATGGACTTTAGAAATTCAAGGACTGTTGCGCAGATTAGCCACGAAATGTCACGAGTATACAGAGAAGCCATAGAGATAGAGAAACGAGACTACTGCATGAACACGAGAGGCGATTCCTTGAGACTGCCCCCAGCATGTCGACCGATTATATCCACCCTCAAAATGCAATCCCAGACACCCTAGACTCATGTACGACCAACAAGACAAACAAACAACCGAACCGAAGCACCCCACACAACGCGCATGACCCGAAGCCAGACAGCAATAAGTAGTCGCATCGCACGAATAAGCTCTCAGTATGCGTCTAACGGTTGACCCGCACGGACGCATATATCTCTTGAGAATGGCGAATGTTAGTTCGCCGAAACGTCGAGAATCCGGTTCTTTTCAGAGCCAACCCTCAGCATCAACGCGGAATCCCCGAGAAAACAATACAACACACACATATATATATATATATATATATATATATATATATATATATATATATATATATATATATATATATATGTATATATATATATATATATATATATATATATATATATATATATATATATGTATATAACAACAATAACTACTTCAATACCGTTTCCCATGTTATAAACAACGGATCAAATGAACAACTGTACATTTTTTTTTAGGCTAAGGTTGCGATTTCACTATTGTCTGTCTATAATGGATATGTCGTAGCATATATTGAAATCAGCCAGATCGTGTATAACCGAGTCATTGCATTATCCGCCGACAGTTCGTGTTTTCTGTTTTCGCGAAACCATCTCAAATATGTTTCTTTATTTATCTCTTTTTTAATAGGTTTGATAATTAAGACACGTAGCTTTATACAATCTTTATAAAAGATGACAGCACTTAGGCATTTCTACTTTTTTCAGAATTTTGTTGGAATTTTTCAGAATGTCAGAATTTTCTTGAGTTTCCAATTCTCAAAACCTAATTCAAATAATATGAACAATATAACTTTCGTATGATTTAAACATTTTTTTTTCGTGTTTAGTTTTAAGGTTATAAACCGACCACGCTCGTCTGTCATTCTGCGACAGAAAGAAAGATAGATATATACACTGAGAGAAAGAGAAAGAAAGAGAGAGCGCGCGGTATAGAAATATACACTGAGAGAAAGAGAAAGGCGAAAGACGTTATCTGCCGAATCACTCATACCGAGACCTACCTAAAGGAACTTCATTACAATAAAAGTATGGGGTACGCCGATGAGTTTATAAAGTACAAAAAAATAATGAGTTTATCAAGTGCAAAAAGTTGTTGACTATAACTTGGAACGGCTGTTTTATCTACTTACGTACAAGAGGACTTCATTTGAATACGTCTCGTCAGTGATCATCACCTGTATCGGTCGCAGTTGTTTACATTCAGTGACGTATGGCTGTGTAACATGTCTTTAATAGTTAGTGAAGTCCTCTACCATTTATACGAACGCCGGGTTGACTGCCATGTATTTCATGCATGGACTTGCTGATGACAATTCATTACAAGTTAGGTGATTGTACATTGACGGTTGCCTAGCCGTAATATCCTCGACCGAAAAATCTTCGAAAACGTTCATCGACGTCTTCATGAAACAGGCACATTGAAACGAAATAGAGGTCTAGGAAGATAAACGACAGTATGAAAGGTACAACTAGAACAGAATGTGCTGCACATGATAGAGGAAGATCCAATTACTTCTACGCGACAAATTGACAATACTTTGAATATAAGTCATTGGAAAGTTTTAAAAAATTCTTAAGGACAATTTCTTGTCTCCATACCACATTCATCGAATTCAGGCACTACTACTACCTGCTGATTATCGTCCACGTATTGCGTTAAGTCAATGGCCTTTGCAAACATTATTTCTAATGCCTCAATTCTTGACACAGATGTCTTTCAACGATGAAGTCAGCTTCTCAAGAAATGCATTTAGGAATTTTCATAACAATCATGTGTGGGCAGATGAAAATCTACATGAGGTATGGGAATACCGACTTAATATCAGTTCTCCTTGAATGTTTAATTCGGAATTGTCGGTGGCTATCTAATTGAACCGGTATTTCTCCCAGCAAAACTTATTGGTGAGATGTATCGTAACATTTTGGAAGAAACACTGCCCTAGTTCCTGCAGGATGTACCATCTGCGACAAGAACTTCATTGTGGTTTATGCACGATGGTGCACTACCACATTTCAGGGGCAACATACGGAGATCACTGGATTGGTCGAGGTAGGCCAGACGCATGGCCTGCTCGATCCCTATAGTCTATTTTTTTAAGAATGAAGTAACTAGAAACTTGATTTACACTATGGCAAATGTTCAAAATATGGCGCCAAATTCAAATATAATTACTTGAATATAACAGAAAAGAGTTGCTGGAATATAACATAAAAAAGTTACTTGAAGATAAAAGAAAAATACAGATTAAATACACCAAATGGCAACAATAGTAATAAAATACAAACAAATAAATGGAGAAAACGCAAAAATGTAAATGATACAAACAGATCAGATGACAGCTGTGAATTGACACGGCAGTCACTGAGAACTAACAGCTCAACATGGATTGGCGTACGAAAAAATATACTTGGAGTTAATTAATTTTTTTATCTTTAAATTTAAAATTGTATATAAAATATTATTTTATAATACAGTACTTATAAACCGTAGTATAATTTAACGTTCTATTATATTTAGAAACAATTCGTAGTATTATATTCATTTAATTATATATCACCTAATTCTACGCCAGTGACTGCAAATGCATGTGAAAAGAGAGAGATGGAGAAGTAAATATCGTCGTTGTGTAAGCCAATCAGAGAACAAGGTCAAATAAGCCCAATCTTCTATGTACTGCATTCTTAAAAAAAATGATAACAAAATAATGACTTAAACCCCCAGGATTGTTTCTTATGGGGCTAGCTGAAGTCATTAGTTTACGCTACTCTAGTGGAGAATTTGGAAAAATTGCGAAATCCAATAATTGCTGGATGTAACTCAATTTGAAACAACCCTGGTTTACGTGTGCAGATCGCACCGGATGGGAAGAAACAATGAGAAAATTCGGACACAGAGAAATAAACGACAACAGACTACACCTCCTATCATTCGCGGCGTCGAACAACTTGACTGTCGTCAACAGCATCTTTGGTCACCGCCTCAAACATCAACTCACGTGGCGAAATCCAGCCGGCAAAGACTCGGCAATGCTAGACTACGTATTGATCAACAACAGATTCCTATCGACACTAAAAGACGTGCGTGCGATACGTTGACCCGACTGTGGATCGAATCATTACCTTGTCCGAGCGAAATTAAAAGTGCGATTACAAAGAGCAAATAAAAGGGCGCCACCACCAATCAGGAGGAACTGTGCCTGTCTATGAAATCCGGAAACCGGCCGAGAATTTAAAATCGCATTATCCAACGAATTCGCAGCACTCAGATAATATCAGGCGATATCGACGTAGAAGATCTCCACACGAACGCGTTTGAAAAAGTTCGGCACTCAATGACGAGAAGAATGCTTGTATCCAGGATGGAGGAAGTCATTTCGAATATTTATTGTAAACTGAGCAACTTTAAAGCACTTTTTGATAAATAAATGGTGTTACTGTCGCAAATTTTGTTCACCCAGTATCTTCGAAACAAAGGGTTTTTGAGAAATCATCATTAGACAAAATATTTTTAAAATAGGCTAAGAAATAACCCCTTGAATTTTTGCCGCATGTTTACCTAATACCCTGTATAAAACTGGTACTAGTAATTTCAAATTTGAATCTGAATTTCTAGAGTTTCAAGTTTGATTGCAGAAATATATAGCTTTTGTTGTATTTCTAGTAATAATACAGATTTTTTTTAATATTTTGTTGTCTCAAAAATGTGAAAATAATTCGGAAACTAGTCATAATCTAGAAAAATGTTTCGAATAAAACTACCAGAGAATTAAATTTTCTATAAGAAACTTCATTGTGCATTAATGAATTGTTGGTTGTGAAGTTTGTAATAATTAGGGCAACCAAAAATATGCCAATGCATATATTTCCTCATTCTACTTATAAAAAAATGGACTAGACAGAAATGTGTTTGACTAACTATGAATTTAGAGCCCTATTCGTAAGGACATATTTTTGCATATTTCACCAACAAGAGCATAAATTGCATATTGGCTATGATAAGACATATTTCGAGATAACAGCATATTTTTAGTGCATATTATGCTCAATTTGGTTAAAATATTTATATTCATATCTGCTTTTTGACGGAAATATCAAAACGCGTGACGTTGGCTAAGAATGTATATATGTTTATGTGTAATACTTAAGCTGTGGTAGGTATTATCTTAATTTGATTAAATAAAATAAAAGAAGATTTATGTAGTGCTCTTATTTCTGCCGACATACCATTGTATAAATTGCGTAAAAAAATTTGGTGTCGTTCCTAGAAAAGTATACAGAGTACAAAGTGCCGTCAGAAGCCACTCTTCGGAACAATTACGTGAAAGACATCAAAAATTGCGTTCAGAATATATTTTTTTGGATCTCAATTGATGAAACTACTGATAGAACTGGGAGATACGAAGCAAACGTCGTCATTAGAATTTTGGGCTATAATGAACTGATCGCTAAGAAAAAAAGTGTATTGAAAACTACAGTGCTAGACAAAGCAAATCAAAGCACTATAAGACTTTCTGGTGACTCAATCAAAATTCCGGGTGAAAGTTTCAAACGAGATTCGATCTTACTCTTTATATCAGATGCCGCTCAATACATGGTAAAAGCAGCTGAGGCCATACAAATATTTTATCCAAAAGTATCACATCTGACTTGCCTTGCACATGGACTTCATTGAGTTTGTGAACAAAATCGAGGAATTTAAACTAACGTCGATCGTTAATAGCCAATGTAAAAAAAGCATTTTTGAAATCACCGTCAAGGATAACGATTTTTAATGATTTGGCATCTGGCGTCGCACTTCCTCCGCACAAATAACTGCTAGATGGGGAACATGGATTGATGCCGCAGTGTACTATGCCACCAACTTCGAAATAATTGTGAAAGTATTCAATATACTGGACGCAGAAGAGTCCACAGCATTCAAAATTTCAAAAGAGCTACTAAGTGACGGTGAAATAAAATTTGATTTAATTTTCATTGACAAAAATTAAATTCCTTAGCGCATCAATAAATTCGCTTGAAACGTTTGGGCTACTACTTGCTAAACAGATTGAGGTAATAGAATGTGCTCAGGATGTAATTAACTTGCAAACGGAAATTTATTATATTAACTTGCAAAAAAAACGCAAACTTGAAAAATAACTTGCAACGGTTATTTAAAAAATCATGGTTTTTCTATTCTGAAGGAAATTTCAATAAATTTGTCTAGGTCTATGTCTAGAGCTTCTACACCAATAGACGATAAATATAGTATTATTGAAGCAATGGCATTTAAATTTGCGCCTAATTCAACTTGGTTGATGTGGAACGAAGTCTTTCAATGTACTAAAATGTCCTACGATCGAGCAGGAATAGTTTTATTTTTTAGAACTGAAATGAGATGTTTGTCTTTCATTGTAATAAAAATTTTATAAATTATTTTGAAGTTTAGCAGTATTTTTCTTTTGTATTTATGTTTTCGTACCTAGAATTTAACGTTTTTTTCATATATTTTATGTCAGATTAAAGAGCATATTTTTTTAAATGCATATTTTTATTTTTATAGCGCTTATTTTCATTTTCATAGAGCATATTTTTGGTTTTAAAGAGCATATTTGAAGTAGTTTTTTAAGAGCATATTTTTGGTTGCCCTAGTTAATAATCAACTTTGAAACAAACTCCAATTTTGTTTTTGCTTTACATTATTCTTGTCTCAAAGATCCGAAAATAATTCGAAAACCGAACGAAACTTTGAAAAATATTTCGAATAAAACTTGTTGAGAATTAAATTTTCTATGACAAATCTTGTTATTTTGTGATTTGCAGTCAATTATCAATTTGGTAAAATTAACCAACCTGGAACAATGTTTGGACATTGGACAAAGTTTGAACCTTGTTTTAGTTTCATATTTTTCGGATCTGAATAATGTGAAAATAACTTTCAAACTTTCAATTTCAAACTGGGCTATAATTTCACGACAGGAAACTTTTATGAAACAATTTTTTAAAGAATTAATTGTTTTAGCCTTAACTATATGAAACTACAATTTTTAAAATATTTTAAATAAAACTACTTGTTACGTGACTTGTTTCATGAGATCGTTTATTAATGACTATAGTTTTACCAACACAATTGCATCTCAGATCTACTACAAACATTTTACAATTTTCGATATTTCTGCAGTTTCAAAATGAAGTTTGGCATATTTTTAAGCGTGGTAATTGGTGGATAAATTCGGTTTGCTCATCGAACTGTTTTAAATGGTTTTCCCTATTTCTAAAGATTCCAGCAGCTCCAGTTTTATCCTTTTTCTTGAAGGTGTAATATTGTCGACCGTTTGTGTGACGAATTTTGACGTCCTGTTCTTATTAGATGATTGGCAAAGGCAGAGTAATTGTTTTCCAGGCGTAGCGATCGTTTGTGTTCTTTAAATCGGGTTTCGAAGTTTCTTCCTGTTTGTTCTATGTAGGTGCCCTTGCATTCATCGCAATTGAGTTGATACACATCTGACTAATTTAACAGATTTATATCGCAATTGAGCTGATACACATCTGACTAATTTATCAGATTTATTTTTGGTTAATGATTGCACAACACGTTTTGAAGGGTAGTGTTGCTGTTTTAGTCTATGACGGTGTTATTTTCATTGATTAGTTATCCTATCTTATCCAAAATCTTTCCTGGATATGGAATACATTTCAATGTTTTTTCTTCTATTTCGAAATTAATATTAAAACTAATTTTAGGTATTGATTTTTTCTTTAATATTTGTGTGATAATGTCTTTGTTGTAGTTATTGTTGTAGGCTATTTGTTCTATTGTATTCAATTCGGTGTTGACGTTAGACTGATTGAGAGGAATAGTGAATAGTCTATGTATCATGGAATGGAACGTCGCGAACACCCTTAGGGCTTTACACGAGAACGATATTTTTAATGATATAATATTAATAATATTTTTAATAGTAACGTTTAGTTAAAGCGAGACAAGACCGAGACGAGACTGCATGTTGTCTCACTCTCGCAAGAGCGAGAACGCATGGGGTCTCGCTCTCGCGAAAGCGAGAGCTTAAGTAGTCTCGCTCTCGTGAGACACGAGACTATCATTTCTGATCTCGGTCATACATCTTCTTCAATCTTTGACTCTCATACGGGCAGCCGTAATATTTTCTTGCATAAATTTGAACTCGGGTAAGTTACATTTCATTATATAACAACTAAAAGAGTATATTTCGTAATATGAAACAGGTGTCGTAGACAATTTCAAATTATGTTCGTTTTTATTATGAATTTTAGATAGTCAACAAAATAAAAGGTTTATATAAACAGACAATTATGGTTTGTAATCGCTACATTTTCATGTGGATAACACAAAGCGAAATTCGAAGATAGTAATAGTAACCAAATAGAAAATTTATGTAAACAGACATTTATGGTTTCTAATCGCTAGGTACATTTTCAAACATTAAAATGCAAAATTTTGTATCAGATATTTGAATAATTATATACATACTTTGATATGCAATATTTTACAAATATATTTAAAAGCCTTTAGTTTACTTATATCCGAAATTGAATCGACAGTTTATGAATTAGATAATAAGCCAAACCGTACAGTGGCGGATGAAACTCTTTTGATTGCTTTTCAAACAACACGAGATAAAATGTTAAAACATTATCGAACAAATCAATTTGGGTTGGTTGTTTAATTTTAGACCCTCGGCATAAAATCGACACATTTGACAAGACGGAATGGGGCAAGGAAATGAAAAATGAGGCTGTCCAATGTTTCGTTAAAGTTTATAAACAGTATGTAAATAATATCAATTTTGAGGGAGAATCCGTAAACTTAGTCGGCCGAACGGAAGTAAATCATTCAAAATATGAATTGATATTGATAATCTATACAACAATTCAGCAAAAACTTCAAAAAACTTGGAAAGCTGATTTTGATGAGTATTTGTGCTGAAAAGAGAAGATTTAAGTCAAAATATTTTATAGTGATGTAAGTCTCTTGAAACGATTTTCCCCACTCTTTCCAAAATTGCCAAGATTTATTGGGCATAAATGGCAACAGTACCTGTTGAAAAATAATGATCAAAACGCGCACATCATTAAAGGATGATGTGATGCAAGCATTATTATGTTTGAATTCTTGGTCATCTTGTGACTTAAGTGTAAAATATTAGATAGTTAAATCATCAAAGGTCATTGTTTCGTAACTTGTAACTTCAAATATTGTAACCTGTATGAATAAATAAAGTATTGTAAAATTGTATTTTATTATATAACAATTAATCACGCATATATTAGTTACAATAAAATTCGTGATTACCTCGTTTTAGACTATCATAACAATAAGTTCTAGCAAGAACGATATTTGACGAGATTAGACGAGACGAGACGAGACAAACGGTTACGATAACGAGAGGAGACTACAGGTTCCTTGAACGAGAGCGAGACTGAGTCAAGAGTAATTTTTTTCACAATTAACGAGAGCCAGCCGAGATTTTTGAAACTCTCGCCCTATCTGGTCTTGTTTGAAGCCTTAAACACCCTATACAACACAAACTTGCGACGATCAATTCCATGATACACAGACTACTCAATCAAACTCTAAATCAGTCTAACTTCAATACCGTATAGGGGTAAATAGTACAGTTGTTGGTCAGTAGGTAGTGATTGGTCATAATTTGAAAACTATATAACTATAAGACAATCTTTTGGTGACATAATTGTTTATTAACAGAAGAAAATTCTATATTCTTTTCTGTATTGGATACAACCCATAACTTTGTTATAACTTAAAGTTTCATGTGTGTATTTAATTAATAAAATGACCAGTCCGAGATTTACGTCATTTTAGACAGAAATGTACAAAAAGTAACCTTACTATTTTTAGATATTTTCATGATTTAAAAATGATTTTTGTGGTGATTTTTGACATTTGTAAATCAATACAGGTTTAAATTATCGAAATAAAAAGTTTTTTGATAAAAATAAAGTACTGACTGTGAAAAATATGATAAGACAATAAATATCGCACGATAAACAGTTTTTATAGTGATAGGTCATCCGACCAATTAGTATTTTGACGTTAGAGTAACTATGAGACAGTTATTCCTAGAGTGTTTAACCTACAAATAAGAGGACAAGAAAAATATTCAGTACACAATTTTAAAGCAATTAAAAATGAAAAATCTATTTTACTTGAATTTATTTATGTATTTGTTATTGTAGTTAGTGAAAATACTAATTTATTTGTTTCTAGGTTAAATACGCTAGTGTTAATATACATAAAATGGCAAACGTAAGAAAAGGTACAAATCTTAAAACAATCGGAACACAGCCTGAATATATAAATATATTCAACCTTTCCGTAGCTTTATAACAAAAAACCAAAACAAATCTCGTGTGAAATATGCCAGTTATTTACCAGTTTTATAAAAAAATGTACGGATAATCAAATTGAAGATGCTATTAATGCAGTTTAAAATGGGATATCACAATGCACAGCTTCAAAAAAGTATGGTATTCCCAAACCAACAATTCAATTTAGAATTAGTGATGCATTCATCAAATCTACTACAGGTCCGTCTCCTCTATTAGGATGCAATGCAGAAGAGGACCTAGTAAGTTGGATAATTGATTGTCAACGAAGAGGATTTCCTAGAAGAAAGATCAATATACAAGCTATTGTCAAAGAGTTTTTGGATCAAAGTAAAATAAAAAAATCCTTTTTGTGACGATGTTCTATAAACTGGGTGGTATAAAGCCTTTCTTGAAAGGAATCCGATTCTTATTGAAACATTTCCAGAAAGAGCAACTAAAGCCAGCTCTTGTGTAAGTGAGAGTAATATTAAAAAATGGTTGAGTGAAATATATGATTATTTATCAAAAATTAAATATTTAAACATATTAAAAGATCCGACTCGTGTTTCCAATGGTGATGAAACTTATTTTATGGTATGTCCAAAAATGAAAAACATAATAGCCCCTCGTGGGGCACAAAATGTTTATGAAATTGATCACGGCAATTTCAAACTTAATGGAAAGACATCTTAAAAACAATGTTATATTTATGGTTTTTATAGAGTGTCACGAAGGTGGACTGAAAGCTATTAAATAACTGACAAATTTCACATGAGATTTGTTTTGCTAGTCCTAAAAAGACTCGGTAATTGTTATATAGCTCCTGAAAGGTTGAATATGTTTATATATTCAGGCTGTGTTCCGATTATTTTAAGTTTGTATGATTATCTATAACGTAGGATGGTTTTACCAATTCGAAAATAAAAGAAAAACGGAAAACTTTAGAAAAAAAAACTGGCGGAAAAAAATCATAGTTGATTGAGGATCAAGAAAATATTGGTGGCAATTAAATGAATAATCATAACATAAATTTATGTTTAAATTGCTTTTTTTAACAATAATTAAATATTTTTCTTTTATTAGATCACTGGATTGTTCATCACTGGAGTGATCACTAGTTCATATTAGTTTTTCATATTTTCAAATTACTTTTATTTATTATAAAGCGTTGACTAATTACAGTAAATCCACTAGACAATCACTACATTATTATGATCTATAACTATGTTTTTTGATGAATCAAATATTTACCTTCTTATTTTCTATGAAATTTTAAATTTTTGATTCGAATTATTATTTAAATAGAAAAGTGACGTTTTTTACAATTACTAGCACTATAATAATTCGTAAATTCATTTTATACAAGCATGCAATTTATTGTTTTCATTGTTCGATTTCTAAAATGACCGATCACTGTACTGTTTACCCCTATAATTAAACAATTATTGTATTTTAAACATTTTTTTTAAATAAATTATTTTATATATTAAAGCAGATAGCCAATAATAAATAACAACAACAACAATAAACTACAATCTCGATTAAGATAGGAAACCCAATCAAAGAAAATAACACCGCTATAGCCTACAAGAACAACCCTACAAGAAATACCCTTTAAACGTGCAATAAAAAAAAATCTATTAAATAAATTAGGCGTGTATCAACTCAATTGCCATGAATGCAACGGCACCAACATAGGCTAAACAGGAAGAGACTTCGAAACTCGGTTTAAACACAAACGATCGCTACGGCTGAAAAATAATTACTCTACCTTTGCTAATCATCTAATAACACCAGGGCATCAAATTTCGGAACACAACCAGCCGACAATATTAGACCTGCTGGAATCTTTAGAAACCGGGAAAACCATTAACAACAGTTCGAGTAATTACCTCAATGAACAAACCGAATTTATCAACCAATCATCACTCTTAAAAATATAGTAAATTCCATCTTAAAATTGTATAAATATCGATAATTGAAAAATGTTTGTAGTAGATCTGAAGATACCACTGTGTTAGTGAAGAAACAAGTCACATAAGTATTTAGTTCAAACATTTTTAAACGTTTTTTTATTTGGATGGAAATATATCGATAAACCTCTTGTAATTATATACCATACCCTCAGCCACAAAATTCATGTTGACTTGTGGTATCTTTCAAACCTGGTCTATAATCCAAACATTTTAATATATCTATAATTTTCATTTTTAAAATTGTAACTGACAACTTCCTCATGAGATTTCAGAATCTCAAATAATTCTGAAAATTGTGATCTAGCGCAAATAATTATTTAGTTAGAAAATAAAATATCAAAGAGCAAGACGCCGAAGCAAAAACGGAAATACCTGTTTATTACTACCTGTATAAATAGTAAGACATAATTAGTTATATTGTGAAGACTAAATATGACAGGAAATATTAAAGGCTCCCCACAGGTTGCCCTAAATATTCATGGCGCGGCAATAAAACGTTAAAAATACCGACAATAAATAACATTTACGAATTAAATATTTGTACAATACATTCATTATTAATTTTTAATTATCTAATAAAAAAAGCTTGATTTATCGCCGAACCCAAGATAATTACACAAAGAGCGATTCCCATATATTTCTATTAAAATGTTTTAATTGTTTTTCATTTCTCCTACAAACAATTAAAGAACATTTTTTGAACAAAATTACATAAAATATTTTACTGCATTTCCTGAATTAGTTACTAATTTTATACTAATTGGAACATGAATATTAATTTTATGAAACATAAATATTCAACATTTTCGATATAATTTCAAGAAATTTATTGCATTTTAAATTATTAATTATTACTAGAGTAATTTTCTAACACAAATCGGGAAATGAATAATAATTTTATCCCACATTAAATGTATAATTAAATAATTTGTGTGATGAATACGAAAACCTTTATGTCATTCCTCAGCAGCCGGAGAAATTCAAATTAAGGCCCGAATGCAATTAAGATTTTATGGTAAATTCCCGCAATTTTCACATTCAAACATATCATTAAAATGTGTCGCAAACTAATTATCACCACAAGAACACGAACATATTTCACGCTTATTCCATTAATTTAGAATTCACAGACCAATTCTAGTAATTTAGACTTTAGACAATGTTCTCTTTTCTTTATTAATTTGTCTTGTGTATCTTGTTTTATCTATGTAGTTTTACTTTAGTTATCTAGTTTTGTTTGTTTTGTCCTAGTCTATCTACGTCTAATATGGTGTATTTAGACTTTGTATACGTTTGTTTGTCTGGTCACTAGACACATATGAGATTTTTTTTTCTTTTGATAATTTTCGTGATTGATAATTGAAATGAAGATAAGATAATCAATTTTAGTGACTTGGTAATTAGAAAAGTTTATTTTCGATTTTTCTTGCTCTTCTTCGAATAGATTTATTAAAATGACTAGATATATATCAGTTGACAGGTAAAACTATATAAACAGGGTTGAGACAGAAGATTAGACAGACAAAATTAAACGGACAAGACTAGATTGACAATCTAAGGCAACACAGAAAACTATGAACATACAAGACTATTTAGATTATGACTTGGTAAACCGTACTAATAGAGCTAGACAAACTAGTCTAGTAAAATAAAGCTACGAAAACTAGACTAGATAAGTAAGTCTATACAATACCGCACAATATACTCCGAGATTAATTATTCACAACAAAATATGAGGCTCAGAGAGGGTCAAAATAGGATAGGATATAGGATAGGATAAAAATAAGCGGATGGTCCAAGTTACTAACAATTCTATACAAGGAACCTCACCAAAATAACGAAACGGTGCAATAGGGAATATGCATGTTTTCTTAATATTTTTAATTCAATGTTTACACCGTTTTAACATGGTAAAAAATATAAATACTATATAAAAATATAAATACTTTTTAAACGCCGCCATTGTCGCGCGGTCTGTTGACGAAGTCAAAGATCTGGGATCTTTGACGTCATCAGCAGATCCATTGCTTACTACAGCTGTTTTCATTTTTAACTTGACGCTTTTGACGTTTATTTTCTAACCAAAAAACTGCAATGAGATACAAATGTACAAAATACGGACTTGTTTATATGGGATGTTACGTCACTTTCCTTTTAACCAATGATGTTGCGTTTTACAAATTCAAACTTCCCTCGCTTAATATGCACTCTTATTTATTAATTTAAAATACGGACTTGTTTATATGGGATGTTACGTCACTTTCCTTTTAACCAATGATGTTGCGTTTTACAAATTCAAACTTCCCTCGCTTAATATGCACTCTTATTTATTAATTTAAAATACGGACTTGTTTATATGGGATGTTACGTCACTTTCCTTTTAACCAATGATGTTGCGTTTTACAAATTTAAACTTCCCTCGCTTAATATGCACTCTTATTTATTAATTTTAAGTTCTAAGTATCAATTTCAAAACATATTAATTACAAAAATAATGATTTAGTTTAAATTTCCGGTCATTAAAGATTCGGAAAAAAAAAATTTTTAATCAAATTTAAATTTCATGCATATTCCCTATTGCATCTCCAACTTGCTAATATCCCAACAGAACTCGCCGAAAATAAGAAAATACAGTATCAGAAATGCACCAATTTACTTTCTAAAACTGACACACAAGGGTTCCTAAACTTCACATCTATCATACTCTCTTGAAGAGAGTCGTCTCTACTGGTTTCTTTATTTCAATATAACCTTTATGTATATTTTTTGCATATTTCGGGGGGGGGGGCGGTTTGGGGGTTGAACCCCCAAAACCCCCCCACTGGCTACGCCCATGCGGTATCCCTTAGGGCTCCATATTAGGACCCACCTTATGGAACATATTTTACAAACAAAATCCAAGGCCGACGACCTGGTATTTATTGCTCGCGGCAGGAATACATCAAAAACCGCAGAAGCCGCTCAAAATGATGTAGAAATATTACATCAACCGCTTACAGAAATAGGTATTAAAATAACACCTACTAGGACTGAAATGGTAATTCTTACGTTCAGAAGTAAACTTAAAAGTCTGTCGGTAACAATTGGTGACACTATGAGTACAAGTAAGCCGGCTATCAAGTATTTGGATCTATACATGGATAAAAATTACCCGTATGACTACTCACAAGATCAAGTGCGAGAAAGTCCATAAATAGTTAATGGCTCTCACCCCGATATAGAATCACCCCGAACCTATACGGACCGCGCGAAAGGAAACGCCGATTGCTTATGACCGAGATCTCCTCAACTATCATGTACGGGCCACCAATCTGGTCACAGGCGCTTAAGTATTCCTTGTACAGAAAGAAGTTAAAGGTCATTAAGAGAAAAATGGCTCTCAGAGTGATATGGACAAACAGAATCCACTGCTGCGGCAACAGCTTTAGCCTCACTTCTATTTGCAAAAACATGTCGGACAACTTTGAGTTAAAAACGAAAAGATTGAGAGAGTCCAAAAATTCAAGTATCTAGGGACTACATTAAATAAAAAGTGGGACCACTCAATTGAAATCAAATGTCGGATAGAAAAAGCAAGATCCGTATTCCCGAAAATGGCAAAGGTTTTCAAAGCACAGCACCTGAAAATAACGAAGATCTGGCTACTGAGATGCTACAACTTAACAGTACTTCAATTTTATAGTATATGGAGTGGACTCCTGTACTCTGGCAGAGACTACCAAACGAAGACTCGAGGGATTTTCTCTATCTCGGAGACTCGAGACAGATTTGACTATACCACCGCATACTTAAAATTTCCTCGACGTTTCACGTCACCAACCAGCAGGTCCTAGAGAAAATGGAAAAAGAACGAGAGGTCTTACTAACAATAACGACAAGGCAGTTGGAATACCTTGCCCATTTAATGAGGAGCAGTCAGTACCGTTGACTGTTCCTCATTAAATGGCCTTTTGTAACTTATACTGCAAGGAAGTGTAGAAGGAAGAAGAGGGCCAGGTAGAAGGAGAAAAACCTTCGAACCTGGTTCAACACAACAGCAACAAATCTCTTCTGTTCAGGGCTGTAACAAAGAAAATCCGAATTTCCATGATGATCGCCAATATCGGAAGCGAATAGGCACCAGAAGAAGATGACAAAGTAAAATAGATAAAAAAGGCTAGACAAACAGCGCTAGTCAAACAAGAAAGAAACGAATAGAAAAGATTACTTGCATAACTAGAAATGACACCAGGCAAACAGGACTAGACAAATTAGACTAGAAAAATAAGAGTAGTCATACAGGTGGAGGTAAACAAAAGACAAACCTAATAGAAAAGAATCCACAGGCAGGTCTAGACAGACTTGATGTTTTGATCTAGTTATTAGTTATAAAATATAACTTCATTTTTGCTATATCAAGTAGTAATTGGAATAAAAGGAGTCAAGATTTGATAAGAAAAGTATAATTGGTAAACTTATATAAACAATATAAAAAATAGGAAAAAATTACCTAATACCGTACTAATTCGACCGTACTAATAATTATATTTATTTATGTTATTAATCAATTTGTGAATTAAAGAACATAGTAGAGTTTCCTTAATTATTTTCTTGTCCTCTTTGAGTAAATTTGGAAAATATATTTTTAGTATAATTTTATTTAAAATTGAAGCTGAAATGACTAATTTCTTTTGTTTAGAATTTTGAAAATCTTGGACAAATACATTTAAAGTAGATCAATGTTTAAACAAAAATTGCGTATCTTCAGAGAAATGTTTTGTTTTGACAAGGAATACATCATCTAAATCCGGGATGGACAACCTACGGCTCGTGGGCCAACTGCGGCCCGAGAAAATGCTTAAGGCGGCCCGCGAAAATCGGCCGCGGCCCGCGTTTTTAATACATAAGAATTGGTCTGCAGATCGCAAAATTAAACATAACTTTTAATATTTGTATCGATTCTTGATAAAAATTGGCAGATTCTTAAAAATATTCGAAAAAGTTCAAATGTTTCAACGAAATTGTAAAATTGCTGACTTTCGTAAAGGACCGAGGCTTGACGCAAACACTAATGCGCTCAAACACGTGAACGCGTACGCTTGCATCGTAGGTGCGTGCAGTTTTGTTAGTTATTTGTGCTTGTATTTATCTGCTTCTGTCTCAGTTTCTTACTGTTGTCAGTGACAGTCATACGTTGATAAAAAATCATACGTTGATTAAAATACGTTGAATAAGATGGCTTCGTCTAGCAAGCAAAGAAAGGTAGATCAAGAAAGACGCGTTTTTAATGAGAAGTGGAACTTCGATTATTTCATTACTGAGAGAAATGGTAAACCAACTTGTTTAATTTGTTTGGATGTAATAGCTGTTAATAAGGAACATAATATTAACAGACACTACAAAGCATAGTAGTAGCTATGATAAATTTGATGACGAGGAAATAAAATCAAAAATTTAAAATTGAAAGAAAATATTTAGTAAACAACAATCGCTATTTAATTTCAAGTAATTTAAATAATTTATTTTACTGTATAAGCTTACAATAGAAACCTTAATTATAGAAAAATAACATATAACGGTGAACATTTTGTATGCTAAGTGAAATTTGTCAGGTTAGCTTTTAACCCTGGTGAGATTTTACTCCTATGTAGTATTCTGGCAAGGAATATGTCTCGATATCGATGAGAAGGCGATTAAGCTGTTTCTTAAAATTCTATACGCTAATTATAACTTTAATATTTTTTGGTAGTCTATTATATAAATCAATGTTACTATACGGTGGTATTTTCTTCGATATAGTGAGTTTATGTATTGGAATGTAATAATTTAGATTGTTTCCTCTTGTATTCATGTTGTTGTTTATAGTGAATTGATCCAATAGGGATTTATTTTTGAATAAAAATAATATTGTTTCATATACATATGTACCCACAGAGGTTAGGATGTTGGCTCCCCTGAATTTACCTCTACACGATTCCCTAAAATTCAAGTCGTATATAATCGATATTGCTTCGTTTTGGCTTTTCAAAATATCCGTTATTAATGCGCCGTTGCCCCAAAATATTATTCCGAATCTAATATGGCTGTGGAGATTTGTGAAATTCACCATTTTTAACGTATCCCTATTTAAGTATCTTTTCAGTATTCGTAAGGCATAAACCGCCCTGCCCTGTTAAACTTTTTTCAAAGCTTAATTATGTTCTGACCAGTCCAGATTTTCATCAATATAGATTCCCACTAGCCTAACATTATTTTGAACTTTTATTATATTACTGCCAATTTCTAGTTCGTTATTGTATGCTCTCCTGTCTCTTTTTGTTTTAAAGTAAATCACATTTGTTTTTTCCTTATTTATAACCAATCTGTTGATATTAAACCAGGTGATCATTGTTGCCATTGCAGCTTTGAAATTCGCTTCTATATCATCTAATGACCTGTTCCCTATTATTATGCTCGTATCATCTGCATAGTTGAGTATCTTGGTGCCTTTACTTAAATTTAATTCGGGCAGGTCATTTATGTATAGTGTGAAGAGTGAGGCCTAATGTACTGCCCTGTGGGATCCAAATATTGATGATCCTTGGCATAGATTTGGTCTTGCCTTCTGGGGTAAATATTTCCATAATTTGTACTCTGTTAATTAGGTACTGTGTAAGTAGGTCATACGTTACTCCTCTAATCCCATATCTGTAAAGCTTTCTTAATAAAATAGAGTGGTCGACTATGGTCGAGTATGTCGAGTATGCAACAAAAATCACAAAGAACACAAAACAATTTTCTGAAGGAGAATTTATAAAAGATTGCATATTAACTGCGAAAGAAGCTGTGTGTTCGGAAAATACAAAGAAATTTGAAAATGTGAGTTTGTCGCGTCGAGCAGTAACCAGACGAATTGATGAAATTTCTATCAATATAAATGAATCCTTCTAACAGAAAATCTCAAATTTTGATTATTGTTCCTTGGCATTTGATGAAAGTGCTGATATGACGAATTCTGCACAGTTATCCATTTTTATAAGAGGCATAAATAAAAAAAATAGCATAATAGAAGAGTTACTGTCCCTTGTGCAGTTGGAAACAACAACTACAGGTGAGGACATTTTCAATAAGGTGAAGGAAGTTATGAACGTATATAACTTAAATTACAAAAACTTAATTGGCACATGATTAGGGTAGTTTAAATCAGGTGTTTGGACAAATTCATTTAAAAGACAGAACACGTGACATGACATAAGTCAGATTGTAACAATATTCATTTAAATCCCGATAAAACCGCTTTAACAACTCATATTTTCCAATCTAGTCATAATTTTGATTTTGATAACATCTCAATACTGGACATTGAAAAACAATACTACAAACGCAACATTAGCGAAATGATTTTCATTAAAAAACACAATACAGTAAATTATAGAGAAGATGTCAATGGCCTAAGTAAGATTTATTTATTGCAATTTAATTAAAAAAGTTTAAACTGTTTTCTAGTTTATATTTGACTAAATTAATTTTAATTCAATATTTTAAAAAATATATATATAAAAAAAATCAATTATTTAATCAATTTCCCACCATAAAATAAATTCAAATTTTATTTCCCTATTCACACAATTTATACGCACTCCGACAAAGAATTTGAGTTTTTTGGTCTTGGTTTTTTAAGTTAATTTTTGTTTTTGGACTTTTACGATAAAACCCCAAATTAATCACAATTTATTTCATTTCATCCTTTTTTGATATGAGACGATTTCTATTTTTAACTTCCATTTATTTTATTATTGTTTGTCGAAATATACTAATCGAGTAAGGTACCGTCACTGAACTCGAAAGGGGTCAAAAGTCAAGATTTCTTGAAAATTAAGAAAAATTGTCAAAAAAATGCGGTTTACGTCTTGAATTTTTTCCAATGAATTGAACAAAAAATTAGGTTTTTTTTGACGAGCCTTACCAAGTTCCGCCCCCGCAGGGGGGCGGCTGTAGGTGCGTTTTAAATTTTTCACTTTTTCCGTAAAAACTCCGTTCCTCTTGGGCGTCGAAACGGGAAATGGTAATTTTCTGTTGTAAAACTGAACAGGCCTTCGACCCGTGTCCGTCTGCCGCTCGCAAGTCCCACATGGCGTCCTCTAGGTGCCAAAAACAGGAGATCGTTTCTAGCACATTTGAGGAGCAATTTTGGTCCGCGGCTCGATTTTTTTACTGCGTTCTCTTGCCGCGTCGATTTCACGTTTTTTGACGTCATGCGGAAAAGTACGCGACCGTCGGTTCACCCGGTGCGGCAGAAAATATAAGCGAAAAAAAAAACGTTTTTTTCATCACATCTGTTCACGCCGTTCTCTTGATTGAAGAGCGCCGTGTCTCCAAACCGGTTCGTTCGATGCGAGATATTTACCCGCAACCGGCGGTGGAAGAATCTGGTACCTTCGGCATCCTGTTCCCACTCTGGGTCAATTTTAACACAAAAATCGAAAAAACGCAATGTTTTTTTCACCTAATTTGCGGGGATCCCTCTCCCGGGATACCCAACAGTCGGATCGGGACCGGACTGACCAAACCACCAATCGATTCGGCATAGTGTCTTTAAGTTTGTTTTGGAGTTTAATTGCGATTGCGTGCCGGATGGCGCCGGGAGGCCCGAAAAACAATGTTTTGCTGAAGTACGCGAGAATCCTCTGGGATTCGCTAAATTAAATAGCAGGGCCTCGCGGTGGTGGTTTCTGAATATAGAACGAAAGGGTCTATAAGGCGATAGGAACGATGCATCGCTCGATCGCATTTGGGGGTCTCGACGCCCTTTGCTCTTTTCAGGAATTATAGCCCCACGTGTCTACTTTTGAACGACACCAGTCTCGGCGCATTACACCTCCGGGGACGTTCTGCAGCGAATTCGCGAAGTCACTTTTTTTTCACCTCTTCAAACGGAAACGCTTAAAAGAAAATTTACATTTCCAGTCCAACAAGTGCATGCCCGGTGAAAAGGCCAACAGTATGGCGTTTGAATTTTTCAAATCCATCAACGGCTTCGCACTCCAGGTCAAAAATACTACGACCATTGCTTGCCGCTGAATCGCCAATTTACACTTACAGCTGATCATTCTGACACTATTTTCGCTCAGGTTATGTGGAAATGTCATTGTTGAAGTTTATCTGTTTATGATTATTCGTGTGCTTGTGAAAAGATAAAATTAAAGAATAGAATTTAAATAAAAATTCTGATTTTTCGCACAATGTTAGGTTGAAATTCAAATAAAATTCAAAGAGATATCTTGAAATCTCTAAATTGCAGATGTGTGTTTTGAAGATATCGAATCAAGACTGTGAGAAGACAAACCAAGTTCCGCCCCCGCAGGGGGCGGCTGTTTTCTTCAAAAACTACGTTCCTCTTGCGCGTCGAAACGGGAAATTGTGATTTTCTGTTGAAAAACTGAACGGGCCGTCGACAAGAGAAATCGCGTATGTTGCGCGGCAGCGCGAATTCGATCCAATATAGCACAATTTGGTGAGGACCTTTGGTTTAACCCCGGTTAGATTAGGTTGCCCGCCGCGAAGCGGGCAGTTAAATCAAGACAACATACGCGCGGAAGCGCGAACTCTCGATCCAATATAGGACAGTGTTGCAAGGAATGTTGGTTTACCCCGGGTAAAATAACAGGACAGATAAATCAAGACAACATACGGGCGGTAGCGCAAGCTTTCGATACAATATAGGACGGTGTTGCAAGGACCGTTGGTTTAACCCCGGTTAGATTAGGTTGCACACAGCTAAGCGGCAGATAAATCAAGACCTTTAAACTCGGACATAACAAAAATTAATAAATTCAAATAACTATAAATTGAAAACTGCAACAGATATTTTGAAATTTTTTTCAGATATGTATAGAGTATAGATTTTCTATTTAAATTGACGTTTTGGTACCTTTGTGGTCGATATCCTTGACACAGGATTGTTTTTAACAAAGAAATATTTATTGAAAACTTGCAAATATATTTTTTTGTCCAACTCTTCAAAGTCTACCAGACATGCATTTACAGCTTGATCTACAATAAGCTAAAGTGGCAAAGTCTGTTAGCCTGAAAGAAAAGCGAACGAAAAATTAAGACAAACAACAAGCGGTAGCGCGACCCAAGAGATCAAAAATAAGATAAAGATGTAAAGCTAAATGTTGGTTTAACCTAGGTTAGGCTATTAGGTTAGCAAAGCGCCATAGAAATCCAGACCACATACGGATCCCTCGAAGTCAAACCGGAACTGATACTAATGGATTCAAATAGCAACAACTCGAAAACTGCAATAGATATAATAAAAACTCTTTCAGATCTATTAAGATCATAGATATTTCTATTGAAACAATTTGACCATTTTGGTATTTTCATGGCCGATAACCTTGACACTGGATTTTTTAAATAAAGAAATACATGAAAATTAAATCAAAGTTGACATTAACGTCAGTTGAGTAATTTATTTGTTATTATTTTTTTTTTGGTGAAACTTTTAGTAACATAATTTTGCTTAGTGTTGCTAATTGTCTAAAAGCAAACTTACTATAATTGGAGGAGTGATATTGGAAATCAAGAGTTGCCAACCTTCATAAAAGGAAGTTACTATATATGATGAAGTGAAGTTAATAAGTAAGGCTTGCAATTTTGACGAAAAAAAAGACAACAATGTAACTTTAATAAATAGTTGGTGAGATTATGTTTGAGTATGTTGGTAACTCAAAAACACAAGATATCCTATCCTATAGATTTATCTTATTACAAATTTATCCTATTACAAAATGTTTTATCTAATCATAAAAAATTATTATTGTAAATTGTTGTAATTTTCATATATGTATTTTCGAATTTTTATAATTATGTTATTTTGTAATTTGTAATTTTTTTTTTGTAGCCTTGAGAAAGACCTAATGTAGGTCGAAACGTTGGCTTAATTTAAATAAAAATACTTCAAAGAATTTGTCCACCTGAATTATTATTATTAACACCTGATTTAAACTCCCCTAATCATTAAAACAAGATGGACGTTATATCAAAAAATAATTAATTCGCACATATACTGATGGTGCGCCAGGTATAGTCGAGAAAAATAATGGTGCACTAGGTCTTATGCGAAAAATATGGGTGCAAACTTACTTAAGGAAAAATTCATTTTTCATTGCATTATCCACCAAGAAAGTCTGTGTGCAAAAATACTCAAAATGGAAGACATAATTAAAGTTGTAGTTAAGTGTATCAATTCTATCAAGTCAAAAAAATCACAACAGTCATCGCGAATTTAAGGAAATTTTTGAAGATATCGAATCTGAATATTCCGGTTTAATTTATTACTGTGAAGTTCGCTGGCTTTCCAAAGGAGCAATGATGAAAAGGATTTTTGAAATTAAAAGTAGAAATTAAAATATTTATGGAAGTCAAGGAAAAACCGGTGCCCGAATTAAGTGACGACGAATGGCTATGTAAATTACGATTCTTAGTTGACATTACCACACATTTAAATGAATTGAGTATAAAATTGTAAAAGCAAAACCAAATTGTCACTGAATTAATTATATGGATCAGTGCGTGCTTTTAAACACAAATTACTATTATGGCTGAACCAATTTAATAATAATAATTTCAGCAACTTTCCAACGTTTGGCAATTTATTCTTAGAAACACATGATAACATCACCGTTTTACAAAATCTGAACGATGAATTTGAAAGGAGATTCCAAGATTTCGTTTCCAATCAGATATTTTTGATACTTTCGTATTGCCATTTTGTATTCCTGATATTAACCTTGTTCCGCAAGAATATCAAATGGAGTTACTGGAGCTTCAAGAAAAATGTGATCTGAAATTGAAATTTATGGAAGTAGCAAAGGATGACTTTTACAAATCTTTAAAACAAAAGAAATTCCTTAATTTAAAAAAAAAATTAAATAATTATTAATGTGTAGAAAATTATTGCATTATCTTGAAGTATTTATTGATGGGAACAGTTTTTCTCAAGAATGGCGTTTACGAAATCTAAGAATAGGTCTCGTATCACTGATATAAATTTGGAAAACACTCTTCACGTGGCTGCTACTGAGATTGATATTGACATGAAACGTTTATTACAAAATAAACAATTTCAACAATCTCACTGACGATTATTTAAGTTGTTACAACATTAACTTGTTTATTTATCTATTTTTTGACGTTAATTGTGTTTTTTTTAAAAATGATAATAATTATTGTCATCAAAAAACTTTTTTTTATTACGAATATATAGCATTTATATTGGTGAATAAATAAACACCTTTAAACATTTAAGATAATATAGAACATTTAAAGTGTTACTTTTGTTTAAAACTATTTTGAGATATATTTTAGCATTCTTTATATATTTTTACATTCTTTGTATATATTATTTTTATTCTAAAATATTATTAATAAGTCTAAATTTCGTGATCTGCTTATAAAGAAAGATCCGAAGTTTTAATGAATTATTTTCTTTTGAGATTATTCGATGAGAAAATAAATCCCTGTTCGGCTTAGACCTCACGTATAAAACTTATAAACTACCACATGTATTTACACTATTTAGAAGATTTTAAACAGTCCAAGTTCTATAGAAACGAATACTTTTATATGGGGTGTTACGTGAATTGAAAGAAGTCAGTAGTTTCCTTTCGTTGCCGTGGCATAATGGCTGACACCATGAATGGTTTCAAATTTTTCGAAAAATTATTCTAAATGCGGCGAATAAAAATGATGCCTTTTGGTGTTGGGATCCATTCACCTGGACCCTATTCACGGTCTCTTTATTGTGAGCCTTGACAAATAGACTTCACAATGGACGCTCGCATTGTGGCTAGGTGTCGGGATCGCAGACATCGTAAAAGGGAATTATTTCGCATTTCAAAGGAACGTAAACTAGTTGTGAAATTACTATGAAACAGAATTTGTCCTTCTTTACGTCCGAATAATTCAACAATAATTTATGGAACGCAATAGGCATTTTTCTTTGGTAAATTATACGTTCTTCCTAAAACCAATATTCACCATTTCTTAGAGTATACAAAAACACAAACTTCCGCCCGATGTTATAAAAATGTATCAATAATACAAACCTATATTCAGATTGAAAAGGTTTAAATTACACAACCCTTAATGATCCTGTGGGTGGTAACTAACGTGTCGTTTGCAGTGGAAAAAATTATTTTTCAGTAGCTGTTTATTCATAGAACACGTGCATGGCCAGTAAAAATATGTCAGTTTAGACCAAAAAGCACGATTTATCGTCAGCATGTAGCCATTGTTCATGTGAAAATGGCCTAATATTGTTGCACATTTGAACGTACAAGGGGAGGCGTACGCGTCATACATTACTACAATAATTGATAGCTAATATTCAAGCCATTGTGCACTGAAATTATTACACAAATTGTATAGTCACGCACACCAGAATACCAACCGGAAAAAAATTACCCCAAAAATGAAACAGAATTAAAATTTGAATAATTCTCTTTATGTCCACGCACAGAGTTTTATTACAACTTTTTAGAAATTTTAATCCAAATAAGACCACTAAATTCTCCTTACCATAATACGATCACATATTTCTTTTCTAAGAATGACAATATGAAAGTTTCTTCTTAATAGCTATTAAGGACAATACCATTAAAGTTTCAGTCACATAACAATTTTTAATATCTTCATGTGACAAAAGTAAACTGAAAGAAATACAATTCATCAGATAAAATAGATATAGTATTCAAACAATAACGCGTGAAACTAACTGGACTGTACATTTGGTAATATATGATTAGTTTTAACTTATTGGAAAAAAATATCTCAATATTGTTCTAATAATTTTTCTATCATATGTATTTCTTTCAGTTTAGTATTGTTATACTAAGATATTACAAAATATTATATGACTGAAATATTATATGTGTCGTCCTTAATAGCTAATAAAATGAAGTTTGCATGTTATCATTCAAAAATATTGCTTTACATTTTTGACAATATTTAGATAATTATAAGTTATAACCAATAAGGTAGAACTAAACATTATTGAATGAATACCGCAGAGAATTGATGAGACAAAGCAATTTTAATATATCGAAAAAATATATTATTTAAATTTGATTCCTGTCTATTTTAATAAACTAAATGTGACATGAAATTTGTTTTCTATGAAATATTTCTATGCTTTTCCAGATATTTAAAATGCATTTCAATATCTATGCTAAGTTAATCATGCAGTCCTTGGTTAATTAATGTATAGTGTTAATGGAAAGATTGGCAAAGCAGAGTATGTAGAAGTAACTGTAGTGAGTAATTAAAATGTTTACGTTGATCAGTAAAACGTAATTTACTGAGTAATAAATTTGACTGATTAACAGCTATTACATTAAATTACGTCCGACGAGAATTATACGATAAAGTCCTCGCCGTCACAAAACTTAATAAATTATTACACATAAAAGTGTTGACCGAGACGTGATGCATATAAACATTCTACAAGAACTAATTTTAGATTACAGAACATACACAAACATATCGATACAACGGTAGTTTTAGTAATTGTACTGTAGATGTAAACGAAATTTATCTATTGATATGCTATGGCAAATGTATGTAGTATAATCTATATATTTATTGCTAAATGCATAAAACACTAGCTTGGTTATATTGAAAAAGATATTTGTCTTAGAATTTGTTTAAGATTTGTCTGTCTAGTCTTGATTGTCTAGTCTTGTCAGTATAGCCTTGTATATCTAGTCTTGTCTGTCTGGTCTTGTAATAATAATAATAATATCACTTGGTCACATTAATGGATAGACCACATTGTGGATGTGATGGTTACTTGTACACATTTTACATATTATCAGGCAATAAATACAGGAATAAAATAAATGCGAGCAAAAAAAAACAAAAATAACAATAATAAACTTTATACACTTTGCTGCTTACAATTATAAAGAAATTATAAAAGAAAAGATAATGTACATATATAATTTGCAGATATGATTGTCAGCATACGAAGAAAAGAAAATTGTAAAATAAATTGCGAGAAAAAAATCTATGTATCTACTTGCAGGGATTTTTCATTTGTTCAATGATATCGTTTAATCAATTTATTGTTCCAAGAATTCATCAATTCCATAAAATGTACCAGCTATTATTTTTTCCTTTATTGTAATTTTAAACTTATTGTATGATTGAGTGCTTATTTCTTACGATATATTATTGAATAATTTAATACCAATACAGAAAAAAGAATTTGCATATAAGGTAGTGTGATGCTTTTCAGTTTGTAATAGTTTACCATTCCTTGTGTTATGTGTGTGCATGTTAGAGGATATAGTGTAATTACGAGTATTTTTTTGATATAACACAGACATTTATAAATGAAAATAGAAGGTACGGTTAACAATTTGTTGTTCCTAAAACAATGTCTGCAGCTCTGTCGACACTTTAAATTAAATATTAGTCCTAAAATTCTTTTCTGCATAACGAAACATTTGTGGCTATGTCTTGAATTACCCCATAATAAAATATTAAAATATATATGTGAATAGACAATAGCATAGTACAGGCTTAACAAGGTACTTGTATGCATAGACTTTTTCAATCGATATATTGCAAAATAAGCTCTTGCTAATTTTTTGCAAACTAACTCTGTGTGGTTAGACGACGTAAGTTTAGAATCAACTAATACCGCAAGAAATCTTGCCGAATTGGATATTTTATAGCGTTGGTTGTCTACAACAATCAAAATGGGTTGGTAAAGTTCTTCTTTTGCCCATGTATAAACACATAGTTTTGTCGCTATTCAAGATTAGTTTGTTTTTTCTACACCAATTATTAAATTGTACGATTGTTTCCACTACCTTTGCATGTAATTCGTCCAAACTATTTGCCCATACCACAATTGTGATGTCGTCTGCGAACAAGACGGTTTTAGCGTCTATGTACCTTGGAAGATCATTTATAAATAAAAGAAACAGAAGAGGGCCAATAACATATCCCAGTGGTATACCTATTGTTAGGTTCTTTTTATTCGAAAGTGTCGAGTTAATTTTGACAATTAAATGTCGGGCGTTTAAAAAGGATCTTAAAAGATAAAAAAAAAAAATCCAAGAAATCCATAGCATTCTAATTTTTCGATTAGATAGCCTATATTAACGGTATCGAATGCTTTAGACACATCAAAAAACAGTCCCATGACGTGTTCTCCTTTATCAAGTTTCTCTGATGGATATTTCGTAAAGCTGGCGAAAGCAGTTTCCAACGATCTTTTTGATCTAAAACCATGTTGGCATTCAGAAAATAAGTTATTTTTAAGGAGATATGCCATCATTCTATTGTATATTAATCGCTCAAATATTTTAGAGAAAATAGATAATAAAGATATAGGTCTATAGTTGTCCAAAATCTGAGGGTCAGATATTTTATGTAGAGACACTACCAATGCCACTTTTAGCGCCGATGGATTTCTTCTATGGCCTTATTGAATAGCTGCGTTAGTGGAAGAGCCAAAGTTTTAATATTGTGTTTCAAAATTTTAATTGAAATGCCATCGATTCCTGTAGAGTTTTTTGAGGCTATACTGGACACAGCGTCTTGTAGATCAGTGTTATCGATAGGTGACATGTAGAAAGAATATGCATGTCTAGTCTTCAGCAGAGTACTTTGTAGCAAAGAGGGTGATGGAAAAAGCATTTAATTTTTTAAAAGCAATGATCGAAAAATAGTTAACAAATTCATAAGCAACCTGACTTGAATTTGAAATCAATATTCCATTTACTTTTAAAGAAATATGTTTAGGTTTTTTATAATTATTCATAGAGTTGTTAATTATTCTCCATGCTTCTCTACTTTTATTACTGGCATTATTAATGAGGTTAGTGTCATACATTCTTCTAGCTTTCGATATATTAATAGAATGTTGCTTTTTCATAGTTTTATATGTGTTGTAGAGATGTGAGTTTCCTTCCATGCATAATGTCCAATACATATGCCTTAATGACTTACCTTCATTTATGATGGCAGCCGATATTCAATTGTTGATAGGTTTGGAAACTATTTTCCGGAGTTCTAAAGGAAGAAATCGGTCCAAACTATTTGTTAAGATATTAAGGAATTCTTTAAAGCCCAGCTCCACATCGCTCGCAGATATAAATGAAAAGTCTGTTTTTAAGAGACAGTGATGCAATTTTAGGATGTTGTCTTCAGAGTATGTCCTACTTAGTTTATACATCATCCTGCTGTTTTTTGATTTGGAATATGATGAATCTAGATGGAATATTTGACTTAGATGGTCCTCTAGAGTTGGTTCCACCAAACAGCTCTTAAATGCATTTCTGTCTAAGTTGGTGACCAAGTAATCGATGGCTGTTTTAGAATTTGTCCCATCTGGTCTTCTACCTATTCTTGTTGGTCCCATGTTAATAGTGGGTAGATTGAATTGAAGAAAAGTATTAAGCAACATACTTCTTTCTTTGGAGTCTTTTAAATTGTCGATGTTAACATCACCGCACAATAATACAGGGTTTAGAGATTTAAGAACTTCAACTAACTTGTAATTTAGCCTATCAAAGAACGAATTAAAATTTCCTAAAGTAGATCTATATATACATATCAATGCAATACAAAAATTTTCAAACAACAAGTTTGTACCATAAACTTCAAAATCAACTTCTTTAGAAAAGTTTTCGAGATTTGGTTTAGAAGTATGTATATCATCATGTACAAATATGGCCACGCCACCATGCTTGTATGTACCTCTACAATAATTCGAAACCACAGTGAAGTCGTTAATGGAAACAATGTCTAACTCAGGTTGGGTGCACCAATGTTCATCTATACACAATACTTTAATATATTGTATTTTAATAAACAGTTCCACTAGTTCCAGCTTATTTTTTACAGACTGAACATTCACATGTGCTATATTAAAACACTTAGGTTGTTTCGGATATTTTTCTGTTAATAATATACAACAATAATATTATTAATGTTAATATATAACAATAAGATAATTATTTATATATTGTTGAGTTTGAAGATTATTAAATAGTAACATTTGTATCTTTTCTTCAAAGATTATAATTTTTTGGAAATCATTGTATACATATCGTTTACATAGTTGACATAATTAATATAACTAATCTTTCTATAAAAAACATTTTTTTAAAACAACTACTTCACTGGCAAATACCAAGACTGACATTGAATTACATTAAGAAAGTTTTTGGGTTCTATATAACCCTGTAATTTTTCCAAAAAACACAATTTCTTCATCAAATACAAAAGATAATTATCAATCAATTAATGAACATCCATATACGCGTTTCTGCCTTTCGGATTCATCAGTATGGCTTTATCTTTAACAACAACAACATTACCAACGACGATATGTATACAATGATTTCCTAGAAATTATAATCTTTGAAGAAAAGATACAGATGTTACTATTTAATAATAAGATAATAATACAATAAATATAAAAATGCTTAAACATAGTAACAAAAAGTTACAAAAAACTAATGAATTAAAAACAAAATACTTTGAACACAAAAAATAAGTTTGCTACATTTTAGTTTACATGCAATAAATATATGTTACTCCTCTAAAACTCAGAAATGGAATAGTAGGCTCCTTGCAACAAGATTCGTTTGACATGTTGTTTAAAATGGTTATAGTCCTCTGATTTTATTATCCAGCTTATTACACAATTTTATGCCCGTGTCGATGAAGGACCGTATGTGCCGTATCTTGTGAAGTGATTGTGCGCATCAGCTAATGTTTCGAAATCTTTTACATTAAATTTTATACTAGGTGGGATATTGAAAACGGATCAGATTTATTTCGGATAGTTACAGATTAATTTTCAAGAAAATTAAAACTTTTACAAGAAAATCTGTAGCCAAATCACTTAACCCCATCGCGCTTTACCCAAAATCCCTATAAGTTTAAATGGCACGGTGGGGTAAGTGATACCTCATTTGAAAGCCCTTTTTGCCCTGAATACTAAACATTTTCGAAATTTATCGATTTATTGTCGAGATTATTTAATTTCAAGTTACGAACGCGTTCTTCATTTATATCGTTGACAGGAAGTCCAATTGTTCAATCTGACCTTACAAAAACCTGCAAACGTGAAGGAAAAAAAAAAACACTATGCAACGCCAGAAAATATTTTTATTAGTTTAACAAATGCTAAAATTGTGCGCCACAAAATTCCATACAAAAAGTTCTTTTACATTTTGGAGGATCTGTGGCGTAATTTGACGGCATTCTTCAATAATGCGTCGACTGCTCTTCCAGAGACTCTGGTGCTTAAATTCTACTCTTTACATGACCCCAAAAGAAAAAGTCCATAGGACCTAAATCAGGTGAGCGTTCATAGACACCCCTGAATATATTCCATAGCACCTCTAAAACTCTGGACTCCTCTAAACTTCTGGGAAAAATCTGTCGAGAAACTCCAGAACAGCCTGTTGTGGCGCTCCATCTTGTTTAAAAGTCAAATGGTCTTCTAATTAACGAACACCATTCTCTTTCAACGGCATAAACTTAAAACGCGTTCATAACTTGGAATTAAATAATCTCGAAACAAATCGATAGATTTGTAAAATCTTAGCCGTTTAGTATTCAGGGCTAAACGGGATTTCAAATGAGGTATAACTTACCCCACCGTGCCAAATTAAATTAAAATTTTAGGGGTAGTTGTCCCAGCGCGAAGGGGTTAAGTGATTTGGCTACAAATTTTCTTGTAAAAGGTGTCTCCCTCACAAACAAAATTGACGTGTCCGAGCGTTTTTTAAGAAACCATCTTTAACTACCCGAAAATCCTTCTGCTTCGTTTTCAATGGCCCACCTTGTAGTACAAAGAACTTTTAGAATATAAATTGAGGGCAATGTAAGTATATTGTTCTCTGTGAAACACTTTCAACCACTTTTCCCGGATTTAAGTCCAAATATTCGTCGAATGACTCTTTTATGCATCAGAAAACATCTGTTGACCCTAGTAGCTTCACCCCTGAGCAAAACGTGAAGCGATAGGTGTAAGTGGGCCAACGCATAATACACCCTTCTGATTGATTCCTTAGACATTGATTTTTTTAATTGGAGAATTCCAAAGTATGCACTCGCCAATTTTTTTACACACATAATCGATATGGTGTGACCAAGTAAGTTTGGAGTCTATCCAGAGCGCCAGAAAATTGGTTGATGTTGAAAAGTCAAGTTGTTTTGATCAACTGTGAGTCGGAAATCTGTTTGGAATTTTTCTAAGCATTGCACAATATAGGAATATCATCTTATCTAAATTAAAAATCAGATTATTAGCTCTACACCATGCACTTACTTGGCCAATTACCATAGCATCTTAGGCTTCCAGCTCTTCTTTATTGTTATTTATATATTGTTGAGTTTGAAGATTTTTATATTATTAAATAGAAACATTTGTATCTTTTCTTAAAAGATTATAATTCCTAGGAAATCAGTGTATACATATCGATTAGTTATACTAATGATCAACTTTGTTGACGATATGTATACAATGATTTCCTAGAAATTATAATCTTTGAAGAAAAGATACAAATGTTACTATTTAATTATCTTCTATATTGATTCCCGACACTGCCAAATTCAAATGGTCTGCGAATAGTATGGTTTCCGCACTAATGTAATCTGGAAAATCGTTTCAAACAAACAACAGGAACAAAACTGGTCTCAAAACAGATCCTTGAGGGCCATACCCATATTTATATCTCTGCAGCTAGACTTACTGTTATTGGCATGAACAATTAGCTATTTTCCCATAAGAAATGATCTTATTAAACTTAAGAATGTATTTCGAAAACCATAACATTCCAGTTTTGCTAACATAAAATCAATAGTCAATATTGACTGTGTCAATGCCTTGGAAAGAACGAAAAATAATCCTAGTACATGTTTCCCAGTATCCAGCTCATGCATGATCATTTTCTGGTGCTCTCTGTGGCTGTCTCTATTGATCTAGGTGATCTAAACTCATGCTGGTAGATACTGAACAAGTTATATTTTACTAAATAATCAGTCATTCTACTATAGATCAGCCTTTCTTAGATTTTTTTTTAGATAGTTTGAAATGTAATAAATGGCGGTCCTATAGATTTATTCAATAGTTTCGACAGTGACCCTCAAAAGGTCTATCACGGATTTTAACGTTTTAATTGAAAAGCCATCAATGCCTGATGACTGAGTAGTGTCAGAGAAATAACGTTTTGAAGTTCAACGGTTTCAATGGGAGGCATACTAAAGGAGTTAGGAATACAAAAATGTGCACATCCGAGATTTAGGCATAAAGTGTTCTCGGATTAGAGATTTTCTGTTCAGCCTTGTCTGTCTACTCTTGTCTGTCTAGTCTTATCTGTCTAGTCATGTCTACCCAGTATAGTCCTCCCAGTCTTGTCTGCCCAGTCCTGTCTGTTCAATCTTGTCTACACAGTCTTGTCTGTCTAGGCTTGTCAAATAAAATCAAATCAATTTATTGGCTTTTGTGATGTCCATTAATACAAACGTTTATATATTAAGTAATCTTTCAGATTATTACGGAATAACATATGATGATTCTTCTTTTGAATTAATGAGTAAGCTGTTAAAGATTTGAATTCCAATATGCGAGGGAGTTTTTGTACACAGTGTTAAGTTGGAAAATGGTGTTTGCCAACACCAATACGGCGTTTGTATCATTTTCTTGTTTCTAGTGTTATGTGAGTGTCGATCACTATTTTTTAGAAAATCTGTCGTATTTAAAAAATAAAACAAGCTAGTTTCCAGACGTAGATGGACGGGACTGTCAGAAGGTGTAGTTCTTTGAAGTGTGGCCGACACGGCGTTGATCTGGATATGCCTTGAATAGTACGTCTCGCCTCTGCGTGGCATATTCGTATTAGGAGCGGTAGGTCAATGTTATTAATGAGTATTCTAAACATGAAGGTTTGCTGGTTGACTTTAGCAGCAATATTCCGTATATGGGTAGTATACCAGTGTAATTCATCTTCTAGAAATATTTCTAGAAATTTTAAAGTATTTCTTCGTTCTATCTGTGTATCGTCTATTTTTAGTGAGTAGTCATCTGCTTTGACTCTACGCCTGATTTGAAATATTCTGTAATAGGTTTTCTATTATATATATATATATATATATATATATATATATATATATATATATATATATATATATAAGTATGCGTCGAACGGTTGACCCGTACGGACGCATATATCTCTTGAGAATGGCGAATGTTAGTTCGCCGAAACGTCGAGAATCCGGTTCTTTTCAGAGCCAACCCTCAGCATCAACGCGGAATCCCCGAGAAAACAATACAACACAGGTATCTATCCGCGAAAACCTCAAATACAACATATATATATATATATATATATATATATATATATATATATATATTTAAACGTATATTTAGATCTAAGTTGTTTGAAGGGTTGAGATCATTGAGAAGGTTGTTAGCTGCTATTTGCGTTGTTTCTATCGAATCCTCTGAAACTAGAAGGCTTGAATCATCGGCATACAGTACACATTTGGAATCCCCTAAACACCGTGGAAGTCCTCCTATATATAAAGAAAATAGAAAAGGCGCAAGGACGCTTCCCTGGGGGACACCCATTTCAATGTCAACAGTAGCAGATATGCTCTCCTCTACTCCTATATATTGCTTTCTATTTAGCAAGTATGATTCAAGCCATCTTCCAGATTTACCTCTGATTCCGTAACTTTCTAGTTTATCGAGCAGATTTATGTGTAAAACACAGTCAAAAGCTTTGGTAAGGTCACAAAATATTCCAACTGGACACTCCTGCTTATCGATGTTGTGTAGGATCTTCTGATGTAATTTTTTAATAGCGGTTGTGGTCCATCTCGCCTTGCAGAACTTATGCTGCTCTTCCGGAGTTAAGTGATTCTTATATATGAAGGGCATCAGTCTGCTTGCCATAGCATATTCTAGAATTTTAGCCTTTGCCGAAATTAGAACAACTGGTCTGTAATTTTCAATGTTCATAATATCTCCTTTTTGTCAGTCTAGTCTTGCCCATCCAGTCTCGTCTACACAGACTTGTCTATCTAGTCTACTCTTTCTAGTCTTGTCGGCCAAGACTTGTCCGTCTAGTATTGTATGTCTAGTCTTGTCAGTCTAGTCTTGTTTCTCTCGTCTTGTCAGTCTAGTCTTGTTTCTCTCGTCTGGTATGACTAGTCTTCTCTGTCTAGTCTTGCCGTTTAGTCTTGTCTCTATAGTCCTTGTTTGTCTAGTCTTGTATGTTTAGTCTCGTCTGTCTAGTCCTGTCTGTCTAGTCTTGTCCGTCTAGTCATGTCTATTTAGTATAAGTCCTGCGGTGTACGAGAAAGAGAAAAGTTATTATATTACGAGCCGCCAAAGCCTATCGAACTGTGTTGACTGAGGCCGCCTGCGTCATATCGGGACTTCTACGCATCGACCTCCGACCCAAAGAAGTATCGCAGTACCTAAATGGCAGAACAATGGACGAAACAGAATTTAGAAAAGTTACTGGACTTGACGTAATCCCTGACATTATGAAAAAGAAACAATATCTAGAGAAAGTAAGTCACCCCGTCACAATTTACTCGATCACATTCCACTTGACAACCAACAGCACACATCGCTTCACTCTTTACACAGATGGCTCAAAATCTGATTTTTTTCGTGTTTCGTGACGTCTAGGAGATACACTACGAGACCTTCAGATTAGCAGAATATTGTTCTATTTTCCAGGCAGAAGCAGTTGCAATTAATCGAGCGCTTTAATACATTTGTCAAAGAACTTCTGATATGGATAAATGTTCGATTCTCTCGGACAGTCGATCTGCTCTCGATGCTCTGCGAAACATGGAATGTCCAACAGAATTACTAGTTGACACGTGGATGCTACTCAAGGAAGTTTCTGGTAAAGCTATACTGCAACTGCATTGCAATGGATAAAAAATGTATTAAATGTATTAGCAAATGGATTGATATGGACTCTCATACCATGCAGTGGAGTTCTATACATGGTATGGTAACTTCCAGGCTTAACTCTACCGATTCGGACTAAGACAATTACCTCTGTGCGAATGTGGGGAGGAAGACACTACCGCTCACGTCCTTTTCAAATGCCCCATCACATTTGAATGGAGGAGGCAAACAAAACTAAGATTCGCCAGCGTAGAATGGCCGCTCAACGCAGAACATCTTAACGAAATTAAGAAAAATTTGAAGTGGTGGAAAACCTTCGACAGATAGACAACGAAAATAGACAACGATCTCCCGAAAAAATAATTAGGAAATGCAAAAAGAGGATAAAACTAAAGAAATAATAATCTAGCCAAAGAAAATTAAAACATAATTACAAATATTAGTTATAGACTGCCAGCATAGTGTCCAACAGACTGTGTGCTGGCCACATAAGCTACCTATGTATACTTAAGTAAGCAAATAAATAAGCTGTCTAGTCTTGTCTGTCTGGTCTTGTCTGTCTAGTCTTGCCTGTCTAGACTTATCTGTCTAGTCTTGTCTGTCTAGACTTATCTGTCTTGTCTTGTCTGTCTAGTCTTGTCTGTCTAGTCTTGTCTGTCTAGTCTTGTCTGTCTAGTCTTGTCTGTCTAGTCTTGTCTGTCTAGTCTTGTCTGTCTAGTCTTGTCTGTCTAGTCTTGTCTGTCTAGTCTTGTCTGTCTAGTCTTGTCTGTCTAGTCTTGTCTGTCTAGTCTTGTCTGTCTAGTCTTGTCTGTCTAGTCTTGTCTGTCTAGTCTTGTCTGTCTAGTCTTGTCTGTCTAGTCTTGTCTGTCTAGTCTTGTCTGTCTAGTCTTGTCTGTCTAGTCTTGTCTGTCTAGTCTTGTCTGTCTAGTCTTGTCTGTCTAGTCTTGTCTGTCTAGTCTTGTCTGTCTAGTCTTGTCTGTCTAGTCTTGTCTGTCTAGTCTTGTCTGTCTAGTCTTGTCTGTCTAGTCTTGTCTGTCTAGTCTTGTCTGTCTAGTCTTGTCTGTCTAGTCTTGTCTGTCTAGTCTTGTCTGTCTAGTCTTGTCTGTCTAGTCTTGTCTGTCTAGTCTTGTCTGTCTAGTCTTGTCTGTCTAGTCTTGTCTGTCTAGTCTTGTCTGTCTAGTCTTGTCTGTCTAGTCTTGTCTGTCTAGTCTTGTCTGTCTAGTCTTGTCTGTCTAGTCTTGTCTGTCTAGTCTTGTCTGTCTAGTCTTGTCTGTCTAGTCTTGTCTGTCTAGTCTTGTCTGTCTAGTCTTGTCTGTCTAGTCTTGTCTGTCTAGTCTTGTCTGTCTAGTCTTGTCTGTCTAGTCTTGTCTGTCTAGTCTTGTCTGTCTAGTCTTGTCTGTCTAGTCTTGTCTGTCTAGTCTTGTCTGTCTAGTCTTGTCTGTCTAGTCTTGTCTGTCTAGTCTTGTCTGTCTAGTCTTGTCTGTCTAGTCTTGTCTGTCTAGTCTTGTCTGTCTAGTCTTGTCTGTCTAGTCTTGTCTGTCTAGTCTTGTCTGTCTAGTCTTGTCTGTCTAGTCTTGTCTGTCTAGTCTTGTCTGTCTAGTCTTGTCTGTCTAGTCTTGTCTGTCTAGTCTTGTCTGTCTAGTCTTGTCTGTCTAGTCTTGTCTGTCTAGTCTTGTCTGTCTAGTCTTGTCTGTCTAGTCTTGTCTGTCTAGTCTTGTCTGTCTAGTCTTGTCTGTCTAGTCTTGTCTGTCTAGTCTTGTCTGTCTAGTCTTGTCTGTCTAGTCTTGTCTGTCTAGTCTTGTCTGTCTAGTCTTGTCTGTCTAGTCTTGTCTGTCTAGTCTTGTCTGTCTAGTCTTGTCTGTCTAGTCTTGTCTGTCTAGTCTTGTCTGTCTAGTCTTGTCTGTCTAGTCTTGTCTGTCTAGTCTTGTCTGTCTAGTCTTGTCTGTCTAGTCTTGTCTGTCTAGTCTTGTCTGTCTAGTCTTGTCTGTCTAGTCTTGTCTGTCTAGTCTTGTCTGTCTAGTCTTGTCTGTCTAGTCTTGTCTGTTTAGTCCTGTCTGTCTTGTCTTGTCTGTCGAAAATTGTATGTTTAGTCTTGTCTGTTTAGTTTTGTCTGTCTAGTCTTGTCTGTCTAGTCTTGTCTGTCTAGTCTTGTCTGTCTAGTCTTGTCTGTCTAGTCTTGTCTGTCTAGTCTTGTCTGTCTAGTCTTGTCTGTCTAGTCTTGTCTGTCTAGTCTTGTCTGTCTAGTCTTGTCTGTCTAGTCTTGTCTGTCTAGTCTTGTCTGTCTAGTCTTGTCTGTCTAGTCTTGTCTGTCTAGTCTTGTCTGTCTAGTCTTGTCTGTCTAGTCTTGTCTGTCTAGTCTTGTCTGTCTAGTCTTGTCTGTCTAGTCTTGTCTGTCTAGTCTTGTCTGTCTAGTCTTGTCTGTCTAGTCTTGTCTGTCTAGTCTTGTCTGTCTAGTCTTGTCTGTCTAGTCTTGTCTGTCTAGTCTTGTCTGTCTAGTCTTGTCTGTCTAGTCTTGTCTGTCTAGTCTTGTCTGTCTAGTCTTGTCTGTCTAGTCTTGTCTGTCTAGTCTTGTCTGTCTAGTCTTGTCTGTCTAGTCTTGTCTGTCTAGTCTTGTCTGTCTAGTCTTGTCTGTCTAGTCTTGTCTGTCTAGTCTTGTCTGTCTAGTCTTGTCTGTCTAGTCTTGTCTGTCTAGTCTTGTCTGTCTAGTCTTGTCTGTCTAGTCTTGTCTGTCTAGTCTTGTCTGTCTAGTCTTGTCTGTCTAGTCTTGTCTGTCTAGTCTTGTCTGTCTAGTCTTGTCTGTCTAGTCTTGTCTGTCTAGTCTTGTCTGTCTAGTCTTGTCTGTCTAGTCTTGTCTGTCTAGCCTTGTCTGTCTAGTCTTCTCTGTCTAGTCTTGTCTGTCTAGTCTTGTCTGTCTAGTCTTGTCTGTCTAGTCTTGTCTGTCTAGACTTGTCTGTCTAATCTTGTCTGTCTAGTCTTGTCTGTCTAGTCTTGTCTGTCTAGTCTTGTCTGTCTAGTCTTGTCTGTCTAGTCTTGTCTGTCTAGTCTTGTCTGTCTAGTCTTGTCTGTCTTGTCTTGTCTGTCGAAAATTGTTTGTTTAGTCTTGTCTGTTTAGTTTTGTCTGTCTAGTCTTGTCTGTCTAGTCTTGTCTGTCTAGTCTTGTCTGTCTAGTCTTGTCTGTCTAGTCTTGTCTGTCTAGTCTTGTCTGTCTAGTCTTGTCTGTCTAGTCCTGTCTGTCTAGTCTTGTCTGTCTAGTCTTGTCTGTCTAGTCTTGTCTGTCTAGTCTTGTCTGTCTAGTCTTGTCTGTCTAGTCTTGTCTGTCTAGTCTTGTCTGTCTAGTCTTGTCTGTCTAGTCTTGTCTGTCTAGTCTTGTCTGTCTAGTCTTGTCTGTCTAGTCTTGTCTGTCTAGTCTTGTCTGTCTAGTCTTGTCTGTCTAGTCTTGTCTGTCTAGTCTTGTCTGTCTAGTCTTGTCTGTCTAGTCTTGTCTGTCTAGTCTTGTCTGTCTAGTCTTGTCTGTCTAGTCTTGTCTGTCTAGTCTTGTCTGTTTAGTCTTGTCTGTCTTGTCTTGTCTGTCGAAAATTGTATGTTTAGTCTTGTCTGTTTAGTTTTGTCTGTCTAGTCTTGTCTGTCTAGTCTTGTCTGTCTAGTCTTGTCTGTCTAGTCTTGTCTGTCTAGTCTTGTCTGTCTAGTCTTGTCTGTCTAGTCTTGTCTGTCTAGTCTTGTCTGTCTAGTCTTGTCTGTCTAGTATTGTCTGTCTAGTCTTGTCTGTCTAGTCTTGTCTGTCTAGTCTTGTCTGTCTAGTCTTGTCTGTCTAGTCTTGTCTGTCTAGTCTTGTCTGTCTAGTCTTGTCTGTCTAGTCTTGTCTGTCTAGTCTTGTCTGTCTAGTCTTGTCTGTCTAGTCTTGTCTGTCTAGTCTTGTCTGTCTAGTCTTGTCTGTCTAGTCTTGTCTGTCTAGTCTTGTCTGTCTAGTCTTGTCTGTCTAGTCTTGTCTGTCTAGTCTTGTCTGTCTAGTCTTGTCTGTCTAGTCTTGTCTGTCTAGTCTTGTCTGTCTAGTCTTGTCTGTCTAGTCTTGTCTGTCTAGTCTTGTCAGTCTAGTCTTGTCTGTCTAGTCTTGTCTGTCTAGTCTTGTCTGTCTAGTCTTGTCTGTCTAGTCTTGTCTGTCTAGTCTTGTCTGTCTAGTCTTGTCTGTCTAGTCTTGTCTGTCTAGTCTTGTCTGTTTAGTCTTTTCTGTCTAGTCTTGTCTGTCTAGTCTTGTCTGTCTAGTCTTGTCTGTCTAGTCTTGTCTGTCTAGTCTTGTCTGTCTAGTCTTGTCTGTCTAGTCTTGTCTGTCTAGTCTTGTCTGTCTAGTCTTGTCTGTTTAGTCTTGTCTGTCGAAAATTGTATGTTTAGTCTTGTCTGTCTTGTCTTGTCTGTCGAAAATTGTATGTTTAGTCTTGTCTGTTTAGTTTTGTCTGTCTAGTCTTGTCTGTCTAGTCTTGTCTGTCTAGTCTTGTCTGTCTAGTCTTGTCTGTCTAGTCTTGTCTGTCTAGTCTTGTCTGTCTAGTCTTGTCTGTCTAGTCTTGTCTGTCTAGTCTTGTCTGTCTAGTCTTGTCTGTCTAGTCTTGTCTGTCTAGTCTTGTCTGTCTAGTCTTGTCTGTCTAGTCTTGTCTGTCTAGTCTTGTCTGTCTAGTCTTGTCTGTCTAGTCTTGTCTGTCTAGTCTTGTCTGTCTAGTCTTGTCTGTCTAGTCTTGTCTGTCTAGTCTTGTCTGTCTAGTCTTGTCTGTCTAGTCTTGTCTGTCTAGTCTTGTCTGTCTAGTCTTGTCTGTCTAGTCTTGTCTGTCTAGTCTTGTCTGTCTAGTCTTGTCTGTCTAGTCTTGTCTGTCTAGTCTTGTCTGTCTAGTCTTGTCTGTCTAGTCTTGTCTGTCTAGTCTTGTCTGTCTAGTCTTGTCTGTCTAGTCTTGTCTGTCTAGTCTTGTCTGTCTAGTCTTGTCTGTCTAGTCTTGTCTGTCTAGTCTTGTCTGTCTAGTCTTGTCTGTCTAGTCTTGTCTGTCTAGTCTTGTCTGTCTAGTCTTGTCTGTCTAGTCTTGTCTGTCTAGTCTTGTCTGTCTAGTCTTGTCTGTCTAGTCTTGTCTGTCTAGTCTTGTCTGTCTAGTCTTGTCTGTCTAGTCTTGTCTGTCTAGTCTTGTCTGTCTAGTCTTGTCTGTCTAGTCTTGTCTGTCTAGTCTTGTCTGTCTAGTCTTCTCTGTCTAGTCTTGTCTGTCTAGTCTTGTCTGTCTAGTCTTGTCTGTCTAGTCTTGTCTGTCTAGTCTTGTCTGTCTTGTCTTGTCTGTCGAAAATTGTTTGTTTAGTCTTGTCTGTTTAGTTTTGTCTGTCTAGTCTTGTCTGTCTAGTCTTGTCTGTCTAGTCTTGTCTGTCTAGTCTTGTCTGTCTAGTCTTGTCTGTCTAGTCTTGTCTGTCTAGTCTTGTCTGTCTAGTCCTGTCTGTCTAGTCTTGTCTGTCTAGACTTGTCTGTCTAGTCTTGTCTGTCTAGTCTTGTCTGTCTAGTCTTGTCTGTCTAGTCTTGTCTGTCTAGTCTTGTCTGTCTGGTCTTGTCTGTCTAGTCTTGTCTGTCTAGTCTTGTCTGTCTAGTCTTGTCTGTCTAGTCTTGTCTGTCTAGTCTTGTCTGTCTAGTCTTGTCTGTTTAGTCTTGTCTGTCTTGTCTTGTCTGTCGAAAATTGTATGTTTAGTCTTGTCTGTTTAGTTTTGTCTGTCTAGTCTTGTTTGTCTAGTCTTGTCTGTCTAGTCTTGTCTGTCTAGTCTTGTCTGTCTAGTCTTGTCTGTCTAGTCTTGTCTGTCTAGTCTTGTCTGTCTAGTCTTGTCTGTCTAGTATTGTCTGTCTAGTCTTGTCTGTCTAGTCTTGTCTGTCTAGTCTTGTCTGTCTAGTCTTGTCTGTCTAGTCTTGTCTGTCTAGTCTTGTCTGTCTAGTCTTGTCTGTCTAGTCTTGTCTGTCTAGTCTTGTCTGTCTAGTCTTGTCTGTCTAGTCTTGTCTGTCTAGTCTTGTCTGTCTAGTCTTGTCTGTCTAGTCTTGTCTGTCTAGTCTTGTCTGTCTAGTCTTGTCTGTCTAGTCTTGTCTGTCTAGTCTTGTCTGTCTAGTCTTGTCTGTCTAGTCTTGTCTGTCTAGTCTTGTCTGTCTAGTCTTGTCTGTCTAGTCTTGTCTGTCTAGTCTTGTCTGTCTAGTCTTGTCTGTCTAGTCTTGTCAGTCTAGTCTTGTCTGTCGAGTCTTGTCTGTCTAGTCTTGTCTGTCTAGTCTTGTCTGTCTAGTCTTGTCTGTCTAGTCTTGTCTGTCTAGTCTTGTCTGTCTAGTCTTGTCTGTCTAGTCTTGTCTGTCTAGTCTTGTCTGTCTAGTCTTGTCTGTCTAGTCTTGTCTGTTTAGTCTTGTCTGTCTAGTCTTGTCTGTCTAGTCTTGTCTGTCTAGTCTTGTCTGTCTAGTCTTGTCTGTCTAGTCTTGTCTGTCTAGTCTTGTCTGTCTAGTCTTGTCTGTCTAGTCTTGTCTGTCTAGTCTTGTCTGTCTAGTCTTGTCTGTCTAGTCTTGTCTGTCTAGTCTTGTCTGTCTAGTCTTGTCTGTTTAGTCTTGTCTGTCTTGTCTTGTCTGTCGAAAATTGTATGTTTAGTCTTGTCTGTTTAGTTTTGTCTGTCTAGTCTTGTCTGTCTAGTCTTGTCTGTCTAGTCTTGTCTGTCTAGTCTTGTCTGTCTAGTCTTGTCTGTCCAGTCTTGTCTGTCTAGTCTTGTCTGTCTAGTCTTGTCTGTCTAGTCTTGTCTGTCTAGTCTTGTCTGTCTAGTTTTGTCTGTTTAGTCTTGTCTGTCTAGTCTTGTCTGTCTAGTCTTGTCTGTCTAGTCTTGTCTGTCTAGTCTTGTCTGTCTAGTCTTGTCTGTCTAGTCTTGTCTGTCTAGTCTTCTCTGTCTAGTCTTGTCTGTCTAGTCTTGTCTGTCTAGTCTTGTCTGTCTAGTCTTGTCTGTCTAGTCTTGTCTGTTTAGTCTTGTCTGTCTTGTCTTGTCTGTCGAAAATTGTATGTTTAGTCTTGTCTGTTTAGTTTTGTCTGTCTAGTCTTGTCTGTCTAGTCTTGTCTGTCTAGTCTTTTCTGTCTAGTCTTGTCTGTCTAGTCTTGTCTGTCTAGTCTTGTCTGTCTAGTCTTGTCTGTCTAGTCTTGTCTGTCTAGTCTTGTCTGTCTAGTCTTGTCTGTCTAGTCTTGTCTGTCTAGTCTTGTCTGTCTAGTCTTGTCTGTCTAGTCTTGTCTGTCTAGTCTTGTCTGTCTAGTCTTGTCTGTCTAGTCTTGTCTGTCTAGTCTTGTCTGTCTAGTCTTGTCTGTCTAGTCTTGTCTGTCTAGTCTTGTCTGTCTAGTCTTGTCTGTCTAGTCTTGTCTGTCCAGTCTTGTCTGTCTAGTCTTGTCTGTCTAGTCTTGTCCGTCTAGTCTTGTCCGTCTAGTCTTGTCTGTCTAGTCTTGTCTGTCTAGTCTTGTCTGTCTAGTCTTGTCTGTCTAGTCTTGTCTGTCTAGTCTTGTCTGTCTAGTCTTGTCTGTCTAGTCTTGTCTGTCTAGTCTTGTCTGTCTAGTCTTGTCTGTCTAGTCTTGTCTGTCTAGTCTTGTCTGTCTAGTCTTGTCTGTCTAGTCTTGTCTGTCTAGTCTTGTCTGTCTAGTCTTGTCTGTCTAGTCTTGTCTGTCTAGTCTTGTCTGTCTAGTCTTGTCTGTCTAGTCTTGTCTGTCTAGTCTTGTCTGTCTAGTCTTGTCTGTCTAGTCTTGTCTGTCTAGTCTTGTCTGTCTAGTCTTGTCTGTCTAGTCTTGTCTGTCTAGTCTTGTCTGTCTAGTCTTGTCTGTCTAGTCTTGTCTGTCTAGTCTTGTCTGTCTAGTCTTGTCTGTCTAGTCTTGTCTGTCTAGTCTTGTCTGTCTAGTCTTGTCTGTCTAGTCTTGTCTGTCTAGTCTTGTCTGTCTAGTCTTGTCTGTCTAGTCTTGTCTGTCTAGTCTTGTCTGTCTAGTCTTGTCTGTCTAGTCTTGTCTGTCTAGTCTTGTCTGTCTAGTCTTGTCTGTTTAGTCTTGTCTGTCTTGTCTTGTCTGTCGAAAATTGTATGTTTAGTCTTGTCTGTTTAGTTTTGTCTGTCTAGTCTTGTCTGTCTAGTCTTGTCTGTCTAGTCTTGTCTGTCTAGACTTGTCTGTCTAGTCTTGTCTGTCTAGTCTTGTCTGTCTAGTCTTGTCTGTCTAGTCTTGTCTGTCTAGTCTTGTCTGTCTAGTCTTGTCTGTCTAGTCTTGTCTGTCTAGTCTTGTCTGTCTAGTCTTGTCTGTCTAGTCTTGTCTGTCTAGTCTTGTCTGTCTAGTCTTGTCTGTCTAGTCTTGTCTGTCTAGTCTTGTCTGTCTAGTCTTGTCTGTCTAGTCTTGTCTGTCTAGTCTTGTCTGTCTAGTCTTGTCTGTCTAGTCTTGTCTGTCTAGTCTTGTCTGTCTAGTCTTGTCTGTCTAGTCTTGTCTGTCTAGTCTTGTCTGTCTAGTCTTGTCTGTCTAGTCTTGTCTGTCTAGTCTTGTCTGTCTAGTCTTGTCTGTCTAGTCTTGTCTGTCTAGTCTTGTCTGTCTAGTCTTGTCTGTCTAGTCTTGTCTGTCTAGTCTTGTCTGTCTAGTCTTGTCTGTCTAGTCTTGTCTGTCTAGTCTTGTCTGTCTAGTCTTGTCTGTCTAGTCTTGTCTGTCTAGTCTTGTCTGTCTAGTCTTGTCTGTCTAGTCTTGTCTGTCTAGTCTTGTCTGTCTAGTCTTGTCTGTCTAGTCTTGTCTGTCTAGTCTTGTCTGTCTAGTCTTGTCTGTCTAGTCTTGTCTGTCTAGTCTTGTCTGTCTAGTCTTGTCTGTCTAGTCTTGTCTGTCTAGTCTTGTCTGTCTAGTCTTGTCTGTCTAGTCTTGTCTGTCTAGTCTTGTCTGTCTAGTCTTGTCTGTCTAGTCTTGTCTGTCTAGTCTTGTCTGTCTAGTCTTGTCTGTCTAGTCTTGTCTGTCTAGTCTTGTCTGTCTAGTCTTGTCTGTCTAGTCTTGTCTGTCTAGTCTTGTCTGTCTAGTCTTGTCTGTCTAGTCTTGTCTGTCTAGTCTTGTCTGTCTAGTCTTGTCTGTCTAGTCTTGTCTGTCTAGTCTTGTCTGTCTAGTCTTGTCTGTCTAGTCTTGTCAGTCTAGTCTTGTCTGTCTTGTCTTGTCTGTCGAAAATTGTATGTTTAGTCTTGTCTGTTTAGTTTTGTCTGTCTAGTCTTGTCTGTCTAGTCTTGTCTGTCTAGTCTTGTCTGTCTAGTCTTGTCTGTCTAGTCTTGTCTGTCTAGTCTTGTCTGTCTAGTCTTGTCTGTCTAGTCTTGTCTGTCTAGTCTTGTCTGTCTAGTCTTGTCTGTCTAGTCTTGTCTGTCTAGTCTTGTCTGTCTAGTCTTGTCTGTCTAGTCTTGTCTGTAGAGTCTTGTCTGTCTAGTCTTGTCTGTCTAGTCTTGTCTGTCTAGTCTTGTCTGTCTAGTCTTGTCTGTTTAGTCTTGTCTGTCTTGTCTTGTCTGTCGAAAATTGTATGTTTAGTCTTGTCTGTTTAGTTTTGTCTGTCTAGTCTTGTCTGTCTAGCCTTGTCTGTCTAGTCTTGTCTGTCTAGTCTTGTCTGTCTAGTCTTGTCTGTCTAGTCTTGTCTGTCTAGTCTTGTCTGTCTAGTCTTGTCTGTCTAGTCTTGTCTGTCTAGTCTTGTCTGTCTAGTATTGTCTGTCTAGTTTTGTCTGTCTAGTCTTGTCTGTCTAGTCTTGTCTGTCTAGTCTTGTTTGTCTAGTCTTGTCTGTCTAGTCTTGTCTGTCTAGTCTTGTCTGTCTAGTCTTGTCTGTCTAGTCTTGTCTGTCTAGTCTTGTCTGTCTAGTCTTGTCTGTCTAGTCTTGTCTGTCTAGTCTTGTCTGTCTAGTCTTGTCTGTCTAGTCTTGTCTGTCTAGTCTTGTCTGTCTAGTCTTGTCTGTCTAGTCTTGTCTGTCTAGTCTTGTCTGTCTAGTCTTGTCTGTCTAGTCTTGTCTGTCTAGTCTTGTCTGTCTAGTCTTGTCTGTCTAGTCTTGTCTGTCTAGTCTTGTCTGTCTAGTCTTGTCTGTCTAGTCTTGTCTGTCTAGTCTTGTCTGTCTAGTCTTGTCTGTCTAGTCTTGTCTGTCTAGTCTTGTCTGTCTAGTCTTGTCTGTCTAGTCTTGTCTGTCTAGTCTTGTCTGTCTAGTCTTGTCTGTCTAGTCTTGTCTGTCTAGTCTTGTCTGTCTAGTCTTGTCTGTCTAGTCTTGTCTGTCTAGTCTTGTCTGTCTAGTCTTGTCTGTCTAGTCTTGTCTGTCTAGTCTTGTCTGTCTAGTCTTGTCTGTCTAGTCTTGTCTGTCTAGTCTTGTCTGTCTAGTCTTGTCTGTCTAGTCTTGTCTGTCTAGTCTTGTATGTCTAGTTTTGTCTATGTAGTCTTGTTTGTCTAGTCTTGTGTGTCTAGTCTTGTTTGTCTACCCTAAGGTAAAGCATAATTAGCCTGTCTACCCTGAGGTAATGCACTTGACTGCGCAGTGAATAGTTAAGCCCTTCACCCCGGAAAAAAGGCTTGACTGTCTAGTCTTGTCTGTATAGTCTTGTTTGTCTGTCTCGTCTTGTCTGTCTCGTCATGTCTGTCTAGTCTTGTCTGTCTAGTCTTACCTGTCTAGTCCTGCCTGTCCAGCCGTGCCTGTCTAATGTTGTCTTTCTAGAACTCCCTCTCTAACCTTGTATGTTTAGTCATATTAATCTTTGCTAATTTGTTGCTATTTATTTGGAATATCTATGCAAAATCGTTATCTAATTCTATATATTCTCTAGTTTCAGAAATGATGTTTCAGTTGAAATTATGAGAGAGAGCATTTTATTATTTCGAAGTTCAGAAATGATGTTTCAGTTGAAATTATGAGAGAGAGCATTTTATTATTTCGAAGTAAATAACAAATGTTTAACTAACAAATTCAAGTTTTAATTGAATTAATTGCACGCGTCATTTTCCCTAGCCGAGATGAAGCATTTTAATTACAGTATTCTATCGGGATGGATAAATAAATGCTGCGACTTGTTTCACAACCAACAGTAAAAACACGATCTAATTAAAAATAAAAGGTGAAATAAATTTTAAAAAATCTCGTACTACAACTGTCCTAACAATTTTTTTTTCTCGGAGACATGAATGAAGTTCTAGTCAGGTAGATTTGTATACAAAAACTACGCAGTACAATCCATTTCCGGTGTCCGTTTAGAATTCGGATAGTTATAATAATAATAAAAAATTCGTTGACAAAAATCGCATTTTTACCGAAAACCATTTAGTCACGGTATAACATTCAAATGCAGGTGTGTCACTGAACACCAACAATAATAGGTTTGTTTGTCTGCATAGATAGTATTTCAAGCGTGAGAAATTAGATTCTTGATAACAACTCACAGGTTAATCCTGTAGTCAAATTAAATCAACTTTGCAAGAATATACTGTAGTTTGATATTATACTAAAAGTCTATCGGATTATCCGAGTATTACACCTAACATGTTAGTCAAAAAGTTGATATAAATCCTATATATTTATTTTAGATTACGTGTTTACTCATTTACGCGTATTTGAAACTACAAAGACTTGAATTAAAGATTTAATGCTGCTACCAAGAATTATGTTTATATTTTAATATTTCTCGGAAACTATTGTCTAGATATAAGAACAATATTTTCTATTAAATTAAAGTAATTTATGTCAAGATTATTTTAGAATATCGAAAGGTAAGTAAATGTTAGATTTGATTTATTTGTTGGTTTACGGTAAATTAGGTTTGTTTCGGTAATTTTAAGTTAGATGGAGTTCTAGTTAAGTTAGCTGACGTATCAAGGTGTTTATTCAAAACCTTATAAACTTTATTTGGATATAAAAGATATCATAGTTTTCTCAATAAAGTTATTAGTATGTTTAGTTTAAACATTTCGGCGGAAAGACCTAGTGGTCGATAGCCTTTTGTTGACTTTTTGTTTTCAATAAATATTTCTTCTTCTTCTCTAAACATTATTATTAAGATTAAAGTTGTTCATAAAAATATTTTAAGAAAAACATATCTCGATATAAATGGTAAATTACAATTCTGAGATATTACGGTTCTGTACAGGAGAATGAGATGAGAAATGGGTCGTCAGTCTAATACCGGGGTCGCATAAATCACAATTAGACAAATGTGATTTTCATCCTACCTGGACAATTTAAGCGGCCCCGGAGACGAACTTTTAAATTGGCCCCAACGTAATTGGGAATCAACCCTTTAAATTGACCGACATAAATAATATCTGTGCGGACGCGCGTGAAATATTAATTGGAAATCGAATCTAGATTTCTCACGCTTAACTAAATATAACAGTCTTGTGCACTTATATACGTATTGCTATATTATTGTTCAAATATATGATCTAATTTTACATTTACAGTTTTGATTGTACATTATTTGAATTTTAAACCAATTGTTATTTGCATAGTATTGCAACATTTACAACATACGTCTAGTCTTGTTTATACAATCTATACCTAGAAGTTTATTTATACTCTTGTCTGTTCAGTCTTGTCCCTCGAGTCTTGTATATCCTGCCCTATATGCCCAACTTTCTCTGCTCAATCTTGTCTGTCTAATCTATATAACCAGTAAAAAAAATCTAAATCAAAATCTATTTATTTCATTATTTAAGACAGCATGAAAGAGAAATAAATGAAATATTCACAAACCAATACAAGAGACTAAAAACTCTTAAAAGAGAAAATTAACAAAAATGTGAATACATGTGAATGTACATTTAAACATGTTTAAGTCGAACATAAAATTCATTTAAATTATAGGGTTCAATCTCGATTAAGAGATCATACTATGCCCTGTTAAAGTTTCTAATAATGTCCATTTTCCTGATAGCCAATGGTAAGTGGTTGAAAAGTTTTAAATTGCTGTAGGGACGGTATCTCTCAGTCATCGTCAAGCTATGTCCTGGTAGCTCATAGGAGATATTACTAAATCTTGTATCCCTTTGGATGGGTTTTGCATATCTTTCAAACAATAGTTTGTGTTTAACCAAAGAAATTAAGCTGATAAATATATATATATATATATATATATATATATATATATATATATATACATATATATATATATATATATATATATATATATATATATATATACATATATATATATATATATATATATATATGTTGTGTTGGTTTGTTTTCTTGGGGATTCCGCGTTGACGTTGAGGATTGGTTCTGAAAAGAACCGGATTCTCGACGTTTCGGCGAACTAACATTCGCCATTCTCAAGAGATATATGCGTCGGTGCGGGTCAACCGTTAGACGCATACTGAGAGCTCGTTCATGTGTCCTTTGCTTTTTGACGGTCGTGAGCCTTCCGCTCAGCTGTTCCGTCGTCTTGTTGTTTGTTTCTGTGTGTTTTTTTTTTGTCGGTTTGCTTGTTTGTTTGTCGGTTTGTGAGAGCTCGTTCGTGCGATGCAACTACTTATAGCTGTCTGGCTTCGGGTCATGCGCGTTGTGTGCGGTGCTTCGTTTCGGTTGTTTGTTTGTCTTGTTGGTCGTACATGAGTCTGGGGTGTCTGGGATTGCATTTTGAGGGTGGATATGATCGGTCGCCATGCTGGGGGCTGTCTCAAGGAATCGTCTCTCGTGTTCATGCAGTAGTCTCGTTTTTCTATCTCTATGGCTTCTCTGTATACTCGTGACATTTCGTGGCTAATCTGTACAACAGTCCTTGAATTTCTAAAGTCCATCCAGTGACCGGTGTTTGTGTGTTGGACAAGTGCCGATGAAACTTTGTCTCTGTGTCTTACTAAAACTACATGTTCTTGAATCCTAGCAGATATTTTTCTATTGGTACGTCCAATGTAGGTTCGTTCACATGTTCCGCAAGGTATTTCGTAAATTCCATGGGATTCTAACGGGATGGTGTCTTTAACGCTGCGTAGCATGGAGGATATTTTCTGGTTAGGTTTGAAAATGGTGTCGATGTTGTGTCTTTCAAGGATTCTGGCGATTTTGTCAGTTGATCCATGAACATATGGTAGGTATGCTGTGCTAACGGGTTTCTGTCGTTCTTCAGTTGTTTGGCTACTGTTCTCTGTTTGACGGAAAGCTCTGGATATTAATCTGTTTGGATATCCATTTGAAGAAAGACAATACAACCGTGAAAACAATACAACACAGGTATCTATCCGCGAAAACCTCAAATACAACATATATATATATATATATATATATATATATATATATATATATATATATATATATATATATATAAATATATATATATTATATATATATATATATATATATATATATATATATATATATATATATATATATATATATAGGCCAGTGGTAGTTAGCAAGTTAGCCTTTTTAAACTGACCTCGGCATGATTCCCTGAAGGGTAGATGAAGAATAATCCACAAGGCTTGCTTTTGGACTCTAAAAACTTGCTGGACATAACTCCCGTTCGCCGAGAACATAATTCCAAATCTCAAACATGATTGAAAATTGGCGAAGTATACCATCCTCAAGATATCAGTGTAAATATCTACTCAATAATCTTAGTGCATAAACTGTTTTACTTAGTTTAATTGAGAGTTTATTAATATGTGTAAACAACCAATCTAAGTTTTTGTCTAGGTGGATTCCCAAAAGCCTCGCGGAGTTTTGGATTTGGATTACCTCTTATTAAATTCGAATTTCTGTAGGGAAGCTGATTGCACATATTTTTGATTGAAAAATTATTGCAATAGTCTTATCTTTGTTGACTATGATGGTTTTCAGCAAACCACTCCAACACGGGACTTAAGACAAGATTCACGTTATGAGAAATGTCCTCCTTAGGATGGTTCGATATTAAGATGGTAGCATCATCTGCATAATTTATCATGGTATGACGAGGGGCCGCACGAATTTGGTATAAATCATTAATAAAAAGAATGAATAAAAATCGGCCTAAAGTACTTCCTTATGGGATACCCACGTTTAATACCCTAGGAGGTGACTTAAATATTCCAGATGGAGTAATTAATTTAGTAATGAGTATTCTATTAGACAGACATGATTTAAACCAGTCCAATGCGACTCCTCATTTGCTATAATGCAATAATTTATCAAGCAGTATGTCTAGGTCCACTAGGTCGTAAGCTTTGGAGCGATCCAAAAACATACCAACCGGTATGTTCTTAGCTTCTAGATCCTCACTTACCGCACGTATAAATTGGAAGCTTGCAGTATCAGCATCCCTCCCTTCAAGGAATCCATGCCAATTCAACTCCTGGAAAACGGGCAAATTTCCGGAGAAGTTAAAAATTGGACTGACCACTCCGTTATATAAATCGGGAGATAAAGCTGACACAGGTAACTATAGACCCATAAATGTTTTGGCGGTTTTTTCGAAAGTTTGCGAAAGACTTATGTGTGAAAGATTACTATCCTTCTTCAAGAAACAAAACATAATAAATAACCAACAACACGGATTTATAAAAGGAAGGAACACGAACACGGCCGGCTATGAGTTCGTTACCGACATAATACACCATTTAGAATCACGTTATATCCCTGTTGGGATGCTAATGGATCTCTCTAAGAAATATGACCTGGTTGATCATGTTATATTGCTGGATAAACTGTCAAAGTATGGTATCAGAGGAGTGGCATTAGATTGGATTAGTTCCTACTTAAAAAATAGAACACAAAGTACTAAACTGAATACTCCGCATGGATTCGTTAATTCCAGTTTAAGGACCGTAAATTTGGTAATACCATAAGGTAGCACAATAGGACCTCTACTTTTCACAATATTCTTAAATGACTTACCTCAAACGGCCATCATTCCGCAACATACCATGATTAACTACGCGGAAGATACGACTGTTCCAGTAACCAATAAGTCTATGGAAGACATTAGTCAGAACACTAAGTTAGCTATGTCGGCTATGGCGGCATGGTTTACCAATAACAAATTCTTAGTAAACAAAGATAAAACCCACATAATTATATTTCAAACTAGTAGCTGCCCTTCGAGTTATCCGGAAAAAATTGAATTTTAAGATGAGATGATAAAGGTTCAACAATCAGTAATACTTCTAGGACTGCACATCGATAATAAGCTAGATTGGACATCTCATATCAGGCATGTCAGCAAGAGGCTCAACGAAGCAGTTTTTGAGAACCCTCCGTCAATATACAGATGATGAAGTCTTACGGCTGGTGTATTTTCTAATTTCCATTCGCATTTAAGATACGGAATTATATTCTGGGGTAATAGTACAAATATAAGGAATGTTTTTTGGGTACAAAAGCAAGCTATCCGGATTTTACACAATTTGCAGTACCGGGAAACATTTAGGGCTGTTTTTTGAAGAGGAAATATACTTACAACTACAGGAGTCTACATTTATGAAAGTATTCTGTTTATTTACAGACATAAGAACTTATTCGTAGGTTTTCATAAGCCGACCGAACGGAGAACACGTTATAATAATGAACAGTATGATTTGCCGAAACACAACCTAACAATGACCGAAAGAAACCCACCTTATAGCAGTATTAAACTCTACAACAGGCTACCAACATATATTAAACACATTAAACAATTAAAAGAATTTAAAAAGGAACTATATACCATAATTAACAAGATTGAACCTTACAATACGGAGGAATTTTACTCAAAAATAAATATTACCTAAAATTGTACTACATGTGAATTGTTTCTACATGTATATTTATTTGTTATTTGTAAAGCTTTTATATTTTTTATATTGATTCTTTTCTGTTTGACATATTTCATTTAGAATATTGTAAATATCCTTAAATAATGAAATTAAATACATTTGATTTCGATTTGTATTATCTATTTACTCTGTTTTATCAAATTTCCTTAATATTGTCGATGTAGTCTTATTGTTAATTGTTTAGCACGAACTGGTACATTAATATAGCAAAATATGAAAAGATGGCGCTAGTTATATCGGCGTAAACGTAAAGTGAGCAAAATTATAAAATTTGTTTAATTATTCAAATTTCCATATTTGACAACTAATAAACAATTTAAGATTTTAAAGAAATCTAGTTATTTATGGTATTGTGTAAATTATATCACTATAATTTCAAATTTTTCTCATATTCTACATTTACTATTTCTATATATATAGAATTAGAAAATAGATTTTTCTCATGCTACATACCCACAGTTGACATTTTGCAAAATATATTTGGTATATTTAGCATTTAAGGCTAAAAATGAATGATGTATGAAAAGTAGCTGAACTTATATAGCCAATGTTTTACTAATTAAATATGCACATCATGGTCATTTTTGTCCATATGTGTTGAATTGTATTTATCTAATTTGTTGTCTATATTAGATTGTTGCTAAACGGTGATTTATAATCTAATAAAATTATTAAAACTATTAAGGCTTTTAAATATATATTAAGTATTTTCTAGATAGAGATATTTAAAGTTCATTTTTAACTTAATCTATTAGCAACAATCTTTAAACGTACAATAATTAATAATCTATTAATAGTTTTCTTCATTAATGTCTCGTTACATAAAATCGTGAATATATAAAATAATTTTCGTTGTCGCGCTATGTATGCTTTCTGGCATTTGAATAATCTTTGTTTAATTAATTATACAACAGATATTATTTAATAATAAAATACGAATATTAAATATCCTTAATTACACACGAAACGAATAGGTTTCCACAATTATATGACAATCTAATTAATTTTCCGCGTTCTCTCCGGCATTTTGAGTGGGCGAAATAACAATTTATACATTTACGAAAAAAGTAATAATTATAATTGTAATCTTTGTTGGAAGCAGGCGCAGACACGCGTTTTGCCTTTTGCTATTTACAAAGCCGGATGAGATCTAAGGAACAATAACCTTTGCCTTATTTCAGTGTTTTCTGGTATTAAATTGACTGAATGTATAATATATATGTTACGGTAAAAGTGCGTAGATAGGTAAATGTGCACATTTACCGGTATATGTACACATTTACCTTCTTGGTTGGTAAATGTGAGTTCAACTTACATTTACCAATTATTTCCGGCAAATGTGCATATATGCATTATGTTGTTGGCAATTGTTAGAGGTTTACATTAACATACACAACGCATGGGCTGTCCAACAAACACACGTGATATTGTAACACACAAAAAGTAAACATTTTACGGTAAAAGTAGATATATAAAGCTGATCTCAGATTTAAATTCACATTTACCTATCACATTGGTAGATGTGTACAAATACCGGTAAATGTTCACATTTGCCGATTTTGTACTTTTACCCTAACATATACATTTCTTTTATAATATATATGTCACGGTAAATGTACGTAGTTTGGAAAATGTACACATTTGCCGGCTTATGTACACATATACCTTCTTGGTTGGTAAATGTAAGTTCAACTTACATTTACCAACTATTTCCGGCAAATGTGTACATATACCTAAATGATGTTGGTAAATGTATACAGGTTTTTAAAAACACCTAATATTTATTTTTTGGGCTTGATCAGGTCTCATAAATAATGAATTTCGAATTTCAAAGAAAAAAAAAAAATTATTAAAGCGGATAAAATTATAAGGAATATGTATTACGAACGTATTCTTATAATATTTTCTTTAAATAAACTATGTTCAAAATATATCAATTGTTTTTATGTACAATAAAATAATGTAAACTATTTAAAATACATTTTAACCTTAATATACCAGTATATTTTATTTCTGTTAGTTATTTTTAACTTTTACCTATATACGTTGGAAAATGTGTACTTTTGCCGGTAAAAGTACATATATGAAGCTGATCAAATATAAACTCACATTTACCGATATAATTGGTAGATGTATACATATACCGGTAAATGTTTACTTTTGTGGATTTTCTACTTTTACCGAAACATATACATTTTGAAAATTCCATGAGGATAATTATATTTATTTGTGATAAAATAATGGTATATAATAATGGTATAAAATATGGTATATTCATAATTATAAAAATATGATTTCGATTGATGGATTTTAGTGTTATATCATTAAAATTGTTATTAATTACAACACATATATTAAAAATATATTAAATGTAAATGTTGTATTAGTAATGTAGTATGTAATGTAGTAGTAATGTAATTAGTAATGTACTAGTAAATGTAAAAGTTGTAGTTGTATTTAAAAGCAATCAATACTTCATGTTTTATTAACATTTCATATATTAATATTGAATATATTAATGAAGACTTTCACATAAACAATGCACAAAACTTTTATAAGAATTTTAAGAAGAAATTGAATAAGTACAATCAGGGGCGGATGGGCAACATCTTAGCGGCCCGGGAAATAATATTTGTCGGCCCTTTTTTAATTTCCGGATATGGCTAAAATATACATTTACAGGGTGTTACGCATTTTTCCTTTAAAATTAAATGGAGCAGAGGTTTATTACAGATTTTTTAACCAGATTACATTTACTCTCCAAAAAAACATTATTTTAGTTAAAAATGCCGGACTACCAGTTAAGTACAAATATAGAAACATACAACAACACAAAAACTAATAAGAGTAAATCATAGTTTAAAGCCTTTGTTCTCCAAGTGTAGAAATTAGGTTTGTTATAAACGGTTAGAGAACTTACAACTTCAGAAAAATTCTTTAGACACAAAAATTTAAGAAAAAAATATTATATACAAACTTTACTCTTTTAACAATCTATTTAATAACTTGATTTGCTGCATAAGCATATCCTATAATGTTATCAGAGTTAATATTATATAAAATATCATTTTCGCAAGCCATTAACATAAAAACATCCAAATTATTATTAGACATTGAAGACATTAAAAATCTATTTTTAATATATTTTAACTTAGAAAAACGTCATTCACATTGCAATTGATTTATTGATAATGTTAATCAATATTCGTAAGCATTTCCTGGTGCAGAATATGCCACACTGTACATTAGGGTGGAGCACGGATGTATGCAAAAATATTTTTTTCGAGATTTTAAGTTGTAATATAGGGGGATTGGTGCATTATACTAAAGTTAAAATAAATATAATTTTTGAATTAATTTGGTGAATATCTTCTGCCTCCGCACTGACCTCAAAATTTTAAATTTAATGATAAAAGTCTAGTACAGTTATGGTGAAATATTAAGCTTAATTTAATGATAAATGGGTGATAAATGATACGAAATATATAATTCAGATTTTATCAGACCTTTTATAAAAAATGCAACATTTTTGCTATAAAAATATTATTAAAAAAAAACAATTAATTTGATCGAAAATCTCTTTTTGTCTCAAATTTAGGCATTACGTTGCGTGATTCCAATTTGGCTCTTATTGCCTAACCTAACCTAATCGTGACTTTTGTATGCATTGAGAAGTGGCAGCTATCGTCGTCAATTTTACAGCCCGTTCAACAGCTTGAGTTGGTATGGTGGCATGGAAGCCTTAAAAACAACACTTCACCCTCACCACCTGATTAAACGATAGACTGAATTTCTTGGTCCGGCAAGTTTTTCATAATCGGTAGTTCACTTAATATTTTTTGCCAATTTATTAAATCAATATTTGTTGAAGCATTGATATTTATAGGCAGCACTATAGACGACGCAATCGCTGCAGCTGCTCTATCTGATACACCATACCTGTTGCAGGTCTACAATGAAGTAGGAAAATCGACGCATACTTTTTTTCGGAAACCATTTGTTTATGGTGTTAGTAGAATTATCTGAACTACTACGACTTTCATAGCCTGACGATACCGGAGAAATACCAACGTCTATAACAGATAACGAAATATTTAAGGCTGCAGTTGGGCGGTTTTCTAATTCCTGTTTCCTCATTAGGGTCTTTTGCAACTTCTTAGTAACACTTACGTCGATTCCACCTATTATCATACTTCGAGAGGTTCGTTGGTCAATTAAAAAAGTATGTTCATATTTGGGAACGTTTTTATCCTTGCGACAGATACATTGAGGGAAATCTTTACACTTGCATGTCAAAAAGTACCTTACTGCTAAGCCGAAAACTTTCTATCTTTTCCGGAGAGAGCCTATTGACAGACTTGAGTAGGTTTTTGCATTTTAAATGGTATGCTTTTAACATCTGATGTACGACCCTTGTTGGTGTTACTATCGGAATAGATGAATTTTGCCATATATTTTTAATACTGGATGTCACTATATCTGCTATTTCTGCAAATGTGGGCTCTTTTGCAGTTTTCAATTGCAACTTTAGTTGACATCTTGTCCATTCATAGTGTTTTATTACATCTTCGTAAGTAGGTAGGATATTGTCTTTTATCTCACAAATATCACAAAAAAATAGGACATTTAAAGACACTTCGTGTTCTTTGCATGTTCTTTACGAAACAAAATTGACGTTAGGTTGTTAAATAACTAGCGCAAGTGTAATTCGAGAAAAAACAAATAAGTGTTCTAATTGTCCCCTAATTCTAATATTCTTCGTTTATTTGTTGTGGGGCCATTAACATTTGGCGGTATATGGGGCCATTAATATCTGGCGAGAACGTTGAGGGTGTTTTACACTGCAGTAACTGACTGCCAGCTCGGATGCTAGCTCGCAATGTGTAATCTCGGCCTTACTTGGAGACCGGCCTTACTCAGACCAGAAAGCTTTACATACAGGTCCTTATTCAAATCAAATTTCAGAAGGTCCATTTTTGCTCCAGGATGAAGGTCCCCATCCTGGAAGACCATTTCCATTCCAATATCATCCAGTATATATGAGCTTTTTGAACAAACAAAGTGGCATTACGTTTGCTTTTCAGAGTTTAAAAAATGACTAAAAACAAAAACCAGACGCATGGTGTCTAAAGTACTTCCGGCTCATCAGCTGGACAAGTATTGATACTTAATATTTCCTCTTTGAAGGAGGTCAAGAGTAGGGTATAACAAAGCAGACAGGCATTCAACAAACTAAGTCCCTTGCTTAGCGATAAAAACCTAAATTTAGAAATTCGCCACAGCATGGTCAAATTCTACGTTTGGCCAGTCCTACGGTATGCAGCAGAAACCTGGACTCTGGACTCCTGCGCTCCCTCACTCCCCTTATTTTATAAACTTAAAATCATGCATTTATTTTTTTGTTGTATAGAAAATAAACTGTAGTTATAATAAATTCTGCGAATAAAATACGCCTCCAATTTTTATTTGGAGGCGTCCAAGGCATGGCGGTATTAAAAGTTTTTGATGGGCAAATATAATGCCAATTTAAAGCCGTTTCGGCAATGGTCGTCGATTTTGGTTCATTAAAATTTCAATTAGTCTAAGAACCATATTTTTTCAAAAATTCAATGACGTTGCGGAGGCTATTACTATAAATCAAATCAAATAATATTTTGCATGGATTAATTTGTGTCTATAAAAGGCACCGATTTTTCACTATTAGATCACTCACAACCCAAAAAAAATATTTCGCTCCACCCTACTGTACATATTGTACTTTTGAATGACAGAATAACAGCAAATTGCAAATTTAAGACAAGATTTACATTTTTTATTATTAACATCAAAGCCAGTATCTCTTTCAAAATCATCGTTGTCTTCTCCATCAGTTTCAGCTGTGTCTATAAATGTAAAATTACTCTGAAATTGTTGATTACTCTCCGCATTTGTTGTTGCCGAAACTTAAAAATTATCCCATTTTTTCGCGAAATTAACTAATTCTTCTAAATCAACTAAGATTTTCTTTTGTAATATTTGGATAATAGTTTTCTGGCGGTTCACACAATTTTTTAAAGGTATTTGATGGTACTCCTTATTTAACTTCATCAAAATGTGTTGAAGACGGCAATATCTTTATAAAGCTCACATCATAAGCTACACGCTCAATGATGTCTTTTACCTTCGATCTGCTAATTTCTGTATTACGTATTTTGTCTCGTAGGCGAGATTCCAAGCATGGACCTTGCCATTGCTGTTTGTCTTGTTCTAAAGCGTTCTGCATTTTTCTTTGTTAAGGTTTTAGTTTCTTCGATATGTAAGTCGTCCCTACTCATAATCTTGGTCTTGTTCAGATTCATTTTTAATCCTATCCGCAGGGACGCCACATGGAGTTTTGTCATCATACGCTCTAGTTCAGTGGTTCCTAACCTTTTAGTGATAAGGGACCATTAGACCAAATTTCGGTCTTGCAGTTGTAATGTACAGTAAATGTAAATAAATAAAAGGTTGTTCTATTCCAGAGCGTCTCAGAGAAAATGCGAGGCCCAGGGGTAATTGATATTTGCAGCCCCCCCCCCCCCTACAACCGTTGAAAAGTTTTTGTTATAGTATTAAATATTTCTTCAATGAGTAAATTTACTTAACAAATGCTTTTCGCGCTTTAGCATCAGCAAAATCTGTTATAATTCGGTTGGAATCTTGGAAAGTCTTGGAAAGCTCTTCTGTCCCCCCATCCCCCAAAAAAATAAATTAAAAGGTAATTAGTAAGTCGAATCCGCAAATATGCAAATATTTCGAGACAAGACCAATAATTGCAAATAATTTTGTAAAAATTTGAGCCGTTAGTTGCATTTCATAAAATCTGAAAAATTCTCAAATTTCATTGCATCTATAAATTGTGTAAGGCATGTTTTTAGATAATTTTATATCGTGTAATGCTAATAATACATCGATGTAAAGAGCATTGGCGTGCTTTTTGAATATTTTAACTTCGAAATATTTTTTTCAAAGCTGCTTCTTTTGCCCACCAACGAGTTTCTCCAATTACTTGTAATTTCTTTTGTTTGGCCTCTAAGAATGTGCTTTTCCAAATATTCGTTCTATGGTAGTATCCTTTGAAGAAAATTGCAATGGAATTTAATAAGGTAAATAATAATAGGTGTCCGACACATCTAGGTTCAAGATATGGCTGTAACACCACACATGTAATTGACTAGGTGTATTTTCAGACATCCATTTAGAGAAACAATTGTAAGCAACTTGCATATTTGCTGCACCATCAGTGGCATTAGAGATGCAATTTTTTAGTGGAATATTTAAAGATGAAAATTCTTTTTGATTGAGGTTAAACCTAGGTTATAGCTTTCCCGGTAGAGTCTGTTCCATTTATAACGGAAACCAGTCTTTCAAAGATTTCACAACCCAAAACATACCTTATTACAATTGAACATTGATCTTAAACTGAAACATCCTGTGTAGTGTCCAATTGCAACAAAACTGGAATAAAAAAATTGCAATAAAAGTTTGAGAGTTACTTATGGGCAGCTGGAAGAAGAAATATAAAAATTAAATTTTTTCCTGATTAATTATATAGGCAAATAATAGTGTAAGATACAGAAAAAAATGTACACAAATTTGTGAAGAAAATGAAAAATTCATTCCGGTTCTATATTTTCGGTAAGTAGGCACATGTTTATGAAGATAGGTAGGTAGATCACTTCGACGTACTTTCAGCCACCGGCACTGTGGGCCTCTGAACATCCGGTCCACCGGAAAATTTCCCGGTTCGTCTATGGCCCATCCGCCCCTGAGTACAATCCCCCAACTCTACAACTCCAGGATGAAGAACAAAGACAACTGCAAAGTATTAGCAGAATATTTCGAAAATCTCCTTAAGTGTGAGGAATTAATAGAAAAGATGGACTTTCATATATCCACATTAACCAAACCAGACTCAGAATCTCCAACCTTTGAGGAACTCGATTCAATAATATGGAATCTTAAGAATTATAAGGCTACGGGAGAAAATCAAATCACAGCTGAACTTTGGAAGAATGTTAACGAAAATGCTATACAGTCTCTAAGAAATATCTTTGAAGAAATTTGGACACATGAAAGAATCCCAGATGACTGGAAAACAACCTTTTACATACACTTCATAATAAAAGACCATCCAAAAGAAACTGAGAAAGACCACGTAGAACTCCAAATTAAAGACACCATGCTCATCTCAAAGGATGATGGCAATACTGGGCTAAAAAAAAGCTAAAAACAATAAAAAAATATTGATTTGATGTACCCCAAAGTTGGGCGAAACAAATAAAGAAGAAGAAATTTGGACACATGAAAGAATCCCAGATGACTGGAAAACAGCCTTTATACATACACTTCATAATCAAGGATCCAAAACAGACCCTGACAACTACAGAGGGATATCTCTCCTTGACGTAACATACAAGATATTCTCCACAGCATGGGCGTAGCCAGGGGGGGGGGGGGGAGGTTGGATGTTCAAATTAAATTAAACAAAATTAATTTAAATAGACTTACCAAAAAGATCTTCGGCCATTTTCGTAATAAAAGAATAAAACATCTTTGGTTTAAGGAAACTCAGAAATATCACGTAGAACTTACAGATTACAGATAGATAAAATTACAGATACCATGATCAAGGACAAACCAGCCAAAACCATCACCAAGGATAAGAAGCAACGGTTCCAAGTTAAAATCAAACAAAAGCGTGCGATGCACATCTCTGCCGAAGAAAGGGAAGCAAGATCTCAAAGGGTGAGGTAATACTGGGCTAAACGGAAATCTCAAAACAATAAAAAATGATTTCATGTACCCCAAAGTTGGGTGAAACAAATAAAGAAAAAGAAATGTGAAAATTGTACATTTCATCGTGAAATACATGGTATCAAATTCTATACATTGCATATTTTTGCGTTCCTATGTGAAGCTATCGATTCTGGTTATAAGAATTTTTGCTTCCTACAGAAATGCGATGGTTCTTGAAAGGAAATGTCCTTCCATTCCGTTGTTAATGTCCTGCACCTGTCTGGTGAGTTGGCTGAGGCTGTCATTTTTTAAATAACTGGTTTATGTCGCTGAAAGTTTGAAGACTTTCAACAAGCTAGAACTATGGATCATGAAAAACTTATAGCTCGATTGCTGCCTGTTTTTTTCTAAATTAATTTAAATACTAATCAGAAGTGTGGAAGACAATTGAAAACAGAATCTTCTGATAATCATCACTCGGTTATCAAAATTGGGAGTGTCAATATACTCAATATGTTCGCAAGATTCGGCAATACACACCAGCATTTGAAAACAAGGAAAATTTAATCGATTGAGAAAAAGATTTTGTGCTTCATTTTTTCTATTAGAGTAGTAAGAATTATCGATTTCGCTTTGGAGCCAATATCCACGACTAGTTACTACATTGATTAAATCTCTTTTGCCTTTAGTATCACCATATTTTTACGATTAAGGATCCTCTCAACCTCAGTGGAATTGAAATTAGAAATGAGAACGATAATAGATAAATATACATACGATAATTAACGAAGAGTTTCGTGTCTATTTATTGAGTTTAGAGTCGCGTTTTGACATCATTCTTCTACCTCTGAATTGAAGACTTTACTATGTTCTTACAACTAATTTAGTAAAGCAATTAGATAACTTGTGAAGATATATAAATCTAGACACTAAATGCGAAGGTCATTTTCAAGTGAAAATAACCTTCAACAGTGGAAACTCGAATCGTGTTAAGTGTCTATATTTATATAACTTAACTTCACAAGTTATCTAGTAAATAAATATCTTTAGAATATAAATATCTTCAGAAAATCAGTGGTAAAAAGTGGTGAATTTTTCAATTCATACAAGATATGGATTGCACGTAGTAACGGTCGCAACCATCCTTATCATTAATTATTTTTCAATTAATTATATTTTATTACTCATGCGCGAAAAGTACTTCTTGACGCACGTTTTTAATTATGAGAAATGCCACTTCTCGTTGTGTTTCCACATAACTTGGGCAACGCACGCAAATATTCAATATCGCTAGGACACATTCAAAAAAAACAAACATAATGGTTTGACATAATAGTGTCAGAAATTTTTTTCATTACAAAATAATAATAAAAATTAAAGAAAACGTTTTAAAACGGATGTAAATTCTATGGTGATATCGGAGACTGAGGAGAGGCTTTATGACGAATACACACCAGCGGATACAATTGAAAAAGCAAATTCTTCATTTTTGATTCGATTTTTTTTTGGATGGCCCCTGGATCCCAAACTTGTAAGATACATCTCCTCGCATGACTAATATTTTTTGTAATTTTGAAATATTTTTTGTAACACGGGCTGTATTGTCCACTTATATTGCCTACTCGAGCGAATGTGCGCTCACTTCGTTCATGCGCCCAATTTCGGTCTCGCGTCAAATTGACAACTTACCGCCCTAGTTACAAAATATACTATTAATTCATTAATTATTAATTCTCACTTGTACTAATTTGTTGGGCTTTTTGTTTGGTGTGCGGCGAAACCAATTCTCGTTGTCGTTGTGTCGTCAGGTAAAAATGACACTGATCTAGACCAGCTATAAAAGTACAAACTAGGATATTAGCTTATATATTTAAATTAGTGAATTTATTATATAAATTATATGGAGAGAGTATAATTAGTCTACAGTGCATTGTTTAGTCTATACCAGGCCTGGACAAATGACGGCCTGCGGGCCGTATGCATTTCATTAATTACTTTAATTACTAAAAATAGCAATGTGTGTCCTGCCAAAATATTACTTTACTTGAGAAAGCAATTACAAATTTATCTATATACAGGGTATCCCAACGAAAATTTGACCCCCCCTATAATTGTAAAACCGAATAATATTTCAAAATTCGCCGAGACCCGTCGATTTTTGTTCTTGGGGGGAGCTTTTTTGATAGTCAAGTAAACTCAATATGTTCATCCCCTTAATGCCTAGCAACCCCAACTTAAAAATTTAAAATGCAACTGCCCCACTTGTGGCACATCATTTTAAAGCCCTTTTCATTGCGAATACAGTGATAGCGTAGTAATTTCTACACAAATGCCCACCACTAATAAGTTTTTCATCTACTACACATGACCGCATTACCTAATTGTTATTGATGTGTCTATCAGTTTACAAAAAAGTTAGAAATGAAATAAAAAAGCTGAAGCAAATAATAAATCAGATTTGTTGAATTGCTCAAAATGACCCCCGTTAACTTCCAAACAATAATACAGTCTGTTTCCAAATTCTGTTCGAACATTATTAAAGACATCCGCAGTTATTAATCGGCATTCTTCTACAATTCTCTGATGTAGCGCTTGTAATGTTTCCGGCTGAGTGGCGTACACTCGTGATTTTAAATGACCCCACAGAAAAAAAGTCCAAAGGGGACAGATCCGGAGATCTTGGTGGCCATTCGACGGGACCTCTTCTGCCAATCCAATGCCCCGGGAAATGGTCATCCAAAAATTGTCGCACAGCAGCAGCATAGTGCGGGGGCGCACCATCTTGTTGGAAGGTTATTTCAATTTCTAGTAAATTGTCGTCACTTTCTAAAATCTCTGTTATCCTATGATCAATTGTACTTTCCAATATTTCTAGATAGGTGTTTCCATCGAGATTACCTTGGATGAAAAATGGTCCAACAAGATGGTTGCCCAAAATGCCTGCCCAAACATTCAATTTTTGAGGTGTCTGAGTTTGAAATTCCCTGATTAAATGTGGATTAGTATCACTCCAATAACGACAATTGTGTCTATTCACTTCGCCATTCAACATAAATGTGCATTCGTCGGAGAAACATGTATTGTAGAGAAGATATGGATTCAGTAGAAGTTGTTCACTAAAGTATTCGCAAAATTGGTTACGGCAATCAAAGTCATCTTCATGTAACTCTCTTGAACCAGCGTCCTCTTAAATGGATGAAACTTGTGTTTTTTCAAAATTCGATGAACACTGGAACGGGATACGCCAGAAGCTTGAGACACAGTTGTAATCGATTGCTTATTATCCATCTGTACATGACCCAAAACGGCCACTTCAACTGCTTCATTTCGAACTGGCCCAATTACTTCACGTTTCTTGTTTAAAAGCGAACCTGTTGCAACAAATTTGTCAATCAGGTGTTTAACGTACTGGTGGTTTACATTTTTTTCAGGATGATTGGCATTAAAAATTCGTGCTGTAGCTTTAGCAAAATCGTGATTTCGATAATAAATTGCAACAATTTCTACTCTTTCCGCGATGGAATAAACCATTTCGAACACACGTTAATACTTTCAATAACGGCTAAAACTAACGATTTCTTGGTCACAAGCAAAAAACACCGACTTTTTTTGTAGTACTGATTTTTTGTTATTTTGAAAAGGTCTGAATTTCTATAAACTTATGTATCTTCTACTAATAACTATTTTAGTATCTAGTTTAATTTGCTTCAGCTTTTTTATTTCATTTCTGACTTTTTTGAAACTGATAGACACATCAATAACAATTAGGTAATGCGGTCATGTGTAGTAGATGAAAAACTTATTAGTGGTGGGCATTGGTGTAGAAATTACTACGCGTAAGTTGGTTTGTCATCTTTTCGTTTGTAACCAATAATTCTGTCAAATCTCAACCGATTTCTAAAAACGGTACGTCACTGTATGCGCAATAAAAAGGGCTTTAAAATGATGTGGCACAAGTGGGGTAGTTGCATTTGAAATGTTTAAGTTGGGGTTGCTAGGCATTAGGGGGATGAACATATCGAGTTGGCTTGACTGTCAAAAAAGCTCCCCCCAAGAACAAAAATCGACGGGTCTCTGCGAATTTTGAAATATTATTCGGTTTTCCAATTATAGGGGGGCGGGGTCAAATTTTCGTTGGGATACCCTGTATAGTACTCACAATGAATGATCTTAATTTGTACTACAGCTTAAGAAAATCTACAAACAAAAATTCTAAGAGCATGCCTTAATTTTATTACCTATCTGCTGCTATTTCTAGGGCTTCACAAGAGACGAGATAGGGCGAGAGTTTCAAAAATCTCGTCTGGCTCTCGTTTGTTGTGAAAAAAATTACTCTCGCCTCAGTCTCGCTCTCGCAATAAGACCCGTTAGTCTCGTCTCGCTCTCGTAACCGTTAGTCTCGTCTCACTCTCGCTCTCGTAACAGTTTGCCTCGTCACGCTCTCGCTCTCGTAACCGTTTGTCTCGTCTCGCTCTCATCACCGTTTTCCTCGTGTCGTCTAATCTCGCCAAATATCGTTCTTACTAGAACTTATTGTGAAGATTGTCCCAAACGAGGTAATCATTCATTTTATTGTAAACTAATCACTGTCTCTTTATATAAATTTTCAATTTAGTTACTAATAATATCTTATAATTCCGCTTTGTTCCATCCACATGAAAATGTAGCGATAACACACCATAAATGTCTGTTTCTATAAACCTTCTATTTTGTTGACGATTTAAAATGAATAATAAAAACGAACATAATTTGAAATTGTCTACGACATATAATTTCATATTTCGAGATCTGCTCTTTTAATTGTTATATAATGAAATGTAACTTGCCCGAGCCCGCAGTTCAAATTTATGCAAGAAAATATTACGGCTGTCCGCATTAGAATCAAAGATTGAAGAAGAAGTCGTAGGACTGGGATCAGAAACGAGACTCTCGTGTCTCCTGAGAACAAGACCACATACGTTCTCGCTCTCGCGAAAGCGAGACCACATACGTTCTCGCTCTCGCGAGAGTGAGACCACATGTGGTCTCACCTCGTTCTCGTCTCGCTTTTACGAGACGAGACGAGTAGAGAAAAATATTGTTCTCGTGTGAAGCCCTAACTATTTCATAGAAACAACTATTAAAATATAAAAAAAATATATTTTTTATTACAAATATATTATATATGTGACAAAAAATTAGCCCACCCCTGGTGTACACAAACCATACGGTTTCCTAGTTCAATTTTAAAACTTATCAATACAACATATTTAATATATGCATTGACTTACTCATCGAGTGTAGAGGAAATATTGCGGTATAAAATTACAGAAACATCGTTAATAGTTAATTAAGAAAGATAGAGTACACAGACTCCTTATTCCAAAGACCCCTTCCAAAATAGAAAATATTGTAGTATTTGCTTAAATCCAGCACCGTTTGTTATACCGCGCCCCAGGAAAATATTTCGTTTAGCAGTGACCACACGTCTGAAAAATTGCTGACTTCTTTCAGAAAATCCGGTCGTTTAATGGCACCCTGTTGTGAAATTTTCATTGGGTGACTTTAAAAATGGAGATTTTATGGGAATATGTGGAAAAATCTTTTGAATATATTAGTAACAATTTTCCGAAAAATAATATTTGCGAAAATGACCTTTTTTGACGAGGCGTTATTGGTAAAAGGATACGTTACGTACTACATTACGAGTGCATGCTAGAAAATTTATTTTCACTACGTCTATGTTTTTTGTTCAATGACGCAAGTTGTTGCCATAGTAACAACAAACAGAAATCGTTTAATAATAAAACCCCATTTGATTTACATTGAACATTTACGCACGATTTGGATACTTTTATACACTATTATAATAATGTCGTCACATACAATAATGTATTAATGTGTTAATTTTGGTGTGTGAGTAGATAACATATATTTTTTGAATTATTGGTCTGCTTTCATAACTAAATTATAATTCTCATTTCATCCCATTTGTCCTGCTTGGGCTCAATGAAAATGTGGTCACTTTAGCATCTTCTATAACCGTCGGCCTGGGTTTAAAAAGAAAGAACGACGTTTTAGTCGTATGTATTCAACGACTAAATTGCCGTTCTCATAAATCATATGATAAACAAACGATAACTACAATCAACCGTTAAAGACTGGAAGGTCAACGACAGAAAAGTCAATTGACGACAAGGAAGTCAACCGATTAGAAGGTCAAAGTCAACTTATGATGATAGGAAAGTAGACCGATAATGATCATCTACTCAAATCAACCATCTACTTTCATGTGTACACTGGGAGCAGTCAACAGCACTCAAATTTAAACCAAAATTTCTGGAGAGCAATTCTGGTCAAAGAGACTGTTTGTTTGTCTTTCCAATCCACTATAATCATAATATATTGTGGCGAGATTTTGAGAAAATAGGGTAACTTAAAAATAATTATAATTTTGCCATTTAGAAATATTTTATAGTAAACAAACATATTTTTAATTATAAATTTGGAGTAAATTAGATATAATATAAATATGTTTTGGTATCTAAAATTATATACACAAAAATGTTTAATATTGATGTTTTTCAAAATATTAAACATCGCTGAAATAATCGTTTTAAAGTAAAGCCCATTACTTCGCATGTTTATAACCCTTATGTTCCACCACCGCCAATTTAGCCAACCTCCTCGTTCCTTCCGCTGACCACATGTCCACATACTTAAGTAACAATAGCCGATATCATGAGGGGATTTAATAATCCCTTGTTGGCGGCGCGTCTCGCTTCCGCCGCCGGCGCTCCTCCGCCGACTTTTATTTATGGCGGCGGAAATGCAATTTAAGACGCGCTCGCGCTTCCACGTTGCCGGCCCCCATTTGCATAATTTACAAACACACTCACACACACACACAGAGTCTCAAGAAGAAGAAGGAGAAGGGAGACAAGACAAATTCCTCGACGGGTTTTCATTATAATACCATCGCCCCGTGGAAAACTTAATGGAGTCCGCTAGCGACGAGTCTCCCTCTTAACCGAATTTCCACAACTTGAAATTCCCACGTGACAAAAATTAATAGACTTAGTTGAAAACCGGCTACATGAATACCATTTCACTTATTAATAGGTTCTAACTATTATTTGACAATCCAATTCGTTTAACTACATTTTTTTCTTCTCCTCTCTGAATATTAATTCAGTCTCAAATTAACTTTTAAATCAGAAAACATTTTTTTTTTCTTCTTCTAAACACCACTATAAATTACAATGAAGTTTTGGTATTGATTTATAGAACTTTCGGACGATTGTCCAGAAATTCCCCGTTGAATATTTAAACATAACAATTAAATTTTATCCAAATATTTCATATCTCTGTATCATTAATATTTATCGTAATTATTTATAGATTTATATTCAAAATACAAATTAATGAATATTTACAAAATATTAAATCAAAAGTCGAATACTAGAAAATATTTTATCATAATACTGAATATTATTAAAACTTTGAAGCGCGAGTGTAAAGAAACTTAACATAAAATAATACCGATAAAATCTGCAAGAAATAGATAAAAACATCAGAAAATATTTGTTTAAGTCATCCTATAGAAAACATATTTTAGATATGATATGTAGCCATGAAATTATTATTAATTAATAAAATGATTGGTTACTGATTTTGTTATATGTTTTGTGCATATAGTAAGATTAAAACTGGTAGTGAAAAAATAAGGGATTATAAGTAATTGGTTTTACTTTATACCGATTATATTAATGATGCGCGGAGTTTTCGAAATTTCAATTAGGGATCAATGAAGTGTTACCGATTTTTTTTTTGGGAAAAAATGTTGAGTGTTCAAGGAGTGTATCATTACAGACAGGCGGTGAGATGGATTGCATTACAAAAGATAATCAGTAAAAATGATACTCGGGGCAGAGAGACGGCGAATAAAAACCTCCGCTGCGGTTTGGAGATCATGTTTGCGTGAATCTATGCTTTGTTCTTTAATCAGTCAACGCTGCTGGTCCGTAGACAACACTTGACCAGGACCTGATTTTAATAATTTTACGGTTTGTAATTTCGTCGTTGTTAAAAATTCATCTGACTACACAAAAATTCAGAGAGCAGGTGAGGCGTCGCTTTTTCTCATTTTTATTGGAACGTCAAGTGTGTATGATTTATTGTTTCCACTAAGAAAATTTTTTCCTCCTCAGTTTCCACATACAACTGAACTTTATATAAACATCAACCTCCAACATTTTTTTTGAAAACTTAATTTCCACATAAAATCCACTTTCAAACAACAAAATAACCTGGGATAATTTTCAGCGCTACATTCCCTCATTTATTATTTCAACAACAGAAAAAAGACCTGTCAACTATATAATTGAAACCCTAATTTAATTGAATCATTAGAATTATGTTTGATTAAAGACAAACAAATTATAAATCACTGAACGGAATTGACTTGTCAACCGTTTCCTTCCTAACAGTAATAAGTCAAAGAAGAAAACAAATCTAATTGGACACGAATTCAAAAACGTATAGAGAACTAACCGAAACGAAAGCAACAAACCTAATTGCAGACGTGTAACAAATAGCGCAAGAACAAATATTAATGATAGACCGTAGAGAACTAACATGCACAATGCCGGCACAAATTAACAATAAAAAAAAAACCGGCAGAAATTAAAAATAAAAATATTTTTCAAAAACGACTTTTCTCAATTCCCAAACAACCATTCTTTGTCTAATCTAGCTTATGTGAATATAGTTTGTATATTTTTTATCTGTAATCTGTGTCTAGTACATGTCTAGTCTTGCTTGTGTTTAGTCTTGCCTGTATCTTATTTTGTGTGTCCAGTCTTTTTGTGTCCAGTCTCTTTAATACAATTTTGTCGAGGTCTTGCATATTAACAGGTACCAACCAATAAAATTACACACATGTGCTGCTGTTGCAATGATACTTATTTATTCGTTCTTATCTATTTCGGCTTTAAAATGATTAGGGTACAATCTCACCTCTGTCAAACTCATCGGATTCGAATGCGATAGTTGTGATGTGATAGTGGAGATTCAACCTTTTTCTATTTTGGATCCACTTACTACTATATACAGTATAATCTTGATAATCCGACACATATGGTACAAGACCGCCGCCGGATTATCAAAAAAATTCCGGATTATCAGGATTAAAACAAAATAATAACAATTTTACCTATTTTATGTACAACTGTATTTCAGAAAGAATAAAATATGAATATGTATAGGTTTATAGGTAAATGTGTGCATAGAAAAAAATACGTAGGGGAGAACAGGGTAATGAGAACAGGAAAATTTTGATAAAAACCACATTTGTTAACATTCTTATAATTTACAAATAGGAACTCTTACCTTGATTATTAAAGTATATTTTAATCACAGTTATAATGAATTACAGTAATTTATTAAGTTACAATAACGATTTTACAAAAAAAGTCAGTGCCCGACTCCATCCCATTACCCGACATATGCGGATAATGAGATCCTATTTAATGCTCATATTTTAAATGAGAGCCATAATATTTACTCTTTCCCGAAAATTTAACTAAACATACTTTACGTGGCATCTAATATAAAAAGAAGAAATATGTATCTAAAATGACATGAAAATATATTGTGAACCGCTACCCGCTGACTACCATTTTGAAAACTAATAACAAAAATATATAATTACGCTTTCAATCACAATTTAACCACCTGGACTTGTTAGTAAATGAATCTAGGGATGTAATAAGCATAACCATAGTAAAATAAGAATATAACTTTATGCTTATCTTGGCGCTAATAATAAGCTTGGCGGCAGTTTTTTATAAGCGTGGAGCGAAAAACAAACAACCGTCCTTCGTGACTTAACGCATACGGATAAACGGCGCTAACGAATCGTGATGTCAGGCGAAGTTTCTCGATGGTTGACGGAAGCGGCCGAGTGTATACGACTGTACAAATGTCCGTACTTTCCGTTCAATCACCATCGCTCCCATTACCTGACCGCTCTCATTGCTCCGCGCGTCCGTACAAACTTAACAGATATGGAATATAAGATAATTGTAGAGTGGGGTTAGCTTGGTCCAAAACGTCAATCGAGTTTTCAGAGTTAAAAGCAGGGTGTCTTGGTCAAACCATTTTCCAAAAACACTGGATGGTGTCGTTTTCGACTTTATTTCTGCTGTGCGCGATGTTTATATCCGGCGCGGGCCAGCGGAAAGAAAAGACTTGTATCCGCTGAGCGGCGGATTACTGAAAGTGCCCAATTAACCAACCGCGTAAATACTGTATATATAAACAGGGAGAGAAAGAAAAAAGAAACAGTGAGCGAGGAGATAAAGATGAGAGAGTGGGAAGAATATTTCATGGGGCTCCTGGAAGGGAGATAGGAAGAAGAGGAAGCAGAACCAGCAAAGGGGGTGACGCAGGCAACTCCAGAGGGTACAAAAATCACATTAGGAGAGGCAGAGAAGCAGGTAAAGAAGCTGAAAATTGGCAGAGATTGATTGATTGGTTGAGGTAATGAATGTGTTGTGGAGAGGCGAGAGAGTAGGCAATATGCCCGATTTACAAAAAAGGGGAGAAAACCAAAGTGGAAAACTACCGGGGAATAACTCTGTTCAACACTGGGTACAAGTTTTATGCAGCAATTTTGAATGAGAGGCTGAAGAATGAGATAGACGAAAAGAGAATAATCCCAGACGGTCAGGCAGGATTCAGAGAGGGAAGAGGAACAGTGACTAATATATACATCCTGGATCACTTAGCGAAGAATGAATTAAAAAAGGAAGGAGGAAGGGTGTGTGCATTATTCATAGATTTTAAGGCGGCGTTTGACAGAGTGGATAGAGAGAAAATGCTTGAATGTGGGAGAGAATGCGGAGTAGATGGATGATTGGTAGAGAGGGTGGAAGAGATATATGCAAGAATAATAAGCAAAGTGAGAGTGGGAGACAATGAAAGCGACTGGTTCGAGACGACAAAAGAAGTAAGACAAGGTTGTTCCCATAGCCCATTATTATCTACGATATATGTGGCGACATTGTGATGATACGATATATGTACGAGATGTGATGTGACGATATATGTACGAGATATGGAAATATTGTTTAAGAAGACCCAAGCGGGATGGTGTGTCGTAAGTAGAGAGAAAGTATGGAGCTTGATGCTCGCGGATGATGTGGTAGTTGTGGCAAAGAGCGAAGTGGAGATGAGAAATGATAAAAAGACTAGGGAGGTATGTGAGGAAGAAAAACATAGAAGAATGAGGAGAAGGAATGGAAGTGGCAGAGGGGAACAAAAGAGCGAGTAAGAGAGATTAAGTACCTAGAATACACATTGAACGAGAAGGCCAGAGTCGGATAAAGTGCATGTGAGAGAGTTAGCCAGGAAAGCAAACAAGGTAATGGGGTGTTTTTTGTGGGTAGGAGAGAGAAAATGGGGCGGCGACTTCAGGAGGAGGATGATGATGTTTCAAAGTTTGATAGAGATAATATTAATGTATGCAGCAGAAATCTGGGGCTTGAAAGAACAGGATGAGGTTAAGAGAGTGCAAGAGAAATACCTGAGATGGGTGTTTGGGGTAGAGAGAGAAACTCCAGATTACATAGTCAGAGAGGAATGTAAAAGGGGCAAAATGAGAGTGGAAACGGGGAAGAAAGCAACTGACAATGAGTTTGAAGAAAGAACGCAAGGGAAGACTGCAGGTTACTGACCGACTGCTGGAAAGAAAAACAAAAGGATATTGAAATGAATGGAAATATTACCGAAATGGATACGCGAGTAAGGAAACAGAGACGCTAAGAGCGGAAGGCAAGTGGATGAATGGAGAGATGAGAGAAAGAGACAAGAATCCAGATAAAATATGAAGTACCTAGGAAGAGAAAGTGTTAAGGAAAGGAAGATAATGGAAGGTTCAGAGGTGGAAACGAGGAGAGAGAAAATAGATATTGGATGGAAGAAGAAAAAAGAATGTATAGGATGTGCTACGAGGAGAGAGAGGAGACAGTGGAGCATATGTGGAATGGATGTGTAGAGATGAATGTGTTAGAAGAAGGCTTCATGCTGCTGGATTATCTTGTAGAAAGATGACTACAGGTCCACCGTTACAATGCCCGCATAGAATTGCAAGATTGGCTTTTGCCAGAAATCGAATAAATTTGACTGGAGACAACGTCCAATTTTCAGATGACTCGCGTTTTTTGCCAGGCAGGCGTTGACGAGTATGGAGAAGACCCGGAGAAAGATATGCTCCAGTTTGCATTAACAAGAGATTGCATTAACAAGTATTTTAGCTTGAACGAGGATGGAAGAGCGATCGATTGGATGAAGAAAGTTGAGTGGAGAAGAGGAACAATATGGGGGGCGGGAAGCTGCTAATCCGTTTAGTGATATGAATTATTGATCTATTTAGTTTTATTTGATTTAAATTAGTGTGCGGAAACATTGATTTTACAATGCCATAGCTCGTTTGGGGAACTTGCCCTTCGGGCTCGTTCCCCATTTGCTGGAGCATAGTAAAATCATTTGCGCACGAAATTTTTATTTTTTTGGTCGAAAATTATTATTTAAGAAACAAATAGATTTAGAATATTTACAATATTGGAAATTATTTAATTTTTTAATGTTGCTACTCACAAACTTTGACAGTTTTAATAATTCAATTTTTTTAGGTAAATGATATGTCATTTTTTCACGTCAGACGCACAGTAAAATTAAAAAAATCACTCTTATTTTCTACCTTATCGTGACAAATATGGTATAAAGTAGCGTTTTCTAAATTACGTGTTATTGTCTTATACTTAATTTATTTTTTAAGTGTCCCTGAAAGGTTAAAATTTACTGGTCACTTTACCACATCGTGGCTGTACTTTGCAACATTATGTGTAAAAATCTAGTTTCGCTGGACGTATACACGATGTCAAAGCTAGCTTTACAATTCAGGAGACCAAAAATTATATTTATTTTATTGTTGGGAAATGTATAGAATTTTGAATTTTAATAAATCTGTAAACATTCTACTAGTAAACATTCTACTAGTAAACATTTGGCGGTGTTATGGTTTGGGCAGTAATTTCTTCATGAGCACGCACTGAGTTGGTCTTTTCGTTCGACAATAATGTTATGCCTTTTATGTTCACTATGAATTAGTATGGCGTTTTCATGGAAGATAATGCTAAACCTTACACTTAGTTGTCAGAGGATATCTGGAGGTGGGAACTAGGCGGTTTGAATGGCCAGCACTCAGTCCAGATATAAATCTCATCGAACATGTCTGGAATGAGTTGGGACGACGTATCCGAAAGCTTAGACCAGTTTCAAGAACTGCTCAGGAGTTAAGAAAGTTCCTACTTCAGGAATGGAATAACATCGACCAACATTTGATTCTCAACTTATATGAAGGCATGCCTTGTGGCTATTAACGTTATAAGTGATTATTCCTTTTAACTTATGTTACTTTTTATGTTAGTTTGTTGCATTTTCATAATAAACGAAAAACAAAAAAAATATGCTTTCCAATTCATTGCTGAATAATTAGTTAAGCCTACAAATATATTAATTAATTAATTTTTAATATAATTTAGCCTTCCAAACTAATAATATTATTTAGCCTTACAAACAGAAAATTCCACGAAAACATTAAATTATTTGTGTGTGTGTGTTATATAGGATCTATTATATAACGGTTACATACGACGAGAACATGGAAGCAGGAGAAAATTAAAGATCTACTTAAACTCACATGGTATAGTGCATTCTAAAGTGGAAGTATACGTAAAAATTATATTTAGGACGAGGTGGTATCAGTCGGTCTTTTCGAGGATTGCACCACCTTCTTACGAGAAATCGACAGAAATAAGAGAAATAAATAGCAACAAACAAGTATCATTTCCCCTGCTCATAACGTAACAACAATTGTTTACTGTTCAACTTCGGCTTTAACTTAATAGGACACAGTACTGTGTGCGATTAGTACCAACAACAAATAATAAAATGCTCACGTGCTGAATAGGAGACGTTTTCCTCGCTTCTTCTTGCGGTTTAACTTCAATATAATTTTTTGACAAACTTCAGGTAATAATAAATTATCTAACAAAATTATAAGTTAAGAATATAAGATTATAATAAGATACTAAGAAAAAAATATAAGATATTATGCGTGGGGATTTCAACATAATTTTTTTAACAGAAAATGGTGTCAGACTGCGAAGCCGCAAGTCCCGGGTTCAAATCCTGGACATGAAATGAAAAATCAGCCACCGTTCTCCTGTAGATGGCTCTGGCAAAGTCATCGCAGTAAAAATCTGCCTCGAAACCCCCCCCCCCCCCCCGGTTAGTGGCTCGCCATCCACGTTAAAAACTGTAAGAGCTCCCATACACTTGTGTATAAGATCAAGACACCAAGCACAAGTGTAGGCTGTGGTGGAGCCCAAGGCCCGTCCTAGGCTGTAGCGCCATGGGTTTGTTTTGTTTGTTTTTTACTTTTTTGTTTTTTACTTATTATTAAAAACAACAATAAATGTACATACAAGATTTAAAAACTATTTAGACAATTTCTTTATTACGAACGAAAATCAAAATTTTGAAGCGAAAGTTACTGATGTTACTCATGTAGTTACTGATGTTACTGATGTAACTTTCGCTTCAAAATTGAATGTGATGTAGATGTAGAATGGTCCGACCATGAAGCTATAAATACTTGGTAACACACAGAGTATGAATTATCTTAAAAAATTGTTAGCAAGGGAAGATTGGAGTACTGTATAATCTTGATAATCCGACACATGTGGGACCCGGATTATCGAAAAATTCCGTATTATCAGGATTAAAACAAAACAATAACAATTTTAGATATTTTATGTACAACTGTATTTCAGAAAGAATAAAATAAGTTCCTATATAGGTTATGTTAAATAGTTATGTTAGACAATTGTATAGTGTAGAGAGTTAAAAGCAGGGTGTGTTGCCCAGAACACTGGGCAATTTTTTCCAAGAACACTGGATGGTGGTGTTTTTGACTTTATTTCTTCTGTGCGCGAGTTTTATATCCAGCGCGGGGCAACATAAAGAAAAGACACGTGCTTCTTCAGAGCGCCGGATTACTGAACGTGGCCGTTTATCCAACCGCCGGATTATCACGATTATACTGTAATGTGTTTAATTGTAAGGATGTGAATTGTCAGTATGATCTCTTCTTCAATATCTTCTCTTACATTTTTGACAAGGCATTTCCATTAATGCCAAAGAGCAATATAAACAAAGAAAAAAGTACGACAACCAGTGGATCACCACATGAATTAAAATCTCATCATCTAGACTTCATCTCTTTTTCAACTTACAAAATTATATGTAGATTTAAAGGAATATTATGGAAATTATAAAAAAAATATCTTGAAGTAATAATTAAGGCAAGAAAAATTCCATAACAACTTAATGCAGTAATCTGTTAATAAAAACTAAACAGCATGGAAAATTATCAAGAAAAATAAAAATAAATTTCATAATGAAATTTAACTTAAAATAAAAGTTTAATTGAATAATGATTCCTTAACGTGTGCAAACAATCAATATTTTAATAATGTTACAAACGAATTCAAATAATCTTGCGATGTAAATACTAGAATTGAACTATCTAATTTCAATACATTATTTTATGAACGAGTGCAAGAAAGCAATATTATTAATGTAATCAATGAACTTAAAAAAAAGCCTGTAGTGGTCCAGATGATATAACATCAATTATTTTAAAACAATGTTCTAAAGAAATAAGTACACCATTGAAAGCAACAATAAATAACTCTCTTGATAAAGGGGTATTCCCAACTTCACTACAAAAATAAAAAATTATACCCTTATTTAAGAAAGGAGACAGAAGTATAACTTCAAATCTTAGACCCATTTCAAATTTGAACTGTTTTTCAAAAATAATAGAAAAATCAATGGTAAAAAAGATAGTATGTTCATCAAATCAAATCATCAAATGATCAACAGAGCTCGGTAATTGTTCAGCCTTTAATTTTACGGGAGGAAAATGATGATAATGCTAATCTAGCTCCACCAATTTGTCAGGAAATTTCGGCCATTCCTAAATCAGCTGTTACTGACCAAAGTAAAACCGATAATGCACTAGCCTTATCCACTCCTCAAAAGATCTCAGCCTCAGCTGAAAGCTCACTTTCTTGGCAACAAAATCATGCTGGTTGGAATTCCAATATTACCGTCCACCAGTATTCCCTCTAATTTTTTAGTAGTGTAGTAGTATTTTTTAAGTAGTGTAGTATGTGCAGTTTTTTCGAAAAAAAAATTTTTGTGCGGCACTTAAAAAAGCGCATATAATAAAAAAATACAATACCAAAAAATAAAAATTAATATTCAATTAATTATAAAATAAATTTCAAATTACTATTCTTTTTCTCCAAAATAAACATCTTTGTCTAGCATTAACGGAAATTTAACGCTTTTAGCACATATTCCTCAAGATGCTTTGTGTGAGCCATTTCGCTGCGTCAAATCTAGCGACTTGAAACGGTAAAAGACCTATAGTGTCAGGAGCTGAAGGCCTGCAGTTCTTATAAAAGCGATGAATAGAACTTAAAAGTTACATACTATGATATTCTGGAAATTCTGTTTCTAACGACAGCTCGTTTAAGCTACAAGAGCTTGTCGTGAGGGAACCCGGGCTAGACAAACCGCACAGATGTGAGACATGACCATTGTCTTGTGTTTGGAATAGACAATCTAAATATACCAGGTAACAGTACGGTGTTGAGTTCTGCTTGGGATTTGATTGTTGTCTTGATGTTAGAGGCCATGTGTAACCTATACGTGCAAAGCTGGAACTACCCGGCCAGTCTTGAAGTCTGACTACGGAGTCAGCTTGGGATTCGCAGGACGTTCCGACCGCTGTTTCTTGGTTGTCATTCAAGAAACAGAACGGAAACGAAACGTCCTGCGAATCCCAAGCTGATTCCGTAGTCCGACTTCAAGACTGGCCGGGCAGTCCCAGCTTTGGACGTGTAGGTTACATATGGCCTCTAACATCCAGACAACAATCAAAATCCCAAGCAGAACTCAACACCGTACTGTTTCGTTACTGTAGGAGAAAGGGCCTACCAGGAGATTACCTGGTATATACTTTTTCCAAGAACACTGGATGGTGGTGTTTTTGACTTTATTTCTTCTGTGCGCGAGTTTTATATCCAGCGCGGGGCAACGTAAAAAAAAGACACGTGCTTCTTCAGAGCGCCGGATTACTGAAGTGGCCGTTTATCCAACCGCCGGATTATCACGATTATACTGTAATGTGTTTAATCGTAAGGATGTGAATTGTCAGTATGATCTCTTCTTCAATATCTTCTCTTACATTTTTGACAAGGCATTTCCATTAATGCCAAAGAGCAATATAAACAAAGAAAAAAGTACGTCTATTCAAAACACAAGACAATGGTCATGTCTCACATCTGTGCGGTTTGTCTAGCCCGGGTTCCCTCGCGACAAGCTCTTATAGCTTAAACGAGCTGTCGTTAGAAACAGAATTACCAGAATATTATAGTATGTAACTTTAAGTTCTATTCATCGCTTTTATAAGAACTGCAGGCCTTCAGCCCCTTTTTTTTTCTACAGAGGAGAGGAAATGCTTTTACGCACCCCCAGTTACGGTTTCAATTTTGGGGAGTGTGGGACTCACCAGCCCTCTAAGGCAGTCATACCCACTAAAACCATCTCCTCTTTATTTCTCTCCTGTAGTGTTCCCGTCTTTCAGCCTTACATCCTACAGGTTTGGTCTTAATATCCTTTATCGGTTGTCGTCTCTTTCTCTGCTCTGTTCTTCTAATTCATCTTTTGCCTTTTTCCGCATCACTTCTTCTGTCAATGGTTAAAATCTAACAGTGCTTTGATTACATTCTTGAGCTGTATAGTTGCAAATCAGAATTACAATTTTATGCATGTTATAATAAAAGGGGTTTCAACTCTCCCGGACTCCCCCTACATGTGCTTAGTTTCGACTCAGATACTTTTTTCTTTGTCTAATCTTGTCTAATTTCTGTTTAATCAATTCCTAAAGTACATTCACGTTACAGCCAAAGGAGATGTGGATATATGTATGTGGACATTGTCAGCCTTTATTCCTAGGTATGTCAAGGACAAGTAAAACAAATACCAATCACGATCATGAAATGACGATTGTTTACAACTACATCGTATTTAATTTAAATAGATTACAATCGTATCTGTGTATAGTTTCAAATGCGATAGTTTCATCACGCTATAGCTTTGTATTGCCTGTCTTTATATCCTTTATATTATTACCTATATGTATATTCACGTTAAAGCCGAATTAGGTGTCAACAAGGTATGTGGACGTAGCAACGTCAGTCTATTGGGGGGATTTATCAACTTATTTAGATGAGTCGAGAGGATAAAAAGTGCCATCGATTGAGTCAGATGATCTACTGAGGCAACTACAATATTTAGCTACTCTACCTCGGCTTTAAAATGTAAAGAATAATATTGCCATATTTGACTGATTTCGATTATTTTAGTTGTTTAGGTTTAAGACTTCTTCTCTACATGAGTGACTGGGTTTATGAACAAGATAAATGAGTATCAACCAAAAAGAAAAACCGCTTACGTGATCACGCAACGGCGTTTACTACTGTTCAACTATATTTAATTCTCGTTTAACTGAAATAGATTACAGTATGATTGTGAACCTAGTTTCAACGATCCAGTATTATCTCTGTTTATATCGATGCAATGTGTTCCGGTCATTAAGTCTTCATTTTTATGTAATACTTACATACAAATAAACTGTTATTCACGACAGTCTCGGTGCCAAAACCATATCTTGTGGGTCTCTGTAAATAAAATCCATAAATAAAAATCTATATATAAATGATTTTCAGATATTTTGAAAATACATAATAATGTTCAAATTGATAACAACTTATATAGTCACATAGTTGAAGCTTATTGAAAAATGAAAAGTAATAATAACATCCACTACGAGATAGCTTTACTAATTAAATCAGGGAGGAAGACGGAAATCTTCTGTTACTCTTTAGCACACCTAATAGTAATGTCTTATTTTCGCATAGAAAACCTTGATAAGTCCAAAGGACCATTGTAAAATTGAAATTAAAACATTAGCTGAAAAATTGAGATTCTACGTCTTTTTCTCTCGTCTATTCTTAATTAATTCTTTTATTAATTCTACGTCTCTTTGCTTGATATTATTTTTATACTACGCTGTATAAAGCACTGTCATTGTGCGGCAAAACCACCTGTGACAATCTATATTCTGTATACCTAAATGTGTTCGTTCAAATTCATCTTACAATTAGTAGTTTCATCTTTTCTATTTATTATTTGTTTCTACCCTTTCCTGCATCTTATCCAAACCTTTTCTGTGTCTAGTTTTCTCCGTGTCTCCACTGGAGACTCTCTAGTATAGTTAGATTGTAGTTAAGATATATAACCTACGTTTGCCGATTATGCTCTCATTCTAATCTTATATCTATTTAATCAAGTCAGTGCCTAGTTTTGATATCCTACCATCTAAGTATAATCATACCTTTGCCTTTCTACTATTTTAGTCTACCAATATCAGTTTAGTAAGGTTAGTAATCGTGAGTTGTACGTCCAGTCTTGTAATGAGACTAGGTCAAACATTAAATAGTATTTGACCTAGTATTACCCGCTTAATGCTGTCTACTCAGCTGTGTCTACAGTTCTATATCCAGTATTGTCTATTTAGTATTTTAAAATCGTGTTTGACTAGTATTTTCTAGTTGTACTAAAACCACTAAAATAAAGTAAATCAAATTAAAATTTGTGTATTGCTTATAATCACTATACCGATTATACATAAGTTTATTTAAGATCAGTTTATTTGAGAATAAAATAAGAAAAAATTGGATGAAATTATTCTTCGGATTGAATTATGTAAAGTGGAACAAAATTTGTGAATATAAAGTGCGTGCTGTAAATTCCTTTCGAAGCAGAGTGCATTTTTTATTACCGATGTAGAATGAAGATGAGGTCTAAGGAGCTATTAATATTATATGGCTTCTATTGAGGATGGGAAGTTGAGTAGGTAAGACATAGCCATTTGCGGGCTGGCACATTGAATTACATTTGCATCTATATGGGTTTCGGGAAGGAATTCCCGGTGGACGTACCGGGAATATTCTTATGCACATGGAGCACATACGCGCACGCAGATAGCGTAGTTGAGAAACTCGCGGAAATTACTTCATCGCAATTCCTCCGCACAGGTGATCTCGTGCTTTTAATGATCCCACAAAAAAAAACAAAAATGTGATAAATATTTGTTTTTATTGTTTTCATTTTATGTTTATTTCTCCCCTGTTACATAAAAGCATTTTTTTTTCTCTCCCGAAACAACAATTTACTTTCCGGGTGTTTGCACGACTGCAATCAACCACTAGGGCTCACTTGGGACCATATTGTCTACGTATGTTTCAGATTGCGGCGCGTGGGATCAATAGGTTTTTATGTTTTTAATGTGTTTTTATCAAGTCCCCGGGTCGACCTTTTCTTTCGTCGACATCGGGGGTGAAGAAAAACACCTCCCCAACCCTCAGTGACAACATGCTCAGTACAGGAGGACAAAAACAAGTTTCTCAATCTCATTACACAACAAACACACTTAACATTCAAACAGAAAATCCAATCAAAAAGTTTTTTAGATTGCAAATGGAAAGTTTATTGAAAAAAAAGTGAATCGGTTTTATTCGTTACCTTGTTCTGCGTGTAAACATTTCGTTTGCACAAATTTGATTCACCTTTCAATAAAGACTAAATTAATTGAAATGTTATTTAGAATATCGTTCTCAATTCCTTTCTATTCAAATATTTCTCTTTAAAAAACAATTTTACAAAACATTCAGCATTTAATGTTTATTATTTAACATATTTAACATACATACCATATTTCATAACATATATATCTTTACATAGTTTCTTAGATGATTAGTCTCGTTATAAACGTTTATAAACACTTTATAAACCTGTTTGTTTTATAAATCTTTGTAGTATTATCTTTGTATGGAGTCCTTTGTATCCAGAATTGCATGACAAATTACCTACGTGCATGTCAGTTAAATTTTGTCCATTTGTGCCCATTTATATTCTAGTCTGTGTTTAGTCTAGATTATTTATATGGCTTCTTCATCTAGTCCATTTTAGTTTGCGTCTAGTCCAGTCTAGTCTGTATCTGGTTTAGTCTAGTCGCTGCCTGGCCCAGTTTAGTCTGTGTGTAGTCTTGTCCATGCTTAGTATTGTCTGAACCTAGTTTTATCTGAGTCTACTCTAGTGTGCCTCAATTCCCGTCAGGGCCGAATCGTGTGTGTGTGTGGCCTTGCCTGTGTCTAGTCTTGTCTGTGTGTTTAGTCTCCTCCGTGCCTAGTTTTTTGTCTATCCTTTGTTTGCGTTTTACTTTTGTTAAGCGCTGTCTCCGTTTAGTCTCTTCTGTATCTAGTTGCTTTTCTATCTAATTGTTTCTTCTTTCCTGTGTCTAGTTTTATCCATGTCTACATGGGCTTGTCTCTAATGTCGTCTGAGTCTAGTATCTAGTCACATTAGTGTCTAGTCTTGTTTGTTTTAACTCTTGTCTGTGACTAGCCTTATTAGTTTAGTCTTGTTTGGTCTTGTCTGCATCTTGACTTATCTGGGTCTAGACTTATAGGGGTCGGCCATTAATCACGTGATGTTTTTAAGCAATTTTTCAAACCCCCCTCCCCTCCAGGTGATACGTGGTGACGTTTAAGGTTACCCTCCCGCTACCCCTACCCAACATCAGGTGTATTTTTTTGGTACAAAGCATCCTAACCTAAAACAAATTTCAGAATATTATTATTCATTCAGAATATTATCATTAACTTTTACCAGCGTTGTGTCGAATTTATAAAACTCTTAGTCTTAGATATTCAACATGATTCGCCAAAAAAGAATTAATATTGTATTGTATTGAATTGTTTGTGTGGACCTAATAACATTTACATTAAGGTATTTAAAAATGAATCTTTTTAATTTCTGTACGACGACCTGTTCTAACGACCAAAAAAATGTTGGCTCAAAATTTGCCGCCCCTAAAATCTGCAGCACTAGGCCCTCAGCCTGCTGGTAAATCCAGCACTGTCTCCTAGTTTAGACACTGTTTTGAGACTAAACATACACGGCAACGATTTACGCATGTATTCGGCGTCAAAATCGCTGACTTCTACTGGGGCTGGCAACGAGTCGCGCGCCGCTTTTCGGTTTAAAAATCGCGCGTTCAACGAAAAAAAAAACCGGCCAAGTGCGAGTTGTGACTCGCGCACCGAGGGTTCCGTACAAACTTGTAAGTAAGATATTTTTTTTTGGTGGAGGACGTACGCATTCAGTTAACTTGACAAGTGGCCTTAGTGAAATCACGACCATCTTAGTAGGTACCGTTGCAAGCATAATCTCAAGACGTCGGTGTTGTAAAGTTGGAATTCTACCCTATATTTTATTACCATACATCCCCCATTCACTATGAGTGTTTAGGGGTTCTGGAACTTCACTATTTGTTTTTACTGCTCAATTTTGCCTGTATATTTTTTTTAAATACCGCGAATATTTTTAAACTTATAAAAAGAAAACTTTATTTTAGTATTACAACTTATTCACTAACTTATATTAAGATCTAACTATTTCTAGATCTAATATAAACTAATATATTAACTATTTCTAGATCTATTTCGATACTCTTAACATTCAGTTGTTCAATTGACTGCTTTTGGGCAATTGACTACCAAAAAATATAGGGCGTACGTGATTTAAGTATATGTAGATTATAAAGAAAATTAGACGAAATATAATATATACAGGATGTTACGGGACTTGAGTATGTCGCATGTCGGTTATAAACAAGCAAAATTTAGACATAATATATACCCTGTATATATTATGTATATAGAACGTACGTGATGAAATGCATAACGAATATAAACAAAGAAAATTCAGAATAAACAGCTTGGTGCCAACACATACTTTTTAACCTTCGGACCTAACCGAGGAGGACCTAACTGTATGCAACCCATATGCTTCTGGAGCTGATTATATCACTACGACAACATTAGTGTATTTTCATAATTTTCTAATAGTAAATTCGCATTTTTCTTGTAATTAAACTACATATTTACGGTTTTCAGATTTTTCCCTTTACATGTGCTGTAAGACACCGCTTCTTGCCAAATTTCATGATTCTAGGTCAACGGGAAGTACCCTATAGGTTTTGATTCCCTTGTGAAATCGCAATATATGCGACATAAACGGTCATATCTTTTGATCGCGTTGACTTACAAGTTTGATTTTTTCACTGCTGAAAGACACTGCCATGTTACCTCTACGCGTTCCTAAGAAAAATGGTCTTGACAGACAGACAGACGGACATACAAACAGACAGACAGACAGACGGACAACAAAGTGATCCTATAAGGGTTCCGTTTTCGGTACGGAACCCTAAAAATAAATACACGTGATATCTCACTACACCCCCTCCCACCTCGTGATGTTACCTGATTTTTCACAAATTTTTCAGATTTTTTTTTGGGAGAGTTGTTGGCCAAATGTGCAACATTTGACGGGTTTTCGATTCACGCCACGGCACATAAACGCCATGGCACAAGCGCTATTTATTAATAACGTAATAGCATTTTATAGTAACGTAACTATAAAATGCCTAGAAGCGAAACGACGATTAAAAAATTAATCGTAAATTTTTCAAATGAGAGAAAACTAGAATGGAAGGAAAAGTTCACAAAACTTACAAAATCTAAAATAGATTAAGTAAACTTAATCGATTTAAATATAAAAATGCATTTTCTGGAGGATAGTTATAAATTAGGCCTTGCTCCCATACACGGTTTACGCGATGCTTACCGGGTTCAATCATCAGTTGAACCTTCGTCATATTTTGATATGAACATAAGATGGAGCCAGTATTATGAAAAAATGCGCCAAGCCTGCACTTGGCGGTTGTAGATACATTTTACAACAAAAATAATATAGTCAAAGAAACTTCAGATTCCGAGAGTGCTTATGAAGAAGCAGAAATTCAATTTAATTCCTTTGCTATCTAAATATAGATAATAATATCTATAATACTAAATACAATTGAAAAGATACCAACATTAATGAAATACTGCAAAACTTCTGAAAACGTTTATCAGTTTTTTTTAGAAAATCACCAGTAAGAAATGACTGCAGAGATATGTTGAAGAAAAATATGGCAAAGCGCTTAAACTAATCTTGGACTGTAAAACTAGATGGAACTCGTTTATACCATGATAGAGAGATTAGTGCTACTTAAAGTTTGCAAAAAAAAAATAATTGGAAGAAACCCGATTTTAAACTGCTTTTTGAAACCCGGTGTTTTACTTTACGAAAATACGAAAACCAGTTTTTGAAGTTTTATCGGTGTTTTGGATGCCCTAATGTGTATAGTCTCACTGGTATATTCTTGTTTTTTTTACAGTCTTGTATGTGTATAGCCTTCTCTGTTCTTATGTTGTGTCATCCTGTTGTCTCGTCCTTTTTGAGTGATGTGCTTTATATATCTACTCCAATCTACACTGCTGAGCATAAAATTAGGGTCACCCCGTAATTTGAAGTTTTTTTAGAAATTCTTTTTACGTGTTTTTTCGGTGGTAACAGTTTACTAACTGATTGCTTGAATAAATCAAAAGGTTTTTTGTTGTATTCCAAAATCCCACACTGCTCGGATAGTTACTGAGTATCTTGACGAGTGTGAAATCAAGCGATTTGTTTGGCCAGCTCGCAGTCCAGATTTAAATGCAATTGAGCATATTTGGGATGAGATGGGAAAACGTTTACGGAGACATGTGCCGGCCCCCAAAAATTGTAGAGAGCTCGGCGACTGCTGCAAGAATGGGACAATCTTTCGCAGAATGTGATCCAAAATCTGATCCAGAGCATGCCTCGTCGTTTGCAATCTGTTGTCACTGCCAGAGGAGGGAATCCTCGCTACTGAAGACTTTAAACTTTCTTTTATTTCAACAAGAGCATATCAAAGTAAACTTGTATATTTCCAGTACTTGCCATATCAAATTAAAGTTTCATTTTCATAACTTTCAATAAACTTTGAACAACAAAAACATTTTGTTTTATTCAAGCAATCAGTTAGCAAACTGTTACAACCGAAGAAACACGTAAAAAAGTATGGATTTCTAAAATAACTTCAAATTACAGGGTGACCCTAATTTTATGCTCGGCAGTGTATATTCAGCCTTAAGTGAACAGTAGTATCTTTGATTAGTGTTACTTCTGTCTAGTCATTTCTGTGCCTGACATGTGTGCATATAGTTTTGTACTTTTTAGAATGGACAAGTTTTAGACTAGACAATACTAATCGTAAACAACATTAGCCACATATAAGGCTAGGCAGAGATCAGACTAGATCAGGGGTTAGCTAATGTTTTGGCTGTCGGGCCACATTATATATGAAAATTGACCGCGGGCCGCATTAAAAAAAATTATATTTTTATAGTTATTAGTGTACAACGACCTAGAAACGCCTAGACACATCAATATTGTTAGGTTTTCAGTGTCTATGTCAGTGTCTATGTTTCAGTGTCTATTTCACTATCAGTTGTCTATGCAGTTGCCAAGCAGTGCCTATAAAATAGTGGCAGGTAGATGATAAAGTAAACAGCAGGCCTGGTAAACATAATAAGTATATCATAGGTATGCTTTCGGAATATCTGTAGCTTTGTTTATGTTAGAATACGAATTAAGATCATTCATTGTTGGTGCTATCTATAGATAAATTGTTAATCGCTTTCTCAGTGAAGTAATTTTTTTCTAGGACACAATCACAAAACCAACTTTTTTTGGGATGATGATTTGGCCAGAAACTCATCTTCTGTAACTGTCTGTGTCTGTGTTTTACCTTGTTTGATTTAGTCTTGTCAAATTCCAGAATAATACGTTTCTTGTCTGGTGTTGTATAGCCTTGTGTCACTAGTGTTATCAGTGTCTAGTGTTCTCTGTATTTAGTCTTGCCGGTTATCTGTATTTAGTCTCGCCTCGTCTCGTGTCTCTCTTCTAATCCACATCTAATCTAGTTTTCTCTAGAGTTTTTCTAGTTTTCTCTAGAAATCTCAGAATGCGGCCCGCAGGCCGTCATTTTCCCAGGTATGGACTAGATGGTCACAAGACAAGGCAAGACATACACAAGTCCAGATATAGATAAGACTAGATACAGACAAGACTAGGAATTGAAAACATGACACAGACAAGGCTAGGTATAGAAAATACAACACAGACAAGACTAGACTCATGAAAGACTAGACAGGTTTGTGTGTTTCTAGCCACGTCTTTTTATGCCAATGTCAAGTCTCAAGTCTAGCTTTGTCTGTGACTACTTTCGCCTGTGTCACATTTTGACTGTGTCCTAGCCCTTTATGTGTCTAGTGTTGTCTGTGTCTAGTTTTATCTTTATCTAGTCTCGATTGTGTTCATTCAGGTATGTGTCTAATGGCCTGCCTTCTGTTCTGTTTGTCTCTTATTTTATCTGCATCTTATTTTGTCTGTATCTAATTCTCTCAGTATTTAGAATTGTCTGCTGCTAGTCTTTCCTCTGTATAGTTGTGCCTGTGGTTTTTTTGGATTGTGTAATGTCTAGTCTGTGTATAGTATTCTTAGAGTTCAGTCTTGTATGTAAGGTATTCTTGATTTTGATATGGTATCTGGTAACTCAATTACTCCGCAGCCATGTTTCAAAAAGTCGATTATTAATTAGTTACTCTAGCGGTGCTGTTATTCCTTTGCAGAATTGTTGCTGTATTTGTTAATTCGTTTAGTTTTGTATCCATGTTCGGTCTTTGCTTATAATGTCTAAAAAGTCTTGTATATTTATATTCTTGTCTGAGCATAATTTTGTATTCTTCTATGTGTATAAACTGGTCTTTGACCAGTTTAGTCTCCTTTGCATCTAGTCATGTCTGTGTTTTACCTTGTTTGATTTAGTCTTGTCTAATTCCAGAATAATACGTTTCTTGTCTGGTGTTTGTCTAGCCTTGTGTCACTAGTGTTATCAGTGTCTAGTGTTCTCTGTATTTAGTCTTGCCGGTTATCTGTATTTAGTCTCGCCTCGTCTCGTGTCTCTCTTCTAATCCACATCTAATCTAGTTTTTAATCTAATACAGAGATTCTCAACGATAAAACTATAATTATTATTTAGTAATTTAGGAGGTGGTGGTCTGACTCCTCCACGGTGATGAATAATAACAAGTGGACAAAACGTTTAACAGAATGGATACCAAGAGACATGAAAAAAAGGAAGACCAAGCAAAAGGTGGAGCAATCTTCAACCAGAGATGTGGATCCGGATGGATGCGAGAGGCGCAAAATAGAGATGTATGGAAAGGTTTAGGAGAGGCCTTCACCACAAAGGCGACTACTACTATTACTGCTATTATAAATTAATTCATATACGTAAATACATAATTATACATAATTTTAGAAGCAAATAAAGGCTATTATTATTAATATTCATTATTATTTAGTAATTAGACATTATTATGTTTAAAGTTAGATAAAACTAGAAAATCTACCCATAATCATTTGCCTCTAATATATTAATCAAATCCTACCGACTTTATTCAAAATTCCATCGACCCCAAAGGGTCAATAGGTGTCAAATTTGTATAACAAATGCCATACAGTTGTAATTGTATTCGTATTTTTCTTATATGCCACTGCTATGTATTAAACGGTGTCTGTTTTGTAGTTTAGTTTGCTTACGTTTGGTGTCATTTGTGCGTAGATTTATTTACTCCTAGTCTGCGAATATGTTTCTAGTCTTATCAATGAGTAAACTTGCTCGAGTCTAGTCCTCTATGTTGCCTTGATATCTTGATATCCTAATTTTGTAATTTAGGATTTATGAATATTCGCGCCAAACCAGTCACCAGTAGCCAATTGAAGAATCTCCCGCGACACTCGACACTGGTCTAAATTTCTTTCTCAATCTTGCAATTTGACAAAAACATTTGAGAAATAATTAACTAATAATATCTTGTGACATTTTTTCTATGTAGAAGAAACCCGCATAATGCGAATTCGATTTGCGCGAGAAATTTGACAGCGCAAAAAATCTATGAGCGCCTTCAAGCAAGATAATATATATATATATATATATATATATATATATATATATATATATATATATATATATATATATATGTATATATATATATACATGTTGTATTTGAGGTTTTCGCGGATAGATACCTGTGTTGTATTGTTTTCTCGGGGATTCCGCGTTGATGCTGAGGGTTGGCTCTGAAAAGAACCGGATTCTCGACGTTTCGGCGAACTAACATTCGCCATTCTCAAGAGATATATGCGTCCGTGCGGGTCAACCGTTAGACGCATACATGACGCATACATATATATGCATATATATATATATATATATATATATATATATATATATATATATATATATATATATATATATATATGTATATACAAAAGACTAGCCGACCAGCTTAACTTACCGAAAGAATTGAGGAACTTACGAGAAGCTCCTTCTTCAAATGGATGTCCAAACAGATTAATATCCAGAGCTTTCCGTCGTACAGAGAACAATAGCCAAACAACTGAAGAACGACAGAAACCCGTTAGCACAGCATACCTACCATATGTTCATGGATCAACTGACAAAATCGCCAGAATCCTTAAAAGACACAACATCGACACCATTTTCAAACCTAACCAGAAAATATCCTCCATGCTACGCAGCGTTAAAGACACCATCCCGTTAGAGTCCCATGGAATTTACGAAATACCTTGCGGAACATGTGAACGAACCTACATTGGACGTACCAATAGAAAAATATCTGCTAGGATTCAAGAACATGTAGTTTCAGTAAGACACAGGTACAAAGTTTCATCGGCACTTGTCCAACACACAAACACCGGTCACTGGATGGACTTTAGAAAATTAAGGACTGTTGCACAGATTAGCCACGAAATGTCACGAGTATACAAAGAAGCCATAGAGATAGAAAAACGAGACTACTGCATGAACACGAGAGACGATTCCTTGAGACTGCCCCCAGCATGGCGACCGATCATATCCACCCTCAAAATGCAATCCGAGGCACCCCAGACTCATGTACGACCAACAGGACAAACAAACAACCGAACCGAAGCACCGCACACAACGCGCATGACCTGAAGCCAGACAGCTATAAGTAGTCGCATCGCACGAACGAGGTCTCAGTATCCGTCTAACGGTTGACCCGCACGGACGCATATATCTCTTGAGAATGGCGAATGTTAGTTCGCCGAAACGTCGAGTAGGATGTCGGTAGGATAGTAGCATATTCACCAAAATGTTCAACATGGATGAAATTTGAAGGTTTTTAGAATCGTGGACTGCCCAAAGTTTATTAGCTAAAACTGAAGAATCTCAGATAGGATGCAAAGTGTTTATGGTGTATATAAGAATTTCAGTGATGCAAAATATAAATATAATTCTGGGATAAAACTTGTTTGAGAAACAGGAGTTCACTTCCTAGTTTTTCCAATTGTTTAATGACCACTATATGGGTATAGTCTTCTCTATGTCTAATCTTCTCTGGGTCAGGTCTGTCTGAGTGAAGTGCTTATGTATCTACTCCGATCTATATTTACCCTTATGTGAATATTAGTATCTATTCCCAGTGTTACCTGTGTATAGTGTTTCTTGCGTATAGTCAGACACAAGTAACAACAGCCATCTATAAGAATTAGCAGATACCAGACTAGATGTTGACTAAACAAGATTAGACATACACAAGTCCAGACATAGACAAGACTAGATACAGGCAAGACTAGGTTTAGAAAATACGACAAAGACAAGACAACACTCATGAAAGAATAGACACGCTTTGTGCGTTTCTAGCCTAGTCCTTTTATACCAATGTCAAGTCTTGTGTGTTCCTCGATTTGTCTGTGATTAGTCTCACCTGCGTCTAATCATGTCTTAGCCTAACCTTGTTTGTGCCTATTGTCTGTGTTTATTTTAATCTTTTCTAGTCTTGCTTGTATTCATTCTCGTTTATCCGTTTATCTAATCTGGTCTGGCTCCTATTCTATTTCTCTCTAATCTTATCTGCGTCATCTTTTGTCTGTATCTAATCTGTGTTTAGATTTGCCTGCTGTGAGTCTTTTCTCTGTCTAATCTTTATTGTGGGTAGTCTGGTTTGAGTATAGTCTAGTCTGGGTACAGATAGGTTAGGTTAGTTGGGTTAGGTTTTCATGAATTTAATATGGTATCTGGGAAAATCTCAATTACTCTGCAGTCATGTTTTAAAAAACCGATTAATATTTAGTTACTGTACCGGTCCATATCGGAAACACGTTTGGGGAACACTAGTACAATTCCTAGTTTTTCCAATCGTTTAATGACCGCTGGAATAAGAATAATATAACGTGATTGGAAAATTTTATTTAATGAGAGAATTTAAATTTAATTGTTGTAGTGAATTAATAGTGTTGTAGTTATAGCGAAAAGAAATAATAATTTCAAACTAATTAACGCTGTTCATTACATACGCTACAGAATATACGCTACAGAACATGCGCTCACTCTGTGCCAATTTAAGCAAATTTAAGTACCTAATTAACAGCGAGAGATACGAAATAATATGTCTAACAGAAACCTGGTTATCTCACTGAATACCCCAGATGATGTGCTGTAATTCAATGAATATAATTTATAAAGTCATGATAGACAGAATGGCAGACGAGTTGGTGGAGTTGCAATTCTTGTTGCTGTTACTCTGGGTGCCCTGTATTATTTTTAATAGAGGTGGAGAATGTTGTTAATCCTTATGGAAGAGGGTTTGAAAGCAAAAATAATCAAAAAGCCAAAAAACCATAGGCAATACCAAATTTAAAAAAAAATATAAGATGAAGAATGACGCACATAATAAATATAATAAGACTAATAGTATATCTGCGAGCAGATGTTCCACGGATTTTCAAAAACTTGCACGAATTATCACGCGGCAAGAAAAAGAGCTTACTTGTAAAGTATCACTACTATAAGTGACGAAAAGATTATTTGCCAAGGCTTAAAGAACATGAACACTACTTGCTCAAAGACTATTTTGTAGGGTCTGCTAATCAACTCGCTCAAGAAGTTGGTGAAAATACTCTTCCGAGTTATCAATATTCTGTCAATGCAATGTCACATTTATTGAACCTAAAGCCGGTAACCAAAATCAATATTTATAATATAATCCTCAAAATAAAATCTAGTGCTATGAGCTCTGATGGAATAAATATCAACATAATAAAAATTTGCTTGCTTCAGATACTTCCAATTATTACTCATATATTTAACAGTTGACTGCTAGAGAGCACGCTCTAACTTAATTACCGATTTAAGGCCCATTTCTATTTTGCCAGCGACTTCCAAAATCCTTGAAAAAGTTGTGGACTTGCAAATTAAATGAAGAGGTTAGCTCCACTATAGTACTAGACATCTTATTTATTTATTGACATAAGTGTGGCTTATGTGACCAGCACTCCGTCCAGATGGACACTATGAAGATTTCATAGCTATTAAAAAATATACTATTACAATTGAGCGGTTACTTTAATCTAAGTTCTATATGCCGTGGTCGATTCTTTTCAATATTGTACGGTTTCTATTAAATTTTTGCCACCATACACTATTTTTATCGGTTGTGGTGAGATCCTCTTCGCTCCTTGGCCAATGACATCTTGCCTTAGTCATATTGGATTCCATTTGCTGTCGCCAGTTCTCCGTAAGCGTGCATCTAAATAGTACAATGGTGGCTGTATCGTCCTCTCCACAAGCACAGAGCGTGGACTGTCTTTTCCCGAGTCTAAATAAATATGCCTTAAAATTACCTTGGCCAGTAATTATTTCGACAATTTGAGGTGTGGGTACAATGTCAATGACCTTCCATTTGATTATTTCAGGAATAAATTTTCTAGTCCATAATCCAGTTGTTGCTTTATCCCATCGCATTTGTCACTCTCTATAGATCTTAACATACAGCCCGCTCTTTATTGCCTGACTGGGCACTTTGTTGAACGTAATGGGCAAAGTCTCTACTTCCTCGCTTGTTCTCTCAGATCCTGTAGCCTGCCTAGCCAAATAATCCGCTCTTTCGTTTCCTCTATGACCTACATGAGCATTAACCTAGTGAAACCGAAGATTAGATCTTAGTCGAGTTTACTGTGCTGCCAAGTCTCCAAAGGCAGTTCAGTAGGGCTGGTCATATGTTTTAAGGCGTCGAGCGCTGCTCTGCTGTTCGAAAGGATCGAGTATTCGAGGATTAATCCTTGCTCCGATCTTATATACCTTAATGCTCTGTTGATGGCTAGGAGTTCCGCCTGAAAAATGAAACAGTATTTTTCTAGTCTCGTAATCTCGTAGTGTACCTCGACCTCCTCCATATATACAATTGCTGCATCTACGCCAGAATCCGATTTTGAGCCGGTAGTATAGAGTGTAACGCTTAGCATGTAGTAATGCGTTAAAAAGTAACTTAATGGTAAAATTTCAGCCGGATGTTTGATAAGGGAAATATGGATTGTCTGTTAAATTAGATTCGGAGAGGCGTTGATTCATGTAAGCGCCCCTAGCGTAGCCTGGTCCATAACCTTGACCCCTTTATTGCGACTTCTTTTAGTCGAAGGTTGATTGGAAGAAGCCCCGAGACGTCACACGCCGGCTCTGTACGGTGCGGTAAGCTCTAACCGCTTTTAACGTACAAACCCGCTGTACCCCGAGGAGTTTAAGTTTTCCCGACTCTCGCACCCTTTGTGCCAGATAGACGCGCCATATAGGAGGCCTGGTTTAATGGCCCCTCTATAGATTAATGCTATATTAGCTTTCCCCAAACTCGTTTTCATCCTAGATACGTGCAGTAATCTTTGGCAGTATTGTCTAGAAGTGATACATGCTTGTTTGATGTGTTGTTTATAGTTGAGGCACCTGTCGATAATGACCCCTAAATACTTAATGAGATCCTGGCATTTGATTTTGTCTCCTCCAAGGCTAAATACAGGTCGTCTTTGTGTTGGGGATCTGCCGAAGAATAACGCTTCTGTTTTAGAAGCATAGAAAATTAAGTCTAGAGACAGTTGCCCATGATTGCAATGCCTCCAATGCCTGACTAGTCCTGTGCATATTCTGTCACTGGATTCGAGTAACATAGTATCATCGGCATATGCCACTATGTTGGTACACTCCGGGAGGTCAATTTCGAAAATGGTATTATATAGGATTTTCCAGTATATAGGACCTGATCTGGAGCCCTGAGGGCAACCTTTGTTTACAGATTTCTGGACTGTAATTCCTGGCTCGTGTATTATGACCTTGCGTCTGTTAAAATATGTCGCGAGCTAGTTTAATTAAGTTGTTAGGGCATTTGTTGATAATTAGTCTGTGTATAATCAATGACTACCAGGCGTTATCAAATACTCCAGTAATGCCTAGAGCGATAATGGAACAGTATAGCTTACTAGACTTGCTTTCCTTCACGAAACTAATTACTTTGTTTATGGTCCAGTACAGTATACAGTACTAATGGACGTAGTTGATGAAATCGCAAGCCCGCTTGATAGATGGTGACTATCAAGCTCTAAGTAGCTGTACTAGTACTATTGGACATCAGTAAAACCTTTGATACGGTCAGTCATCGTATGCTTCTTAGTATTCTACACTATATAGGAATGTTCAAAAAACACTATAAAGTTTTTTGCTAGTTTCTTGCGGGGCAGAAGCCAAAGGGTTATTTTACAAAATTATATTTTTGAAAATATAGTTATGTGGTGTTCCGCATATATAGTAAATGGTGGTGTGCCGCAGGGTTCTGCGTTGGAACTATTACTATTTACTCTACACACTATAAATATCAGAGCATCAATATAGAATGGTCTTTATCGTCAGTATGCTGACGACACTCAGTTAATATATACTTTCCGTGTTGATAAGCTTAAATTTGCTGAACGATTTATAGTTAATGACCTGAAAATTGTTGCTAATTTTACCACTGCACATTCCCTCGCGATCAATGCGTTGTTTGACTCCAAATGTTATGCTTAGCGCATATATGACATCTTTGTAGGGTATTGTTTATTAGCAGTCGGTGGGATGTGTTCCGGAAAATGGGACTTTTTTAATCGAAGTGGTGTATCACTATGTGAAGAACGTCCACGTAAATTGTAATTAGGACATCGGTAGTGACACTTTTAAACTGAACGAACCGAACCGAATTGAACTGAACTAAACTGAACGAACCAAACCGAATTGAATTAAACTGAACGAACCAAACCAAATTGAACTGAACTAAACTGAACGAACCGAATTGAACTGAACTAAACTGAACGAACCAAACCGAATTGAATTAAACTGAACGAACCAAACCGAATTGAATTAAACTGAACGAACCGAACCGAATTGAATTGAACTGAATTACACTGAACGAACCGAATTGAACTGAACTAAACTGAACGAACCAAACCGAATTGAATTAAACTGAACGAACCGAACCGAATTGAATTGAACTGAAGTAAACTGAACGAACCGAACCGAATTGAACTGCACTAAACTGAACAAACCGAATTGAACTGAACTAAACTGAACGAACCAAACCGAATTGTATTAAACTGAACGAACCGAACCGAATTGAACTGAACTAAACTGAACAAACCGAATTGAACTGAACTAAACTGAACGAACCGAACCAAATTGAACTGAACTAAACTGAACGAACCAAACCGAATTGAATTAAACTGAACGAACCGAACCGAATTGAACTGAACTAAACTGAACGAACCGAATTGAACTGAACTAAACTGAACGAACCAAACCGAATTGTATTAAACTGAACGAACCGAACCGAATTGAATTGAACTGAATTAAACTGAACGGACCGAATTGAACTGAACTAAACTGAACGAACCAAACCGAATTGAATTAAACTGAACGAACCGAACCGAATTGAATTGAACTGAATTACACTGAACGAACCGAATTGAACTGAACTAAACTGAACGAACCAAACCGAATTGAATTAAACTGAACGAACCGAACCGAATTGAACTGAAGTAAACTGAACGAACCGAACCGAATTGAACTGAACTAAACTGAACAAACCGAATTGAACTGAACTAAACTGAACGAACCGAACCGAATTGAACTGAACTAAACTGAACGAACCAAACCGAATTGAATTAAACTGAACGAACCGAACCGAATTGAACTGAACTAAACTGAACGAACCGAATTGAACTGAACTAAACTGAACGAACCAAACCGAATTGTATTAAACTGAACGAACCGAACCGAATTGAATTGAACTGAATTAAACTGAATGAACCGAATTGAACTGAACTAAACCGAACGAACCGAATTGAACTGAACTAAACTGAACGAACCAAACCGAATTGAATTAAACTGAACGAACCGAACCGAATTGAATTGAACTGAATTAAACTGAACGAACCGAATTGAACTGAACTAAACTGAACGAACCAAACCGAATTGAATTAAACTGAACGAACCGAACCGAATTGAATTGAACTAAACTGAACGAACCGAATTGAACTGAACTAAACTGAACGAACCAAACCGAATTGAACTGAACTAAACTGAACGAACCGAATTGAACTGAATTAAACTGAACGAACCAAACCGAATTGAATTAAACTGAACGAACCGAACCGAATTGAATTGAGTTGAGTTAGCGACTCTGGTGCGAAGTTCAGACGAAAGCTGGCATACTTGGTCTTCTTTGTTTTGTCGATCTTTTGATGCAAAATATATGCATTCAGGACAGAAATATCAAACATATAAAAAAATATTTTTTCTACTGATATATGTGAAATTGGCATTTTTTCCACGGCTTACCCTACTTGAAAGTGACATTTTTTCATTCTAGAGATGAAAATATTTTCACATCTAGAGATGAAAATGAGCATTTTAAATTTATGATTTTCTCGAATAAAACACTAAACTAACCAAATGGATTGCATGGAATTTGTTATTAATTACATCAATTTCAATGGAATATTTTATGTACAAACGTAAAACGAGCCTGAAACTATTTAAAAAACCGAAATAAAATTAGGACATTTGACTTGACAAGTACCACCTTCGATGAGAATGCAAAAATATTACCATGGAAACGAACAAACCAACGATTAAATTTGTATTGAAGTTCTGATAGTTCGCGTCGAATTGATTCTATTAAAATCGAATTATGGATTCTGCAACCGAATATCAGTAGAAACAATTGCATTTAATACTCGAGATGAAAGCGTATACAGTAGTAAGCCATATACTATTCCTGTATCCATTTACAAATTTGTGCATGACGGGAAAACATGGCAGTAGTTGATCTTGTCTGTCCACGTCTCCTATCCCTTGACTATAGTCCATAATGCAGTTCGGTTTTATGATGCTTTCTTCAACATCACATCACTTCTTCCTTCTTATTTTTCCAGTATCAACCATATTTGCATTTAAATGTTTTGTGCTTAGCATGAATATATCTTTTTTATCGTGCCAACTCAGTGCCAGTAAACCGCGAGAAGAGCGGATTCTTCTCCCTTTTTCAATATCAATGATGATAGTACTTTTGGCATATTTTTTCTGATTGTTCGAACAACATTTATAACTTTTTCCAGCACGAGTACCAATTACCGAGATATAAAGTACATATATCCTTTTCCTAGAAGATCCTGCGCTAATTCCAATACAACATTTTCATTTGCGGATACACCTATGTCCAACGATTTGTCTTGACCGACATATATTTTAAAACCGACACACTATCCTGAATTGGACTCACAATTTATAAAATTTAATTCTAGACTTGGAAGCGATAAACTGGACAAAACCTAACTTTCCTTTAAATTTCAAAAGCGATTCGTCTATAGATACATCACTGCAAGGAATATAAATTTGGCGGAATTTGAAACTTAAGTAAATCACTATACTTCTAACCTTATTTATTCTATAGCTTCTGCGTTATTTAGAAAACGAGGAAACAAATTTCAAGCAAAAATTCACGAAACGAGATATAGCTAGAAATCTTCTATAAGGCATAGTATTTTCATATATTGGGGTTCATTTAGGTTAATTATTGGGCTACTATTGCTCTTTTTGATCAATTAATTTCAATATACGGTTTATTGACTTGTGTCATAATAATACTAAATGCAACATATGCTTTTAGTTCATCAGAATTAACAGGAAACCATATTTCATCAATTTTTAAATTTGTATGCTGGTCATTTTTGATCGCTTGTTCCGCATACCGATTTGTTTCTTTTGATATAATCTCCCATAAGTCCTTAGTCAATATTTCTTCAAACACACATAAAGGTGTGGGATTTTCACCCAATCTACGAAGAACTGTAGCATTTATACCCGGAAATTCTGTAAATTGGTGTTATTTTGGAACATTATCCTACTCTTCCCAACTCTACTCGTCCGAAAATACTCCCGCATTGTCTGAAAGTTCGTTTTCACTGTACTGAATGCTTTCGTCGCTGCTTATTGTTAGTCGTCGCACACGTTTTCGAATAGGTAGATCACTATCAGCACTGCTATCGCTATTACAGCTAACTCTTACCTTATCGGCATTACGTGAGCACAAAGTAAAGCTATCAAATCCTTATTTATCTGACAGTTCATATTCACTCAATGTGATGACGTTCTCACTTTCGCATAAAAAATCTCCAATTCTTTTTCCAAAATCTCCATATCGGGTAATATTGCTACACGTTATATATTTATTATATTCCCCTCAAAAAAGAAAAAATATTATAACTATAGACGGATATCACCACTAAAATAACCTCTAATGCACTTCATTAGTATGTCGTGTCATTTATTTACTTTACGCGATATTGGCTGCATAGATTTATAGAAATTACATTCTAACGGTTACTAGAAGCATGCACACAAGTGTATCAAAGCAATAAAAGAAAAAGTCTCCATATAAAAATCATCAACCCTCAATAATTTCTGGCGAGTGTAGCTCGTCATGGTCAGTTTTCTCAAGAAAGTTAATGACAATTTGGATTCGTCATTTCAGTTCAAGGGGTTAACTAGATTGCGCTAGAATACAACGAGCACAAAATAGTTGTATCAGATATGTACATGGTCTAAGACCTGGCCAAAAATTATCCACGGAAATTCGATCAAAATGGATTAATATAGAAAAACTTCGACAATTTCTTCATACATCTTCTTTCATCTTCATCAACTATGACGTCTTTTTCTGTATCATCTGTATAGCAAAATAACCTACACCACGGACGTGCAACAATTAATATTTGTAATAAGGGCTTACTGAATCATATACACCATACCTCAAAATTTAAATCTTCGTAAACTTACCAAATAACGTCCATCATTAATAATCTACCAATAGGGTTAAGGTATAAACAGTATAAAAATTATGTTAAAATGCAAAGAATACAGTCTTCAGAATAGAGTGAGCATTTAAAAAAATGAATTTTGCCAAAAATCACAAGCTATCGATAAATACATGATTAAATTCCAGCTCAGTTTAAATGCTTAATATTTGTGCAATAATTGTTTATTTTATTTGATTTACTTGATTTCGATTAGCATGAGCATGAAGGAACGAGGTAAATATCAATTAGTAAAAACCAATAGTAATGCGAACAACATCAAAAAGAATCAAACATTGAAAGCTAATCGTGAGATCTTCATTTAATCGGTAATTAGTTTCTGCAATATAAGTTTGTCTCGTATATTAATTTGATCCAGATTCAATTCATTCTCTGCAGACTAATTTAATTTATTCAGATTAAAATCTCAGTTAACTATTTCTGTTTCCAGCTAGCAAAGGTCATGTTACAATTTCCAAGCCACACATTAATTAATAACTCAATGCAATTGACAAACGCTCTTTGTTAATAAAGACACAATTAATTCCCTTACATTACCGTATAAAACGAAATGTAAATAAACTAATTAATTAAAACGCAATAGAAAATAATCTAATAACTCCCACTGTAAAATATATATTAACCTATTTATAAAACGTAATCTCAATGTAATAATTCCCTCTCGTGTGTCTGGAGAATTTCAATTGCATTTGGTCCATTTGATTTTATGCCAGTCTATATCTAATTTAGTCATAAAATTGAGTTTAATATTTTAGAATTTGTAATCTGCGGACTGTTTTAATGCACGTTTTAAAATGGTTAAATACTAATACTACTTATACATTAATGGCGCTTTTAAAAATAATTATGAAGATTAACTTAAAGTGTCCATTAATTTAGCCTTGTCGGGTCTAATACAAATTAAAAATAAAAACAAAAATGTTGTGGACAGAAAAGTAATAATTGTCTTGATATTTTTATCTGTATGAAATTGTCTATTCTTAGAGTAACAAAACAAAGAATAATTATTAATAAAAATAAGAAATTTGAAAAACATTTCCTTTAATCTGAATGCAGAATTTTGAATGCAAAGTATGGAAGTAACTTTTTACAAAGGGCCGTATAGATTTTGCTTTCGACATTTTCGTTGAGAAAGTTGAGAAATATTTTATTTTTTCATTTCTAGTCAATTTGTTCTCATACAAGGAGCTACATTTATTTTATCAAATAATGACTAGAAGAAAAAGTTTTTCGGATAATATGTAAAACTTATGTAAATAATCCAAAAATCTTCTAGCCTGTGAATAATAAAGACGATTGAAACTATTAAAAATAATACAATAACAAGGACTGATTTAATATGAACAAAGCGTTATTGGACGATATAAAATCTGCTCAATATGACCACCACTTATGTTAATGCAACTATTGACACGGCTTAACCAATTTTCTGGTAAACTACGAAGCAAATAAGCGTTTTATCTAATAACGTCTCGTCAGTGGCAAACATGCGGTTACTATATGAGGATGTAACTTGGTGACTAAATAATTTATAGCTGAATTTTCTATTATTGAAACGATAATAATTATAGATAATCATATAAACTTATTAAAAGACGAAATATAGCCTGAATATATAAATATATTCAACCTATACGTAGCTCTATAATATTAAGTCTTATTAAGACTACAAAAACAAAACGTATGTTCAAATCCCTTGCTAATACCAATCAGGATATTGAATTATACAACAGACACTTACATGCTATTACTAGCCTATTACAGTCCACTATCGTAGCACTAAACGTGTACTAGATAAATAACATTGTTTTAAGATAATATATTTCTATTCAACTTAAGTGAATAGCCACCTACTAGCGCGATTTATCTCTCATCAGTGCAGCTTTGCTGTTTTAAATTAAAAAAAAACGCCTCCTCTAAACTCCTCCTGCATGACTAGCGAGTTTAGTTTTAAATTTGACGTTTGTGGAGAAACACATGAACATAGCAGGTTATTGATTTAAATAACTATTGGTGAATCCATATTAATTATAGATAATCATATAAACTTATCAAAGCACGAAATACAGCCTGCATATATATAAATATATTCAACCTGCTCGAAGCTCTTCCCTTGATAATACCACGCAGGATATTGAATTATAGAACAGACATTTGGATTTGAATTATACAACATAAGATTTTTTAGGTCTTAACAAGACTTAATATTATAGAGCCACGAACAGGTTGAATATATTTATATATTCAGGTTATATTTCGTCCTTTAATAAGTTTAAAGCTGAATTTTATTCAAAGGTTCATTCGGCTTGGGGTGGATTGATTTAACACTCACAGATTTTGATTCATTTGTGTTTATATAATGCAAAACAAACAAAAATGATCAGAATGTGAATGGAACGAATTTTGAGAACGTATTTTTGCTGCTGTCGTCAACACTATTAGACTAGACCAGTGCTTCTCAACCTTTTTTCTCTTTGGTGCACTTTCAACAACATCCAAATTTGGTGGCAATAAAATGAGTTTAATAGTCATTTATTATGAAAGGGTATAAAATTAAGATTTAACGACCGGAATGATAAATTCAATTTAAATTCGCGAGTTAAACCTGAACTTTATTCGCGAGTGAAATACAAACTTTTCATCAATTTTGCTTTTGTTTAACCCTTTAGGGTGCTGTGGTTAATTTATTAACAACCTTCATAAAGACCATGTCCCTAATGTAATTACTACAAAAAATAATGGATTATAGTCCTTATAGAATATATATCAACAACAAAACACGCTGTGGTCAAAAATGTGAACAGTTTCGAAAGCTGTACGACGAAGTTTGAAAAATGGTTACTTGTTTGATCACTGGTATGCAGGCGTACACATATTTTTTACAATTGGCGGATTTTGCATTTATTCTGGGCAATAATTCCATATTACTTTGTCAGATGTTGTGTTACTGCTTTTATAAGGCGTACAGGTATCTGTTGCATTGCGTACTTAGTTGGATATTTGAAAATAGTACTGTGTGTAGTGAATATCAAATTTAAAAAATTGAATAGTGTACTAATTTTGGTACTTGTTTATTTATTATTCAGCATAATAACAACGATATAGAGATAGGTTATGTAGTATTTTCTCGATGGTATTGTATAGAAGAATAAGCATATATTACCGTTCATGTTTTTGTTTGCGCATAGAAAATATTTAATAAAAACGATCAAGAGTCATCAGCGAGCATCACATCACATACCACATGCATAACCCGCTAACATTTTCTGAATATAGTGTTTTATAATAGTGTTCAGTAATTTTGTTCGTGTTATATATAAAATAAAAATAAAATATATTCACATATATTACGGTTATATTATTAGATTTTGCAATAAAAAATCATTTGCACTTTTTATTACTTTCAGATGTCCAATAAACCTCATGACTATGTTAACTTACAGACAATTACTTCTCAAGCATAGAAATTGATAGACAGTATCAGCGAGGAACATGCGGAGGATTGTGAGTATGGAGGAGACAGCGATGCAGAAGACGCTATTACAGGTGCAATTACAGGTGCTAAGAGAAATACAAGATCTGGCGAAGGTACTTCAAGGTCAACTGAGATCAACCAAGAAAAATATTCTATTACACCATCAACTTCTAGGCTAACAATACATCCATCAAGAAATTTGGCAGTAGATGAAGTATGGTAGCTTTCAAAGGTAGAAGTACACTAAAGCAGTACATGCCCATGAAACCAATAAAACGAGGCTTCAAAATTTCGGTACTTGCCTGTTCATCATCTGGATATATGTTGAACTTCAATGTGTATGAAGGGAAATCTAAAGGTGCAGCAGAAGGAACAATGGGGGAAAGAACAGTACTAGATTTGACGTCAAAATGTAGCAATAAGGGATACTGCGTCTATTTTGATAATTATTTTACATCTCTGAATCTCACTCAACTTTAGCTTCAGAAAAATACGTTTTCTTGTGGAACTCTTCGAGAAAACCGCAAGAATTATCCTAAAATGATACTAAAAAAAGATAATAAAATGAGGGTTGGGGATTATGACTATGCAAGTAGCAAATACATTTCTGTTTGTAAAAGGAAGGACAGAGGAAAAAAGAGCGTTATAGTCGTAAGTTCTTTCCATAACCCCGAAGATACCGTTATAGTTACGAGAACTAACAAAGAAGGAAGGAAGGATCCAATAAATTGTCCCATACCAATCTATGATTACTATAGAAATATGGGTGCTGTCGATACATTCAACCAATATATGTCGTATTATAATATAGGATGGAAGAGTCGTCGCTGGTGGATGAAACTATTTTATTACTTGCTAGATGCTGCTATAGTAGATAGTTTCATATGTCACAAAACATCGGCAAAAACTGCCAGAAAAAAGCCAATGTCTCATTTACTATTCCGCAGTACGTTGGCAGATGAATTATATTATGAAAAGAATTTCTGCTGCCGTAAGCGGCCTGCACCAACACTAGTTATTGGCAGCAATAAAATGAAGAAACCAACTGGACGATCAATTGGCGTGGATAGTTCTACAAGACGTTCGAATTGTGGGGAACACTTGCCAATAAAGGGAACAATTCGACGTTGTGCCCGATTTAGTACTGCCGCAAAACCTGTTCGCTCGACAACAATTTGTAAAAAAATGTAATGTATCTTTATGTCGTGATAGTTTTGCGCCTTTTCATGGAGAATAATAATAATTTGATAATAAGTTTTCTTCAATAAATTATTGTTCAAAATGTGATCATTTTGCTCCCTTGCCACAGCTCCCTTGAATTTACATGTAGTCCTAAATGATCTGTGGTTACTGTTTTAACCACACCCTCAGGACCTTAGTAAAAGTCCTTTATTTTTTGAAATAATTTTTTACTCTTTATTAACACATAAACAAATATAAAGCAATTCAAAGAAAAGTTGGTCATGATTGTGGTGTTCTCATGGCAACGATAAAATTGTTGATTCGTGCGTCAAAATTTTGCTTAGAGTATTTATTGTGTTTAATTAATTTGTGTTTTATTAATCGTAACAGGATACATCCGAAGAATTATTGTTAGATGCTGACGCGGAAAGATTACTCAGGCAAAAATCATGAGATTTGTACAAAAAACTGTAGGTATAATATATTGTGTGATTGGCGATCAAAAAAGGACATCAGCGAACATTTAGGATTATTATTTATATAAGGTTTATGAGGTATAGGGAATAAGTTATTCCAAAAATGCTGTCACTGCCAAGTTTCGACGATTTTATTTTCGTATTCCTGAGGCTACAAACAAAATATGGGCATTAAATACACAACCTTTTATGATATTAAAATTTTGTGTATTTAATGCCCATATTTTGTTTGTAGCCCGAGGAACACCAAAATAAAATCGTCGAAACGTTGCATTAACAACATTTTTTATTTATAATTATAATATTTGGAAATGAATAAGTTGATTAATTAAGTAAGTGAGTTATTTTGATGCGTTTCCATGTAGACTTTTATTGCTTTATTGAATAAATCACTGTTTTATTGATCCGTATGCAAGGAATTAAACAAGACTTTATGAGGCAAAATTTAATAAATAGAAAACTCGGATTATAGCGCATGTAAGGAGGACGTCCAAGTCTCAAGGTAAATTATTTGAATTATTTTTTCTTATTTTGGATCGAGAGGTGGCTCTACCGCCTGATATATGATCTGGATTTATATGTTCTTATATTACTCAATCTATCCTATGACCTAACCTAGGTTAAAACCGTGAAAACAGTAAAATATTGTCTTTTTTACGTTAGTTCTAATTTCTGCCACGGCTTACAAGCATCGAACTACGTTTTAGCCGAAAACTCTGCTAAGTTTTAGTTAAGTAAATAGTTTTGTTTGGGTTTAATACAGATTTGCAGTAAAACTATACAAGCATGCTGTATCAAATTAAATACCAAATAATTTTTTCAGTCTGCACTTCTAAAACATGACGGCACACATCAAGAATTTGGGCGGCACATAAAAGTGCCGCGGCACAGTCGTTGAGAATCACTGGACTAGACACTTTGCAGGACACTCCTGCAAATCTATTAGCATGCATGGTGTTAATTGGTTTTGCCAATACTTTCATGGTTAATCCAGCTATTGTTATTGTTATTAATTTTAAAACATTTCATAATGTTTAAAAACATAGCAATGAAAATTAGAAAAAAAAAGTGCTTATTGCCTTTTTAGCCAAAAATATATGGCCTTTTTAGTTCAAAAGAGTTTAGTCCAATGTGGATATCGTCTTATTAACCCTTCAAACACTGGGGTCAAGTGGCCTATTGTATTTTGCCCACATTTTTCTCTTATAGGCCCAGAAACCGATATGTTAGATAAATTTGCATTAATTAATTACACATTTGTCTTCTGCTACAAATGCGGCTGACACTGGCCCCCGGGATAGGAATCGGGACCTCCAGATTTTTAAGTTAACGCTCTAACTTTAGACCAGGAGGCCGACGATTTTCTATTTACTATGTTCTCTATAATAATGGGTGTTTTTCTAGCTGCATGTGAAGTTTCGATGGTTGTTCTCTTTGGTTTGCCAGTTGAGAATGTCAAACTTTGTTGACATTTCGGTTCAGTAACGTCAATTCATCATGAATCATTTAACGCCAGAACAACGCTTTCAAATTGTGGAAATTTACTTTAAAAAAAAATCTGTTCGCGAAGTTCATATTCACTTTGTTCATTTTACGGTCAACATAGTCGGCCTAGTGAGCAAGCAATTCGTGCAGTTATTGATTGTTTTCGCACTAATTTTACTCTTCTCGATTCAAAACCATCAACAAGACAAAGAAATGTGCGTACCGAAGAGAATATTGCTGCTGTAGCGCGTGTTTAAGTGTTGAAGAAGACGAAAATGTCGATTTGTCAAATTTACTTTAAAAGTGTGGAAATTGTGGAAATTTACTTTAAAAAAAAATCTGTTCGCGAAGTTCATATTCACTTTGTTCATTTTACGGTCAACATAGTCGGCCTAGTGAGCAAGCAATTCGTGCAGTTATTGATTGTTTTCGCACTAATTTTACTCTTCTCGATTCAAAACCATCAACAAGACAAAGAAATGTGCGTACCGAAGAGAATATTGCTGCTGTAGCGCGTGTTTAAGTGTTGAAGAAGACGAAAATGTCGATTTGTCCCCATTCTCAAACACAAACACAACCGTTTTATTAAAAAAAGTCAAAAATAGGTCTGCGCCTTAAAGCGTTGAACAAGAAACAATTCAAAGAATAGTTGGTCATGATTGTGGTGTTCTCATGGCAACGATAAAATTGATGATTCGTGCGTCAAAATTTTGCTTAGAGTATTTATTGTGTTTAATTAATTTGTGTTTTATTAATCGTAACAGGATACATCCGAAGAATTATTGTTAGATGGTGACGCGGAAAGATTACTCAGGCAAAAATCATGAGATTTGTACAAAAAAATGTAGGTATAATATATTGTGTGATTGGCGATCAAAAAAGGAAATCAGCGAACATTTACGATTATTATTTATATAAGGTTTATGAGGTATAGGGAATAAGTTATTCCAAAAATGCTGTCACTGCAACGTTTCGACGATTTTATTTTCGTATTCCTGAGGCTACAAACAAAATATGGGCATTAAATACACAACCTTTTATGATATTAAAATTTTGTGTATTTAATGCCAAAATTTGTTTGTAGCCCGAGGAACACCAAAATAAAATCGTCGAAACGTTGCATTAACAACATTTTTTATTTATAATTATAATATTTGGAAATGAATAAGTTGATTAATTTAGCAAGTGAGTTATTTTGATGCGTTTCCATGTAGACTTTTATTGCATTATTGAATAAATCACTGTTTTATTGATCCGTATGCAAGGAATTAAACATGACTTTATGAGGCAAAATTGAATAAATAGAAAACTCGGATTATAGCGCATGTAAGGAGGACGTCCAAGTCTCAAGGTAAATTATTTGAATTATTTTTTCTTATTTTGGATCGAGAGGTCGCGTGATGATATATGATCTGGATTTATCTGTTCTAATATTACGCAATCTAACCTTAACCAAGGTTAAAACCGTGAAATCAGTAAAATATTGTCTTTTTAGGGTTCCGTACCGAAAACGGAACCCTTATAGGATCACTTTGTTGTCCGTCTGTCTGTCTGTCTGTCTGTCTGTCTGTCTGTCTGTCTGTCTGTCCGTCTGTCAGTCTGTCAAGACCATTTTCTCTGGAACGCGTAGAGGTAACAAGTTGAAATTTTCAACAAATACTCGGGTCTACGGTCTCTTTCGGCTGCGAAAAAATCAAACTTGTAAGTCAACGCGATCAAAAGATATGACCGTTTATGTAGCATATTTTGCGATTTCACAAGGGAATCAAAACCTATAGGGTACTTCCCGTTGACCTAGAATCATGAAATTTGGCAAGAAGCGGTGTCTTACAGCACATGTAAAGGGAAAAATCTGAAAACCGTAAATATGTAGTTTAATTACAAGAAAAATGCGAATTTACTATTAGAAACTTATGACAATACACTAATGTTGTCGTAGTGGTATTGTCAGGCTCCAGAAGCATATGGGTTGCATACAGTTAGGTCCTAAGGTTAAAAAGTATGTGTTGGCACCAAGCTGTTTATACTGAAATTTCTTTGTTTATATTCGTTATGCATTTCATCACGTACGCTCTATATCAGGGATGTTATGGAGATCCGTAACCGTAACCGAAACTATCGGATATCCGAAATAAAAATATATCCGTAACCGTAACCGAATCCGATATAAAAGTTTCGAATAATTTCGTATAATTTTTACTGATATGTTGTAATAATTCCTATAAATATATTTCAATATCTAATAGAAAATATATAATAGACAAAAAGGAATAATGTTGTTTTTGTTTATTATAATTATGATTTTGCATTTTTACGTAGATAAAACTTATAAATATTAATAACTTATATATCTTATATGACATATAATTGTAGTACCTACTTATATTGTTGTACTTAGTTGTATGACATATGATTGTAGGTAGTACAAATAATAACATAGAAATAAAATCAATTTTTTTACAAATTAGCATTCTACTTTTATCATTCCTTAGAAATCTGATATCCGTAACCGAAACTATCCGAAACTAACAGATTATCCGAAAAAAATTCTTATCCGTAACCGTATCCGAAACCGGTATAACATTATTCCTATATCCGTATCCGCATCCAGATCCGAAATTTCATATCCATAACATCTCTCCTCTATATACATAATATATACATAATCCTCCTCTATATACATATCCTCTATCTCCTCTATATACATAATATATACAGGGTATATATTATGTCTAAATTTTGCTTGTTTATAACCGACATGCGACATACTCAAGTCCCGTAACATCCTGTATATATTATATTTCGTCTAATTTTTCTTTATAATCTACATAATATGTTGATAATCTACATAATAATACTATACTATAATCTACATAATCTACATAACATGTTGTAGATAATATGATTTAAGTATATTATACTTAAATCACGTTCGCCCTATATTTTTTGGGAGTCAATTGCCCAAAAAGCAGTCAATTCAACAACTGAATGTTAAGAGTATCGAAATAGATCTAGAAATAGTTAATATATTAGTTTATATTAGATCTAGAAATAGTTACATCTTAATATAAGTTAGTGTATAAGTCTAATACTAAAATAAAGTTTTCTTTTTATAAGTTTAAAAATATTCGCGTTATTAAAAAAAAATACCCTGTATACCTTTATACAGGGTATATAGGTATACAAGCAAAATTGAGCAGTAAAAACAAATTGTGAAGTTCCAGAACCCCTAAACACTCATAGTGAATGGAGGATGTATGGTAATAAAATAGAGGGTAGAATTCCATCGTACGACAACGACATGTTGAGGTTATGCTTGCAGCGGTACTAAGATGGTCGTGATTTTATGAGAGCCACTTGTCAAGTTAACTGAATGTGCTTGTAACGTCCTCCACAAAAAAAGATACCTTACTTACAAGTTTGTACGGAACCCTCGGTGCGCGAGTCACAACTCGCACTTGGCCGGTTTTTACGTTAGTTCTAATTTCTGCCACGGCTTACATGCATCGAACTACGTTTTAGCCGAAAACTCTGCTAAGTTTTAGTTAAGTAAATAGTTTTGTTTGGGTTTAATACAGATTTGCAGTAAAGCTATACAATCATGCTGTATCAAATTACATACCAAATATTTTTTTCAGTCTGCACTTCTAAAACATGACGGCACACATCAAGAATTTGGGCGGCACATAAAAGTGCCGCGGCACAGTCGTTGAGAATCACTGGACTAGACACTTTGCAGGACACTCCTGCAAATCTATTAGCATGCATGGTGTTTACTGGTTTAGCCAATACTTTCATGGTTAATCCAGCTATTGTTATTGTTATTAATTTTAAAACTTTTCATAATGTTTAAAAACATAGCAATGAAAATTCGAAAAAAAGTGCCTATTGCCTTTTTGGCCAAAAATATATGGCCTTGTAATATATGCCACCTGTAATAACGTCTTTTTTAGTTCAAAAGAGTTTGGTCCAATGTGGATATCGTCTTATTAACCCTTCAAACACTGGGGTCAAGTTGCCTATTGTATTTTGCCCACATTTTTCTCTTATAGGCCCAGAAACCGATATGTTAGATAAATTTGCGTTAATTAATTACACATTTGTCTTCAGCTACAAATGCGGCTGACACTGGCTCCCGGGATAGAAATCGGGACCTCCAGATTTTTAAGTTAACGCTCTAACTTTAGACACGAGGCCGACGGTTTTCTATTTACAATGTTCTCTATAATAATGGGTGTTTTTTTAGCTGCAAGAGAAGTTTCGATGGTTGTTCTCTATGGTTTGCCAGTTGAGAATGTCAAACTTTGTTGACATTTCGGTTCAGTAAGGTTAATTTATCATGAATCATTTAACGCCAGAACAACGCTTTCAAATTGTGGAAATTTACTTTAAAAAAAAAATCTGTTCGCGTTCATATTCACTTTGTTCATTTTACGGTCAACATAGTCAGCCTAGTGAGCAAGCAATTCGTGCAGTTATTGATTGTTTTCGCACTAATTTTACACTTCTCGATTCAAAACCATCAACAAGACAAAGAAATGTGCGTACCGAAGAGAATATTGCTGCTGTAGCGCGTGTTGAAGTGTTGAAGAGGACGAAAATGTCGATTTGTCCCCATTCTCTCTTGTTCGCCTTTGTCCTTCAACTACGTGGAAAATTTTGCTTAAGGACTATGGCTTACGTGCCTATAAAATACAGCTCGTGTAAGAATTAAAGCCAAATGAACATCGTTTACGTCGCATTTTTGCTGATTGGGCTAATTTGAAACTGGCCGAAGATGAGCATTTTTACCAAAGAATTGTGTTTAGTGATGATAATTAGCTAAACATCGACGACATTTGGTTCCAACAAGACGGCGCGGCGCAACTTGCCATGCTTTATTTCAAGAAGTGGTCCTGTTAACTAGCCCCCTCGTTCGTACGACTTAACGCCTCTCGATTACTTTTTATGAGGCTATGTTAAGTCATTGGTTTATTCCGACAAATCAGTAACTCCGGAAGATTAACTAACTAGTAACTAGTAACTCTTGAAGATATTCAAGCCACCATTGACGCCATGCAGCCAGATTTATTGTAAAAAGTAGTGAAAAATTGGACTGATCGAATGGACTATGTTACTCGTAGCCGCAGTGGACATTTGCCGGTAATCCTATTTAAAAAATAAATGCTATGAAATTATCTACCAGATTATAATAATAAAAAATTAAGTCCAACAATATTTCTGTCTTGTATTATTATTTAAAGTTCTCAAGCTCTTAAAAAAACACCCATTATTAGAGCTATTTAATCTCGCAAACTAATCTATATTGCAACACTTTGCAAAGAGAAATTGAAAAATTCTTTAGGGCTATTTAATAAATATAAACTATTTTTCATATGAAATTACTACGTTTTAACTATTAACTATGTTCTTAGGGTAAGAATGATTCTACCCCAAATATACCTAGAAGAGGGTTAATCATGACGCCTTATGGTATGGGGATGATTTTCTGGCTTTGAAATAAGTCCATTAGTAAGAATAAATGGAATTAGGGACAGCTTGTAATATTTGCAAATCCGAAGGGACTCGAAATTGCCATATGCTGACGAAAATATGTCTTTATCATCTATTATTGTCAAGCATAAACGAACAAAAGCAAATTTTGTCTTTTCATTTCTCTTCTTAATGGATAATTTGGATAATATTCATTTTGACTCTAACACATATTTCAAAATACAGAGTGTTTCAAAAAGAATATACGTATTTCGCATGCATATAGTTATTAAACTTTAAGACATACGATTATGAAACTTTACACACATATTTACGAACCTCTCAAGTTTAGATTACAGATGTTCAATATGTCCTCCATCAGCGAGACGAAAAATATCACAGCGCTACTCAAATTCCTCTCATACTCGGGCAAGCATGTCCTTCGTCACTGATGTTATGGCAGTACGGATCCGGTACTTCAACTCTTCCAGGTTCTCTGGGTGTGCTGGTACATAAACGTTGTCTTTAACGAAACCCCGCAGGAAGAAGTCACAGGGTGTCAATTCCGGTGACCGTGGAGCCCAGCTGAGACATGCTAAGTCGTCAGCTCCTCGACGACCAATCCAACGGTTCGGTAAAGTTTCATTCGGATATTCACTCACTTTTCGACTCCAGTGAGGGGGCGGGGCACCCCCTCACTGGAGTCGAAAAGTCTTGTTGAAAAATGAAGTTGTCTTTGTGCAGCCTCGAAAACAACGAGTTTTGTAACACAGCGAAATATTGCTGACCGTTTAGCGTGTTTTCATCAAAGAAGAATGGGCCGTAAACAGATGATCGGGAGATCGCACAAAACACATTGACTTTGCGCGAGTCGCGTACACGTTCAATGACTGCATGTGGGTTCTGTAGGCCCCAAATACAAATATTGTGTTTATTTGCCTGACCACTAATATGGAAAATCGCTTCATCACTGAACCCGATGCGTTTTGCTAAAGTGTTATCATTGTCAATAGCATCATGAATCTCGTTATAAAATGCACACCTTTGCGTTTGTCATCAGGACTCAGAGCTTGTAACAGCTGAAATCTAAACTTCAGAGGTTCGTAAATATGTGTGTAAAGTTTCATATTTGTATGTCTTAAAGTTCAATAAATATATGCATGCGAAATACGAATATTCTTTTTGAAACACCCTGTATTTCTAAAACAATATGAAAAAGGTATTGTATTGTTCCAGAGTTTTCTTTAAATGAAAAAACAAACAATGAAAAGAAGTGATCGAATTCTCGAAGGAACGGGTTACTTACAATAAACCGGTCCGAAAAGAGAACGGTACGAAACCAATTTTCAATTGTAGTAAATGATCGTTTTAATTAGTGATGTTGTTTGTTAATAAACGGGTGCATAAATGATATGTTCCTGGGACGAGGAATTTCTCCCACTGAGACCTATTTTTAGAAATCAGGTCAATTTTCAAATCAAAAGCTTAATAGGACAGGTCCGAACAAAAATAATAAACGAATCGAAATAATTGTTATTAGATTTATTAATTTATATTATCAAATTTATTTATACGAAACGGACTCCAATGCTTCGCTTAGTTCTGTTATAAATATATAAACCTAAAATAAATTGAATTGATCAAATATTTTGGAGATAAGTCTTTACGATAAAATTGGTTGAAATGCCGCATGTTTTCCTTCAAATAGACATTTAATCAAAAATTGATTACCTGTTCAAAAAGTAATACATACAACTTAACAAAACTATCAATCCAATATTATTGAAAATATGTTTATTAAAATAATCAACTAAATATTTAGTTTCAAATAATCAATTAAATATTTAGTTTTAGTTAAATATTTTAGTTAAAATAATCAATTAAATATTTAGTGGTCGATGGAGGAGAAATTGCAACACAGCGGCTTTGGTTAGCTATATTGCTTATGTTGCAGAATTTAGAGTAGATGTCGATTGTAGTGAATTACCTATATTCATTTTATGATCTAAAATGGTTGCCATTTATTCACATCATAAAATAAAAATTGAAACTTTGAAATAGAGTTTATACAGTGCGTATATCTTTAATAAATCTGTTCTATTTCGATTTCGAATCTGTTCTATCTGGTCGATTTCTATAATTGGTATCATCTATAATTGGTAAGATAACGTGCAAGGAAATTGTGGTTTGTAACGAATTTGCAGTAATCTAATTATTGAGATGTGCAGCTTGAATATAAAGAGTTTGTGCAAGAACAGATTATTTTGTCCGAGAATTACTTTCAGTTCTATAAAAAAAAAACATAGTGTTAATTCAAAGTGTGTTGCGACTTCAAATTCAAATTCATTAGACTCAGGATAGGGGTAAATAGTACAGTTGCTGGTCAGTTTAGAGTAATAGGTCATATTTTGAAAACTATATAACTATACAATTCTTTGGTGACATAATTGCTTATTAACAGACGAAAATTCTATATTCTTTTCTCTACTGGATACAACTTTTTACACTATATACTAACTTTTTTATAATTTAAAGTTTCCTGTGCTTATGTAATTAATGAAATGACAAGACCGAGATTCTTGCAAATTTACAGCGTTTTAGATACAAATCTAAAAAAAGTGACCCTAGTATATCAAGAAATTTTCATGATTAAAACATGATTTTTGTGCGGATTTTTGACATTTGTAAATCAATACAGGTTTATATTATAGAAAAAAAGTATTTTAATAAAAATAAAGTACATACTCATTGTGAAAAATTTGACAGACCAATAAATATCACACGATAAACGGTACAAATAGTGATTGGTCAATTACTATTCTGAGGTCAGAGAAACTATGTGACAGTTAGTGGCAGTAAGTTTTAACTTATAAATAAGAGTATAAGCAGAGTATATAGACAGACATGACTAGACGTGCAAGACTAGAGAGACAAGACTAAACAGACAAGAAAAGACATACAAGAGTAGACAGACAAGATTGGACAGAGAAGACTAGACAGAGAAGACTAGACAGAGAAGACTAGACAGAGAAGACCAGAAAGTCGAGACTTAACAGACAATACTAGACATACAAAACTAGACAGAGAAGATTAGACGTACAAGACTAGACAGACAAGACTAGACAGACAATATTAGGCAGACAAGACTAGACAGACAAGACTAGACAGACATATCGTAGGACTATAAAAGACTCGTATAAAAGAATCGTATGTTCAAAAAAAATTTAATTGTTTTTATTCATTATAAAGCATTGACTAATTACTGTAAATCCAATGAAGAACCACTATATTTATATGACCGATAATTATATTTTTGGATGAATCAAATTATTGTCTTCTTTATTTTCTTTTTTTTTCTATAAAATCTTCTTATTTTATTATTATTTTTTTCTATAAAATTTGTAATTTCTATCTGATCTTCTTTTTCTTTCTTCTTTATTTATCTTCTTATTTTCTATAAAAAAATTAACTTCTGACTCGAATTATTTAAATAGAGAAGTACATTTTTTTACAATTACTCGCAATATAATAATACACAAATTTATTTTGTACAAGCATGCAATTTATTATTTTCTTTGATCAATTTCTAAAAGGACCGATCTACTGTACTGTTTACCCCTACTGGTTGCTCAGGATTCTACTTGCTTTGAGATTTTGGAGGTTGAGGGAAGCATATTTATAATAGTTACAGTAAATTTTTTTTGAATTGTACAATATTTTAAGGATAAAATTCATTGATTATTTTATCTATTGTAAGCGATTGAATCCAATTTGCATTAAAGTCCGCCAATTTGCATAAAACTATGTTCTTTATGTTGTATAACTATGTTATTTATCTATGTTATTTTGTTTTTTCTTCTTTCTCTTCTCTACGACTGTTCTTCTTCTTGCTGCCATTTTCGCCAGCTGTTAGTTTCCTGTTATTCTTAGTTTTTGGAGCCTCCTCCAAATTCATTTTCATTAATCTCTCTCTAATCCTTCTCAAATTCATTTATTTCTTTTGGGTACTTACTTATCCCTGTTCATTGAGTCCATTTCTGGAAGTTTAAGTTCTGTGAGGCCTTTCTTTATTCCTTCCAACCAAGAGTTGGGTGTTGTGACTTATATTGAAGATTTTTTTTGTTAATCTGCTATCGTCCATTCTCACCGATGACCGAAGAACATCAGCCTTCTCTTTCTCATTTCTGTTGTGACCGGTTTAATAAATTCATTTTACATCTTTACCCATTTTTCGCCAATTTTTTTATGTCCACCAAGAATCTTCCTCAGAATTACTCTTTCTTTCTTCTCAAGCTCCTCTACTAGTCCTTTGTTCTTGAGGGAGAGTGTTTCTGCTGCATATTGTAATTCCGTTCTTGTAACTCTGCTGTAGTGAAATAACTTTGCATTTTGTTATACAACTTCTGTGTTAAAATTTGTGCCCTCCTAAATTTAGCTATTCGAAGTTTGACAGCTTCTTCTTCTATTCCAGTGTCCGTTATTGTTTCTCCCAAATATCTAGACCCCAGTGTTTGACCTTATCGATGCATCCAATAGTTGTGTGTAGTTCCTTAATTTCCTTAAATTTGTTATACATGAATTTAGTTTTTTCCTGTTATATCTGTAATTCAAATTTAGCTGCACGCTTTGCTAAGATTTCTATTTGTTTAACTGCATCTCCTATATTGCTGCACACAAGAGCAATCAATACCATCTGCAAAAGCTAGTGCGTATATCGTTACTCGTCTAACTGATCCTCCAAAAGAATTTCCCTTCAGTTTTTTGTGTGTGTATTGGTATCTCCCTCATTATCTTTTCTAGAGTGGTATTGAATAGGATTGGGGAGAGTCCGTCACCCTGTCTCAGCCCTGTCTGGATTTGGAATGGTTCAGAAATATTGCATAGAAATTTCACTTTCGACTTGGTAATCTGTCAATGTTTGTTTCAAAATCTCTCTGGTTTTTCTATCACTTCCAAATGCCTCCAGAGTCTTAATTAGACTTTTTCTGTCTATTGAGTCATATGCTTTTCTGAAATCAATAAACGTTATAACATGTAGTTGGCCAGCACGTGTTCTGATTATGTATTTCAGATTAATAATTTGTTCCGAACTACTTCTCCCTTTTCTAAATTCACCTTGGTATTCTCCTATTTGTGCATCGAGGACTGGTTCCAGTCTATTTAACAGTATTTTTAAAAGGACCTTGTATGGAACAGATAAGAGAGAAATATCCCTGTAATTGTTTCACGTTTGCAAACTATGTATTCTTTATAAATTCATTTTTTAGAATAAAAAATATTTACAAAAAAAAGAAAAACTTTTAACAAAAACTGCAACAAAGAATCAAGAAGATTGAAAAATGTTTTTGTAAAATGTCGAAATGAAATCAATTTGGCGAAATTCAAGTCATTAAACATCTGAAATTATTTGAATAAAACTAATTTTGCGATTTGTTTCATGTGATGATTTATTTATAACTATAGTTTCACCAATACAGTGGCATCTTCAGATCAACGAGATAAAATATCGTTTCATATAGTTAGGGCCAAAACAATTAACCCTTCATTAAACATCCTCCAACAAAATAGTTCTAAACTGAGATTCGACTCAAAAGTTTATTAAAAGATTACACTGAAAATAAATTAGGTCGATAATTCGATAATTTATGGTGGTCCCCCTGTCAAAAATTTCGAAATTGAAATGTCACGTACTATAGGAGTGTGGTTATTACAACGAAACAAGATTAGCAGGTTTGAAAATTCAACATCGCCTGATCTCCAAACTTGAATGTAGTATACCTTCTCCTCTAGTTTCGTTGTAATAATCTCTTATAATTTATAATACATAATATATACAAACGATATATGCTATGCATTTTGACGTTTATCACACATTTTGAGTGGTCTGAGATCCCAGAAAGTTGGCCAAAATTAAAAAAATAAAGATTATATTTTCTTAATTTTTAATTATTTAATGGATAAAGAAGAGAGTCCTGTGCTTTCGATATGTATACCTAAGTCTGGGTATAAATTCAAAGTGGGGCAATTTTCGCGCGTCATTATTTGTTCGAGAGTTCGTAAAGCAGTGCCGAGTGAAATAATTTATATTATACCTTACAATTAATCGTTTTCAACCCACAAAAACGAATTCTTCTTATGAAGGTATGTAGAATTTAACTGTGTTTTTAATTTCCTTTTTCTTTATTAACATCTTTCAAAAGAAATATTAAATTGTCAAAAAATTGTGAAGAATATTTTTTCTCAATTTTTTCAAGTAGAACAAAAGTTAAAGATACTGCGGCTCTACGGTTATGTAATTAACGGCACAGTGTTATAAATAGGTTTTTCTAAAACACTGCCAGAAACTAGCTTGCACTTTTTTGCACTTTAGCTTTGATATCAATTTTTGTAAAAGTTTTGATTAATTTGAAGATGGTGGAGGTTTTTGATGGTGGAGGAGCCGGTTGAACTGAACCGAATGAACTGAACTTTGAACTCTTTTTTCATTTTGATCTGCGGGGATTTTCAATACAATTGCTTGCCTGTATTGAAAATAAAAATTACCCTAATATTTTCCTTCGGAAAATAACTATTGAGTGGTCTGCCAAAGTTTCTGCCAAAATCACTGGAGCTGATAAAGATATAATAATACGTATCCAGGTAATATTATAAGTTATTTTCAGTGGTTTTGAAATTGATATTGAATAAATTTAAAAATTACGCTGTTCACACTACAAGAAAAGTTGCACAATTTTGCACGAAAAAGTGGTCGCCAAAAAAAAAAACATGGAAGACGTTTTTAATAACGTTTTCTTAATTTCAACAGATCCTAAAATTACAAGTTTCCGAAAACTTCCGCAAAAAAAATGAAGTCGTTTTTTCCGCAAGCTATCGAATTATTTGTAGAAATTACAGTCCAATTTTGGAATCAGATGAATAAATCAGATGGTGATTAATAATTTTAACTTTTTTAAATTCAATTTTAATAAACTATTTGGTTTTCTATTTATTCTCTTTTTATTGAAACCTCAATTCAAAGAACCAAAATCCATGAAACAGTAAGTTTTTCTAGACACAATCAACGATCAGTAATCACCGACTTCTAAAACACCTAAATCCCAAGTAAACAACAAAATTGAATGCTTTTTTCGAAAAATTATCCGCCATTTTGAATTTCGAAATTTTGAATTCTTTTCTTGATCAACACCAGTCACAATATTGGTACGATTCCTCCATATTTTGCCCAGCTTTTTGGGATTTCAGACGGCGCGGAGCGTTTGCGTCGGAAATTTCCGCAGCGAAATTTTTTTAGCGGCGTTGCAGCGAAAAATTTGCTAACGGCGCCGCAGCGAGATGGCAATGCCCACGTCAACATGCGATTTTTACGTGTATAGTCATGATTTCCTCAGAGGAATGATATTTTAACAACTGACTGCATAAGGAGAAAATTGTTCAGTTATTTTATTTTGTATTTATTTTTAAATTTCTAAAAGCTCTAAAACTCATTTCAGAAATAAAAGAAAAAGAAGATGATAATGAATCTATTTGACCTGATATATAAAATTTAAAAAAAAATGTTCTTTTTCCTTACGATTTTATAATCTTCATTAGTCAGGTTATACAATATAGGATATTCTGTAATATTTTTAAACAACTTATCTGTAATCGCCATTTCAAAGCACGGCGGCAGATAAAGTCTACCGGCAGATAAAGTACCGAGACGGTCTGTGAGCACAAAACAGACCTTTTTACGGTTAGTTAAGCGCATGCGCATCCGCCAACTTTGAAAGGCGGGAATATGAAAGTTTTGGGCACATATTTAGTTATACGTCAAAAAGTTCGGGTACTTTTTGACGTATAACATGGCGGAAATTGACAGATGCGCACAAAAAATTTCAACTATAAAAAGTTCTATTGTTTTTCTTAGCGACGCGGTTACTACCGGAAAATTAAGGAGCTCACAGACCGGGCGGAAGTTGCGCTGCCGCGACCGATACTTCATCGCGGCAGACCGCTTAACGTGGCGGCTTATGTATATATTCAGATCAAGAGGCGTGATTTCCTTCATAGCAGCGATAGTGCAGCCTTTCACTCAAGAACGCTGCATGCTCGGTTAGTTTCACCGCCGCTGTTTTGAAATTGCGACTACAGAGAAGTTAAAATATTAAAAAATATCCTATATTTTATGACCTGGTAATGAAGACAATAAAAACATTAGGAGAAAGGACAAGATTTAGTTGATTTTATGAATGAGTTTTAGGTTTTAGGTCTAGGTCTAGAAATGAAAAATAAATACAAAATAACTGACAGATTCAATACAAGTATTGCTTCTTTCTCTGAGGAACTAATGAATAAACATCGAAAATTCGCGTATTGAGTGGGCATGGTCATTTCACTGCCGCCCCGCTAGCACATTTTTCCCTCCGGAAATATCGCGACCGATCCGCACCGATCTGAAGGCTTCATTAAGGAGTTCACAAACTCGCATGAAAGTATCGATGCCGCGACCGGTGCAACATCGCGGCGGATCGGTTAACGTGGCAGATTAAATACATGTTCAGAACAACAGGCGCGATTTTCGCCGCATCCGCCGTAGTGCAGCGTTGCACGACAAGAACACAGTATGCGTGGTTAGTTTCGCTACCGCTGCGGTTTGAAATAGTAATTGCAGAGAAATTGATTGAAAACATTTAAATATATCCTATCTGATATAAAATATCAGAAAAAATGACAAAATTTAGTTGATTTTATGAACCCATGATCTATCTGTTTCTTTAATTTCAGAATATATGAGTTTCAAACAATAAAATGTTTCTTTAATTTCAGAAAATATGTGTTTCAAACATTAAAAACAAATATAAAATAACATACTGACCGATATTCTTCTTCTGCGCTCAATACTAATAATAGCAGAGCTTCTTCCTCTGAGGATCTTGAGGAAAGCAGCGTAAATGGCAATGCCCACACCCAAACGCGATTTTTACTTGTATAGTAGTCATGATTTCCTAACGGAAGAAGAAGCTATGCTATTTTAAGCATTGGCTGCTTAAGATGAAAGATGTTATTTTGCATTTATTTTTAATTAATCAAAGACATAACACTCATTTCTGAATTAAAAGAATAAGAATATGGGTACTAGTCTAGCCTACAAAATCAGCTTAGATTATTAACATTATAGTTTACATGAAATCTTGAAGATTTGAAGACTTGAAGTGTAAACACTCACATAGTTTTGAACCAAAATTATTTGTTATTATTTTTATCGTAATTTCGTGCAGGTTTCGGTTTTTAAATTGAGCAATTTTACGTTCTGGTTAGAGTTGGGGTTCTGTTCTGTAAAAATCGGGATAATTTTCGTTTTAGGTTCAGGTTTCGGTTCGACTCTCCGGTTGTAGGCAACTGATTCTAATTTCCATCAAAGTCCGCAAATTTGCCTAAAACTATGTATTCCATTCAAATAAATTTGTTAGAATAGATATATTTTATTTACCAATACAATGCAATTTCGTACGAAAAAGCATTGACTGCATGAGACTAAAAATGTTATTTTGTAGTTGTTTTTAATTTCAGACACACATAAAACTCATTAAAAGAAATTAAAAGCCGTCCAACTCAGTCCAAAAATTGACAGTCTAATAGCTAAATCTGTATTAATATTGTAAATTAAAAAGGAATTAGAATTTGAATTAAATGAAAAAATGGATTGCGATCAAATTTGGCGTTAAATTTTGGCGATAAAGTTTTAAATAGCGTGAGGGTGAATTTTCTTCATAATTGCTTGTAGGCACCTATTTTTCCTTGACATAACACTGGCACCGTCATAAGATTGTGCAAGAATTGGAACAAAGTTGGTTTTTGTTCAGTGCTTCCAAAATAGGCGTTGCCAATCCTTGAGCGTCCCCAGACATTGAGCAATAGTTGAAATCGATAAATCTTTCCTTCACGGTTAATTGGTTTACGTATCGAATGATTATAGACAACTGTTCTTCTTTAGAGTACCTTGCTTCATCTACACTCATGAAAAAAAAAACAGATGCTTTCACTTCTTTTACAATTGCCCCTCTAGCTAGGCATGCCATTATTTCAACAATTTCCTTCTGAATATCTGGACTGCAATAATTAGTTTTTTAAAGTGTGCGGAAAAGTTTTTGCCAAATTTCGAGAAAAGTTGAGCTATTTCCAAAAAATTACTTCTATTTTTGGATGATGAGTCCTAGTTTCAATAAGAATTCTCTATTTTGAATAACATTGTGCTCCTGTTGCTTTAAAACTTGTTGATGCACATCTCCAGTTTGTTGATATTGTTTCTAGGATACATATTTTTCTGCACTTTCAACATGAAGCGACGACTCTGCGTGTTTTTTAACCCCTTGCCAAGTTTCATCCAATTGTTGTAACCGTTTTTTACAAATTTACAATAAAGGTGCAATAAAGTTGAAAAGTCTGTATAGCTGCATTTTTCTCGCGTGGCCAACCTCAGCGTTGCCAACCGCACGATAATTTTGTACATCGGATGATGTTCGATAGCAATACAAATATTATCTATTATTAAATAATGAAAAAACTATACGTTTTATTAAACAAAATGATTTGTTACAAATAAGAATTTCAAAATTTGTATATATCGATTAAAAAAATTATTATATTTTGTCACTCCAATATGTTGAAAGAATATAATGCAGTATAATCTTGATAATCCGGCGGTTGGTTAATCCGACACGTTCAGCGGTCCAGCGCGCTGCCCAGCGCCGGGTATAAACCTCGCACAGTACCCCTACAGTATAATCTTGATAATCCGATACAACGGGACCGAACAACCTTCGGATTATCAAACAATTCCGGATTATCTTGATTAAAACAAGACTATAACAATTTTACATATATTATGTACAATTGTATTTAAGAAAGAATAAAATATGTATTTATATAGGCAAATGTGTACATAAAGAAATATGTACTAACTTAGAACAGATAGTTAGACGATTGTAGAGTGGAGTTAGCTTGGTCAGAATCGTCAATCAAGTTGTCAGTTAAAAACAGGGTTTGTGGCCTGACCTTCTTCCAAGAACACAAGATGGTGTTGTTTATGATTTTAATTCTTCTGTACGCGAGGTTTACATGCGGCGCGGGGCAACTTCAAGAAAAGACACCAGTTTCCCCAGAGCGCTGGATTGCTAAAAGTGGCGGATTAACCAACCGCCGGATTATCAAGATTATACTGTATTTGGCAACACATTTATATGAAATAAATATAAAATAACCAGCTACGTTTGTATTCTTTTCTTCTTTAAATGTGACCATTTCGCTCTGTGTATAATATAAAATATATATGACTATATGTGAGTAAACACTAAATAAAGAAATTTAATAAAATTTAGTGTTCAGTGCAATATTTGTTCACGATATCATGAATTTAATATTTTCTTCTAATAAACATCGTTTTCTTTTTAATTATTGGGAAATGTACGATAATTACGTTGCCAACACTGGTAGTAAGCAGTGTTCCCTCTAATTTTTATTAGTGCTGCACGGCCCTAAGTCTAGGGTGTGCAAAAAAAATAAAATTAAAAACAAATTGCGCAATTTTTTTATACTTTATATTCAAACCATAACATCAAATTAGCACCAAAAGCAAGCGCTCCGATACTAGACATGAGAAGGTTGAAGGACTCAAAGATTAATGAACAGGTGTGCCAATCTTTAAGCGATGGTATAAATATCACCACATCAGTAACACAAACAGAAGAAAAGTGGAACGTCTTAAAACGCCTTATCCAAAATACGAGCCAAAAGTACTTGAAGCACCAAAAAACAACAAAGAAAGAATGGACGACGGAAGAAATTCTTCAGTTAATGGAACTCAAAGGACACGCTAAACAGCTGAATACCACTAGATATAAAGAGATCCATAAAAAGATAGGACTGCAAATAAGACTGGCTAAGGAAAGATGGCTAATAGCTAAATGTGATGAAATTGAACAACTGGATTCCACACATGATAACTTTACTATGCAAAGTAAAGGAAATGACGAGAACCAACAGGAAAAAAAACGCCATCAAGTTTAACTGACGATAATGGCAGACTTGTATCCGAAGTTACAAACAAAGCGGGGTATGGGAAAAGTATGTACAAGAGCTTTTCAATGACACAAGATCAGACCACCATAATATTACCGTTGCTAATAACGACGGACCGGCCATTACAAAAGACGAAGTTCAAATTGCCATAACATCAATGAAGAATACGAAAGCAGCAGACCCATATAACATCCACTCTGAAATGATTCTGTTATGTTGCAACTAGCACCCACAAATACTGAACATCATCACTGACTTATTTAATCAAAGCTAAAATACGGGACAAACGCCAGCAGACTGGATGACCTCTATGTTTGTTACAATCCCCAATAACCCATCTGCGATACAATAGCATACGATACGCTGATGATACCATCATAGTAGCAAACACCTTGGAGAGCCTACAGAGTATAATGAAGAAGGTCAAAACAACAAGCGAACGGCATGGACTCAGATTAAACATCTCATGTCAAATACATCTCAAATATCTCAAATCTCAAATACATGGTGATATCTAAAAACGAGGGCTCACACCAAAATACACTAATACTTGGCAATGAACACGTTGAGACAGTAGACAAAATATGTCTACATTGGTACCCTCATAAATGACGACTGGGATTACTTCAAAGAAATTTGTGCGAGAATAGAATAGGCCATATCTTCTTTCGACAAACTAAATAAAATGTTCTTCTCCAGCGGCTTATCACTTCCCCTTAAAATCCGAATGGTAAGGTGCTATATCATGCCTGTTCTCCTAAATGGCAAGGAGGCTTGGACATTGACATTGAGTTTAGGATATATTGACACATCTTGCGCATATCGTGGATCCATCATTCCAATAAATCGGTAAAAATAAAGAACTGCTCAACATCGTCAAAGAAAGAAAGATGCAATACTTAGTGCATATAATGCGAAATGACAAATATCGCATATTACAATTAGTCATGCAAGGTAGAGTAGGTGGGAGAAGAGGACCAGCAGACGACGTAACTCCTGGCTTGAGAACTTACGCCAATGGTGCGGCCTTACACCAATTCAAGTGTTCACTCACCAATTCAACTATCAGACAGTTGATAAAGCCAAGATTTCCAATCTAATCGCCAACATCTGCAACGGATAGGACACTCTAAGAAGAAGAAGACAATATCAAATTGCAAAAGAATAGTTTTGGATATTTCCAATAAACCTTAATTTTTTTAGCTTATTGGACTAACCCACTCTTTATAATCTTCTTCGGTGTTAATTGTTTGCCCATTTGATAAATTAATGTAATTTTATTCTCATTAGATCACCTAGGTGTGCACGGATTTCTTTCTCTTAAGAGTCGCATGTACATCGGCATGTCCAAAGGGATGTTCGGCGGAACTCACCCAGCGCGGCGTTTTATGGCGCTGCAGGTCTGTTTGTTGATCATAGTAATATGTTGCTGGTTACAATAATATATTAATCAATCTAATATTCCCAATTTCCAAGGCGATGATAGCAACTTCTCGTAATTTAAGTGCGCGGAAAATAATTTTTTCTGCGGAAATTTTAAAATATCTCGAAAACTTCTGCGCATCCGCGCATACGCGTAGCTTACAGGGAATATTGGTAGTAAGTCTAGCATACATACTTGCAAACTGTGACAGAGACGAGAAACGAGAGACGATTTGATAATATAGATTTTGGATAAATTAATTGTAGCAGGATTGGTATTGGATCTTAAATAAAAAATCGATTAAAGAGTAAGTCATTCTTATTTTAAATTTCTTACATAATTCGATTTTTCTACGGTGGGCAAAGAAGTTTCTAGGGTGGGCATTGCTCACCCTAGCTCCCCCCCAGCTACGCCCATGCCGGCCACTCGTTGTATTGTGTTTGGTAATAAACAAAATTTTATCACGAGTTGAGATCGAAAGTTAAAAACACAAATCTAGATCACAATTTGAGATCACAATATGATTTTTGTGCGAATGATGAGACATTTTAATTGTTGCTGAATCCGAATTTGAATCTGAATATTCACTAATTTCTTCTGGGTCTTCAAATTCAAACTCATTAGACTCTAGGATTTAGACTCTAGGATTCTAGTTGCTTCAGGATTCTAATCGCCCAGGATTCTACTTGCCTGGGATTTTACTTACTTTGTCACAACATATAAGTTACATATTAGTTACAATGTTTTTTTCATTGCAAAATTTGTCAAAGATAAAAGTCATTCATTCTGTTATAGACAGAGAGTCGAACTAAAATTAATTTCGTTACGCTTTGCGGGTACGTTCCAACTAAATGTTTTCCGTTCCAGTTTCGGTTCGGTTCCTCTAAAAATTTCGGTTCAGTTTCGGTTCAGTGTCGGTTAAAATTAAAAGTCTAGTCTAGATCAGGGGTCGGCAAAGTGTGGCTCGCGAGCCACATGTGGCTCTTTTGATGTGAAATTATGACTCTTTAGAAATATATTGAAACATAAAAAAATAACAAAAAAGGTCCCTTTTCAGGAGTTACGACCGCCGCCGCCAAGTTCATAAGGCACAGTCACAGCGCGGATCTCGGTTGTTTCTTTTAGTTATTGTGCCTCGCAGTCAAGTCATAAGTTCAAAATTGTGCTTTTTTGGACATAATTCAGAAACTTGAAAGATAATTCAGAAATGGCCTCTTAAAATGCAGCTGCTCTTCCAACTTGTCTTATTTTCCATGAAAAACTAGCAAAAGTCTAAAGTCGAGAGATGTAAGAAAGAAAGTAATTGAAGAACTTAAGAAACATTTTAAAGTGAAAAGTTCCTCTTTTAACAGTCTGAAAATAATGCCAACTGGCAAAGCTTTGTCGTGAGTCACGAAATCGTCAAGAACGGAAAACCATTCACTGATGGTGAGTACATAAAAAGTTGTTTTATAAAAGTTTCTGACATACATTTTCAGAATTTTAACAATAAAGTAGATATTATAAATTAAAACGAAAGATTACCATTGTCTGCCAAAACTGTAACCGACAGGACAAAAAATGTCGTTAAACGTATGCCAACAACAAGTTGAGGGCATTAAATTAGCATCAGCGATATCAATAGCGGTCGATAATTCTGGTGACAAAGAGGATACTGCACAAGTTATCCTCTTTGTTTGCCATATTCCATCAGATGGTCCCAAATAAGAACTTTGGGATTATTGCTACTCAAGCGTCAAACACGAGGAGAAGATTCTGGCTTTGGAAAAAGGATTTGTCACAATTTTAAAAGAAAAAAATGATGACGTTGATTCATGACGTTTTATCTTTCCATTGCATAATTCACCAGGAAGCACTTGCGTGCTTGCATGTACTAGCACACTATGGACAAATATTTCCAGAAGATATTGGTAAAGTTTTGGAGTTGGTAGTCAAGGCCACTAATAATATTATCGCAAAGGCAATTTATGAAAAATGTCATCAGTGGCTCTTGATCTAGTTTGAAATCATTTTAAGTAAAAAAATGGCTCTTAAGTATATAAAGTTTGCCGCTGGTCTAGATGAAGACCAACACTAGTCTATACAATCAGACAATCCAAACTTTGAAGACCAAGCCAATTTAAGTCAAGTGAGTTCCCGACATTTAATGTCTTAACTCACACGTGTTTAACCTCACTTCTTTTTCATTTCAATCGCAAGTTAATCCCGGTTGAGCATCCAAAAATTGTAGTCGTGTGAAGTTCGCCCCAGAATTTTTGAAAAATTGAAATTTCTGGCAAGTTCTGGAAAGATTTCGAATAGTTCTAAAGTTCTTGGTTGAAAATTGCACCAGTTCCGGGGAATTTCGGGCAGAAATCGAGAAAAACAATTTGGGGGCCAACTTCACGCAGCCCCCTCTTTTTCAGGAAAAAGAGTTCTGATGTAATATTCCAGTTCTTTATATAGAGTTCTAGAGTTGTCAATAGATAATGCATATAGGTTTCCGATTGTGCTAAGGCAGATAAACAAAAAATGCTTATTATACATTTTTGTAAAATCAATATTTATAAATTTATTTATAAAAAATAAATTTTCAATTTATTTCTTTCGACAAAAAAAAATACAAGCGTTCTGAGTAGCCCCCCGGAGAGTTCTAAACAAATAACCAATACAAATTCTTTGTCGAACCAATATTAAAGAAGTTGTAAGCAAAAACGAGGCGCAAAATTTTTGAAAATTAAAGAATTCCCAAAAAAAATATTTCTAAGGGTTCTGTTAAGTGTTCTGGGTAGCACCTGGAGAGTTCTGAACAAATCTCGTTTATATTTTCCATGTCCGACCAATATTAAAGAAGTTATAAGCAAAAACGAGGCGCAAAATTTTTGAAAATTACAGAATTAAAAAAAAAATATTGTTTTTCATGAGTTTTGATATCAATCAATCAATCAATCAATAAATTTATTTCATTAAATATAAGCACATGTAAAAATACAGCAGCTAAATGAAATATGTCTAGAAGAAAAAATAATAATAATATATACAATTGAAAATATAATATAATACACACAAAGATATACTGAATTAAACATTTTGTTTTCTGGGGAGATTTACTGCAGCCCAATACTCATCTATATTATAAGGTTCAACGTTCATAATATACTGGTATAGTTGGTTTTTCACTTGATTTAAATTAATTTGCTTGAACTCAGTTGGTAATTTGTTATATAATTTTATGAGGCTATATGGTATATTCTTCTCCGTTAGTGTAAACCTATGCAGAGGAAAATCGTACATATCTTTAATATATCTAATATTCCTCTCCGTTGTTTTCTCAAAATTCCTCAGTAGATTTTTGTTTTTTAATAAAAACAGTAAACTTTCGAACACGTATGTACCCGTAGTGGTTAATATGTTGGCTTCTTTTAATCTTCCCCTGCAGGACTCTCTAAATTTAAGGTTTAGAAGTATACGGAGAGCCTGTTTTTGAATTCTGAAAATATGTTGGATTTGTAGTCCATTACCCCAAAAAGAGATTCCATAACGAAGTTGGCTATAGAAATTTGAAAAATAGACGAGTCTTAATGTCTCGAAGTCTGCATAGGGTTTTAGTATCCTCATCGCATATACTGCTTTGTTTAGCTTAGTTCTCAGTTGTGCTATGTGTGCCGACCATTCCAATGTATCGTCAATGAAGATACCCAAAAATCTTACATCTTCTTTACTTTCCAAAGTATCTTCTCCTATTTTGCATTCTTTTGGATATTTTATTGTACTTCGTTTTGTCTTGAATGTTATTATGTTTGTCTTTGTTTTATTTACGATTAGTTTATTTGTCACAAACCATTGCTCCAGGGCCTGCATCATCCAATTTGTATTATGGCAGATGTCTTCGACATCCTTACTTATTAACAACAAGCTGGTATCGTCTGCATACTGAGTTATTTTATGTTTCGTGTTCTTGGTGCTATGAGGTAGGTCGTTTATGTATAACGTATTTATATTATAACGTAGTTATATATATAGTAGTTATATATATATGATATGAGTTCTGAGTAGCCCCCGGAGAGTTCTGAACAAATACCCTACATACAATTTCTTTCTCAAACCAATATTAAAGAAGTTATTTGCAAGAACGAGGCGATAATTTTTTGTAAATTACAGAATTCCAAAAAAAAAATTCCATGAGTTCTGTTAAGAGTTCTGGGTTGCCCCTCGAGAGTTCTGAATAAATCTCTTTTATAATTTCCATGTCCGACCAATATTAAAAAACGAGGCGCAAAAATGCCGGACCACGACAGAGAAAGTTCGAAAATTTTGATGTTTCTTGATGATTGACCTCTAAATTGTGACTTGTAGAAATTACGAACAAGAGTTCCCGGTAGCTTTCAGGAACAAATGTATTTTGAGATCTATATCGCGATTTGTTACAGTCAACAGCCAAGTCTACAGATTAGTAGGAGTTGCTAATTATAGAAATAATTCGAATAAAGATAATCGTTGGACATTATACAGCTTTCACTTTAAACGAGTATATTTGGCAAGAGTATAACGACTTATCTTCAAGTTCAAAACATGTCCCGAATGCAACTAAAGTAGTACCGCATTTGATCATGTACGTGAAGGAACATGCTAACGAAGAATCTCGATATGAGATCAAACAAGGCACAGATTTGAAGAAAAAATTTAAAAAAAAACAAAACTGTGATGCATTCAAATTTTTGACAAATAGATACTGTTCTTTTCAAGTAAAATAAAAATATATGGGTTGGAGTCCTTACTTTTGTTTTGTTTTGTTATATACAATTATGTTTTTGTTTTCTTTTGCTTTTGTTTTGGAAGTAGCTGTATTGTGTTAATAATTACAAGTCCAATAAAAGCTGTGTAGTTGTGTAGATTACATAAATTGAAATATTGTTAATAAATGGTATTTGTCTCTTAAGAAATCGGAGTCAAACATAAATAGCATGATCGTTGATTCAAAAATTGTGGATTATAATTATAGACACTAAATGTATTCAGATTCCGCGTATTTGTTTATAACTTCCTTAATATTGGTCGGACGTGGTAATTATAAAAGAGATATGTTCAGAACTCTCGAGACGCTACCCAGACCTTCTAACAGAACTCATGGAAAAATTAATTTTTTGGAATTCTGTAATTTTCAAAAATTTAGAGCCTCGTTTTTGCTTATAACAACTTTAATATTGGTTTGATTAGGTTATTTGTTCAGAACTCTACGGGGGCTACTCAGAACTCTTATCAAAACTCAATTTTTTAATGTTCAAAAAACTTAGCGCCGCATTTTTTGTTTATAACTTCTTTAATATTGACCGGACGTGGTAATTATACAAGAGATTTGTTCAGAACTCTATAGGGGCTACCTAGAACTGTTAACAGAACCCACTATTTTTTTTTCTTGGAATTTGGTAATTTTCAAAAATTTAGCGTCTCGTTTTTGGTTATAACTTCTTCAATATTGGTTTGATAAAGGAATTGTATTGGTTATTTGTTTAGAACTCTCCGGGGGCTACTCGGAACTCTTGTATTTTTTTTTATCTTCGTCGAAAGTTTTTTTACATAAATTTATAAATATTGATTTAACAAAAATGGCTAATAAGCATTTTTTGTTTATCTGCCTAAGTACAATCGGAATCCGTTATCAGATTTTTTTTTAAATTTTTTAAAAATTACAAAATTTTGAAAAAAAGTAGAACTCTTTATGCATTATCGATTTAGAACTCTAGAACTCTATATAAAGAACTGGAATATTACATCAGAACTCTTTTTCCAGAAAAAGAGGGGGCTGCGTGAAGTTGGCCCCCAAATTGTTTTTTCTCGATTTCTGTCCGAAATTCCCTGGAACTATTGTAATTTTCAAGCAAGAACTCTAGAACTATTCGAAATCTTGCCAGAACTCTAAAAAAATTAATTTTTTAAAAACTTCGGGGGCCAACGTCACACGACTCAAAAATTGTAGGTTTATAAAGTAGCAAATATATAATTATTATAGTTTATTAACAAAAATGTAAAGAAATAAAGAAATTTAACAAAAATATTCAGCAACTAACAACTAACACGAAATCGTCTTCACGATGCCACCTTAGCAAAAACTCTACTACTGCTGCAACTGCATTCGCTTTTACATAGAATTACAGATTCCTACAGATGTTATAAGAATTTTAAACGCAGTAATGAATGGAATTATTAATTAAGGAAGATACTAAACCACAGCGTAACAGACACGAGTAGTAATCAGAATAGACTAATAATAGACTAATAATAGACTAATAATAGACTAATAATAGACTAATAATAGACTAATAATAATGATATAATCTCATACGCATTGCCGGGCCACCATTTCAGTTTAAGCGGGTTTGCAGAAGACAAAAAAGCTCAACAAAAGAATGGTAACGAAAAAAATGTCTTATGAAAAACGAAATTAACTTATTCACATTTTTAATTTGATTTTCTGATTTGGTCTGGCAGACGGCTTTTTTGATACCTACACCAGTGGATGACAACACGACCCATAATTTTAGGGAATATTAATTGAAATTCTATTTTAGTTCGGAATATATTACTTTCTTATATAATATTTATTACTTTCCTTCCCAGCTAGTGAAGCTCTCAATTATCACAAAATAAAATTGTTCTCCCTTAGGCGAAAAAAAAAATCTTACAATTACTCTATCCATCTGCGTCTTAAACGATGATATTTCTTAACGTACAAATCTCCGGCCGTATAAAATTTTCATGCGAATCGCGCAACCCCATTCTGTTATACAAATTTCCACCTCGTGTTATCACCAAGAATCCCCTCGCAGTTATAAATACAATTTTTATCATCTCGACGCATCTTTTACGTGTGCGAGGTGTTTATGTTCATCGTAATTTGATGTTGCCTGTGCCTATAGCAGCTGCCGCTCAAAATGACCGATAAAGCAGTGGCGCTGGGACGGGGGTGGAAACCTGCGTGGTAAATACGTTCTGACGCCTTATTGTCCTCGGCCAAGCGCCGCATCACGAGTGCGGAAACGTCTCGAAACGCCCCGCAAATCGTCGGCTGAGAAACAAACAACAGGGCGAAAGTACTGTTAAATTGCCGACAAGAGTATCCATTTGTTGCGCTAATTGATACCCCCCAAGATCAGGAAACTTCACACAAAAAACAAGTAAAACAATCGGTATTTCAAGTTTTTTTTATTTCTTGAGAAATTGGCATTCTGTTTTTATTTTTTGCCAATTATTTTTCGAGAGATATAATTAGAGGATTTTTTGCGGTCTGTACATTTCCTGTTTCTACTGGAGAAAAAAAATATATAATTTTTTGGAAAATTTATTCCTCCTTACAACCATCTTGCACACAAGTTCTACTAATTGATTAGTTTACCACCCAAGCATTCTTTAATAAATGTATTATATCATTTAATATCATTTAATTAAGTTAAGCAATAACATTAAATTTTTATGGAAACTCCTTAGAAACTTGGAAACTTTTTATGGAATATTTTTATGGAATCTTTATATTTAAATTTATTTAAAAAAACAATAAAAAACCTTAAATTAAAAATTGAATTAAAATATCTTGACTTCACTACATACGTAACAAAAATGTTGTTAAATAATTGATTGTTTGTGATGATTACTTGTTGAAACATCATTTCAATATTAAAGTTAAATCATAAATTGTTTTTTAAAGTTTCAAATTTATTGTATAAATACAACGAAAATTGTATTTATTTCCTGTATTTACACAATACATTTGAAAATTTAAAACAATTTATGTTTTTATCTTTAGTATTAAAAATGTTGAAATTAGGATAAATTCCTATGTGAATTTCCTCATTCCAATTCACTCATCACTTATAAAGTAAATAAATATAACTACAAGTACGATTTGGTTTCCAGCACTTTCGTGACACGAGAGACCACGTAGGTTACTAAAAAACACTATAACCTGGTAAATATTAATAATAATGAACATCCATAAACGCGTTACTGCATTTTGGCTTCATCAGTATAGATTTAATCTCAAATTGAATTAAAATTAAATATAAACTACAACTTATTCATTGTCAGTAAGTGTTCCAAGGAAAATGATGCAGCATTTAACATTTATCATATTTTTATTCATCATATTTATGTAGAGCAAAGTTCAGACACCTTTCAGACCACGTGTGCTAGCTGTAGTAGCACTGTACTTAATGTTTATCAGGTTATAATGTTTTTAGCAACCCACATGGTCTCTCGTGCCACGAAAGTGCAGGAAATCAGGATTATTCTAAATTCAATTGAATGAAATTCGATGAAGCTAATGTCAATAAAAAAACACAATAAACCTCATCGTAAAATCTAGAATTATGTACCTGAGAAATTGCTGATGAAGAATATAAAGTATTGGCGGAGCAGAACGATGAGACTATCTCTTATTGAGACTATCTCCTTTAGTCATCCAAACGTGGATCAACAAAATAAAATACGCTTTCTAGAAAAACCTAGATTTTTCAGTGTCAAACGTTAGAAAGAAATAGTTCCTTCCAATTATTATTTTTTTAAATATTGATACGATTTTATACAATTTAATATTGAAAACTTGTAAACTTTAGTAGATGCAATATCATATGTTTTTAATGTACAGGGTGTGCGAAAATCTTTGTGTATGGACATGGAAGTCAAATGACAACAAAACAATTTAATAATAACTTAGTGATTCTCCAGCTTATTACCTGACTTCTTAACTTTCAACTGCTTAACTGGCGTAATATAATATAGCGTACAAATCCTGGTTTATTTTATCACTTTGCTTTTGTTTCCAAAGGCTAATTGTTTGAATCGTGACGATTTTTACGATTTATTTGCAAATTTTTTAGTACAAAACTTGATAAAAAAAGCTCTTTTTAAATGGTATTCAGTATGTTCACCGCATTCGTTTCAGCGCGGAATCTTCACCGTATGAACTTTCACCGCAGGAACCGCAAAGAAACACAGAAAACGCAGAAAGTTCCTGCGGTGAAAGTTCCTACGTTGAAGATTCCACGGTGTAACGTTTACGGTGAAAGTTCACTGAACCTTTTTAAATTTGACAAAATATATGCTTCTGGGAAAACAAAACCTGATGACCTCTAGATAATTTTCCAAATATAGAAAAATATGCAAATTCGGCTTAAAATGGACCTTACTCAATCCAAAACTTATTAAAGACGAAATAAAACTTTAATATATAAAAATATATTCAACCTGTTCGTAGCTCAACAATATTAAGTCTTATTAAGACTATGGCAAATCCCATGTGAAACAAGTTGTCATAGTCTTAACAAGAATTAATATTATAGAGCTACGAACAGGTTGAATATGTTTATATTTTCAAGCTTTATATATTTCGTCTATAATAAGTTGAGTGTATCTATAATTGAACCTGTCATTTCGAAAAGGGCATGAGTCAATGAATAAAAACTTTTCAGAATCAACAAAAACATGTTTCTTGTTAAAAAAGTCATTGATGCTGAAGAAACTGTATATAGAGGTGATTAAATAAAAAACATACACGCTTTTTGGAATATTTATTTATTAAAAAAGAACAATTTTTATCAAGACATTTTGAATTAAAATTTTTGGACTTATGCGTTTTTCGAAATGATCAAGGGATCATTTTAAAAAATGCATTTGTGCAAAAAAAATAGTAAGTTGATCATCATTTCCCAGCAATTTTGGCTTTTTTTATTTAATTATGATTTTAGTTTTTACTATTCCGGCCACCAGAGACTCTTTTTCTAGATCGAAAAGCATTTTCGGCAAGCTCATGATAAAGTGATGTTATGTCATATCTGACAGATGCGTTTCGTTTCACTTGAAAGGGGCATACGTCCAGGACTCGTGCCCTTTTGACTTGTGGTGTATACACATGTACTATTTTCGCATGGAATACTAAAACGCTTGAACAAATAAAATGGCGTAAAAAAGTGATATTTCAAAAAGGTGTGACTCGTGCCCTTTTCGAAATGATGGGTTCAATTAGTATGGTTTCACCAATAGTTACTCAATCCAATTTAAGAACGTCTTTTCAGATTTTTTTTATCGTTTATCCCTTGTTTCGAGCTGAGAGCTGAGACATGCAGACATGCTGAGACATGCGAGTTTCCCTCATCCTGTAAAAGTATGTACATACTCAAGATTTTGCTTTATTTACATTATTATTCAAATTTAACTTTAAATTCCTATCAGAATGCAACATGGACCACGACGGAAATTCGACACCAAGTACCTCGGCCCACGAGGTCAAAGAGTCACGACTGTTGATACAGTAAGACCCCGCTTAATGCGTAGGATGTTCATCAAAGTAGAGCGTAATGGGAAACAGCGCTAAACGAGGCTATCTTAACATATAAATAATGGGGTTAGGGGAAGATGGATAGAAAATTGGTTAGGTATTAAATTTAATAATTATATTTTGTTAATAAAAATAAAACCAAACATTTATTTCTTACAAAAATATAAACGAATATATACATATAAAAACAAATAAAATGTGTTTCCAATTTTCTGCCTTTTTCAAGAAGGCATCTAATGTAGTGTGCGTTTTCGTTTTGCGTTCTGTTAGAAGTTGTTGATAGGTGGATAAAGCATCTATAACACCCCGTCTTGCTTTTGAACTCCCGTCAAAATTTGGATCATTTTCAACAAATTGGTCCATAATTTCAGTTATACTGGTCAAACTCCCTTTTACAAACGCCATCGAAAGTTCTTTTTGCTCTTCTTCGAAATCACTACTATCAATATTTTTGTTTTCTTCTTGCTCAGTTAATTCATCGAGCTCATCATTAGAAAAACTAGCTGTTTCTTGAACAATTTTTTCGACGTCTTTCGCATTTACCTCATCTAAACCGGTTTGTTTCGCTAATTCTACTATTGCATCCATATCGACCATAAGTGTCCAATGTCTTCGCTCTTACTTAAATCTGGCCAAATGTTCTTCCATACTCCTTTGAAAGATCTTTCTGTTATCTCATTCCAAGCAAGGTTTATAGTTGCTACAGCATTCATGATATTGTAGTTTTTCCAAAATTCTCTTATTGATTGATTTTCTTCTCCGTCTGTCTTTTCAAACATCTGTTTAAATGTTAGCCACAAGTAATAAGCCTTAAAATTGGTCCATTTTAAGGCTTATGTCTTAGGGTTTAGACATAGACCTTGATCCATTGGTTGGATTAAGGCAGTTGTGTTAGTCGGCAAGAAAACCACTTCGACTGGGATGCATGTTGTTAAGTCTGATCAATTTGTTGGGTGGCTTGAAGCATTATCAATTAATAGTAGTGCTCTTTGTTCAAGTTTTATAATTTCGCAATAACGTTTAACAGACGGGCAGAAATGTTCAGTGAACCAATCCTGGAAAATTTTCATAGTTATCCATGATTTTTTTTATTAGACTCCCAAATTACAGGTAAAGTTGATTTGACTATTGGTTTGACCAAAAACCCAAGAGCGATGAAAGGCATAATCTACCTTTCATCGTTCTTGGGTTTTTGGAGTGCTAAACTAGTAGTGGTTTTAATTTGAAATCTGCGCTTGCGTTACCACCCAGTAGAAGTGTTAAACGATCTTTTGCAGCCTTAAATCCTGGTGCTCGTTTCTCTACACGGGATAGAAATGTTCGTTTGGGCATTCTTTTGCAAAACAGGCCTGTTTCATCAACATTAAAAACCAATTCTGCAGGATAGTTCACTTCTTCAATTATTGTTTTTAATGTCGCTGGGAATTCAGCCGCTGCTTTCTTGCGTACTTACTTGCTGCTTCTTCTGTAATCTTTATGTTGTGAAGATTATTTCGATGTTTAAAATTATTAAACCATCTTCGGCTAGCAACGAAAGTTTCACTTATGTCACTTCCTGAATGTAATTAAAAATTCTTCTAGCTTTTTCTATTATGATAGATTGGCTAAATGGCATATTGCGTTCAATTTCGTCGTCAATCCATATATACAGTCGTTTTTCCATTTTCTCTATAATGTTATTTCTAGAACGGGTCATTCTAGTTGCAGAGCTTGACGTAGGTGCAGTTGCCGAAGACATTATTTTTTCTTTATTCATGAGAATTGTGCTTATTGTTGAAGTTGACAAATTCAATGCAGCACTAATTTGAGATTGACGTTCGCCAGAATCTAATCTTCTAATCACTTGCATTTTAGTTTACAATTAAATGCTTTTTCTGGTTGCTTTCTTTTCTTGTTTTTCATTATCACCCATGATAAAAACTAAAGATCATAATATTTGTCACTGTATTAATCGTTATAGTATTATATAAATTTATACTTACAATAATGTCAACAAATGTTTCAAATATTAAAAATGCGTCCTTACAGCACCGCACCAAACAAACACAACTACACTGTTTCGGATATGTTATGTACATATTTGGAAACCTAGCGCAGCGCACAATTTCGGGGAATCCCCGTAGCGCTGCGAGCAATTTCGGGGCATCCCCGGGTTGAAATAAAAGAGCGCTAAACCGGAAGACCGCTAATCGAAACAGCGTTAAGCGGGGCCTGTAGATTTTTTGCTAAGTGGCAGCGTACAGACGATTGTTATTTGTTAAATATATAAATAGGTTATTAAACAATTTGTTGGTAAATATTTTTGTTAAATTTCTTTACATTATTGTTAAGAAACAAAAATAATTATATATTTGCTATTTTATAAACCTACACATCTTTCGTTGAACATGTTTAGATTATTCGAAATCCAGATAATATTTGTAATTGTATAGAGCAGGATTGAATAGTGTAAGACAGGACACGACAGGACCGGACAGGACAGGACCGGACAGGACAGGACAGGACCGAATAGGACAGGACCGAACAGGACAGGACCGGACAGTACAGGACAGGATCGGACAGTACAGGACCGGACAGTACAGGACGAAACAGGACTGGACTGGACAGGACAGGACAGGACGGGACATGAAAGTACAGGACAGGACAGGACAGGGAAGGGCAGGAAAGGACAGGGAAGGACAGGGAAGCACAGGACATAACAGCACAGTACAGCCTAATACAGCACAGTACAGCCTAATACAGCACAGCACAGCCCAGTATATCACAGCACAGCC